>RYFJ01002875.1:0-197986 GCA_003991445.1 Oryza meyeriana var. granulata
TTTTTTTTTTTTTCTTATTTTTTTATTTTTTTGTTCTTTTTTTTTTTTTTTTCTTTTTTCTTTTTTTTTTTTTTATTTTATTTTTTGTCCTCACTACTGCACGATGGACAAACTAGCCTCACTGCGGGTGCGAAATCCACCTGAAGGAGCTGTTGTCGTGCAAGTGGAGGTGAAGCCCCATGGATGCTGGGTGCCACCCTGGGAGCTGCCTGTCACTCTATGGACACACTGATTGTGCCACCGATGGTGCTGCGCTGGTGCTGGTTGGGGACTGGAGCTAGAAGCTGGTGCCGTGCTGGTGGTAGGAAGCTTGGCAGTGTGTGTGTGCCCGTTTCTGGGGGCCAACTGAATACGCACCGGAGTGAAGGGTCCTCTTCCTTAGGGTTAGACGGATCCTATCCCCACCTGGCGGCTGCTAACCCTTCATCTCAGCGACCTCCTTCTTTAGGCGGTCGACCTAATTTTGGAGACCAATAATGGTCATCCTGTTGGTGTCCCCCCTGTTGTGGGCTCACGCACCCAGTTGGCGTGCATGTAGTCCATGGCCCGTAAGGCTCGCCTCATGTGGACCGATGCTAGTGTCGTTTCTCCACATCTGCGGCTAGAAGGTGCTGTAGGTCTAGTAGTGAGTCCGGCTGGGGGACGGTACGTAGGCCATGTGCAGAGGGTGGAGTGGTGCCTGCCGAGGTAGCTCTTAGTCAGGCGGGAAAGCGGCCCCCTGGCAGCATGGTCAAGGACACCCACCGATCTCTATGTCCATAGCTGGCAGGAATACGCTCGCCTAGCAGCTCGAAGTGGACACAAGTGTGGGAGCTCACCTCTAGTGGCCTCCACTGCAGTGTTACTCGGGGGTAGGCTACCCCAATGTAAAGCATCATCATGCGGAGCTCGTTCCACAAAGCCTCCCATTCTAACAGCTCCACGCTGTTAGAAGGCTTCCATCTATAGGAGATTAAAGAGGAGAATCAATGTATGCCAGATCCAATAAAATATTTAACGATAAATAATTTGAAATAACATAATTTTATGCATGAATCAATTTCTGCATGATCAATACTAAGAAACCAATAGAATGATATGACCGAATTAAAATTAATGCAAAATAATATTAAATAATACTTGAAAGCGATAGGAAAAATTGTACACGTCTTAAATTAAACATTACCCCCCCCCCCCCCTCCGCCCGATGACCAATATTTCCAAAATTTGCTACATACATGATGCGATGCCAAATAAAATCCCCATCTAAGACTTGACCTAAACTCAAAAATTTTAGTACAAATAAAAGGCCAAGATTTATCCCAAACCAAGAATAAATTCCAATTTCCCGAAAAACAACTCCAAATGCAAAAGGCAGATGCAGATGGAGAAGTTTCAGAGGCTCTTAAGGTTTCCACCTTGCGCTGATCCTATGGTTAATGTTCGCTCTGATACCAAATTGTAATGCCCAGAAATTCACAGCCGAAATTCTGAACATTCCTGTGTATTAAATCCCTGTCCACGAAAGTCAGGGTACATAATACCAAGTTACCATACAGAGCACGTCTTATAAACAGAATAAAATCGTCTTACATCATGTAGCGGAAAGCGAAAAAGAAAGCCTATAAACAACTAGCACGTGGAGGCTTTCATTCCATAGGCAGCTCGATGGCGGATCCCGCCTAGTCCTCCTGACGATCCTCGTCAGAAAGGTACTCCATCTCTGAGAAGGGGAAAGGGAGCAAGACTGAGTACCACCCACAGTACTCAACAAGTCACACCCGCAATTATGCACAATACACGGGAGACAAAGATAGGCTCAAGGTTCATTAAAAGCAGTTGCAAACAATAGTAGTTCGCAAATGGGTAAAAGGTTATTTAATTTAGCAGTATTAATCCATCACCGATCAACACTACACCATGTTGACCAGGCCCAACCATCCATCCTATCCCTACAGCATATTTTAAGTTAGTTTATTAAGATGAGACTAATCACGGTGATTCTTGACCAAACGCCCATAATCGCGGGCATTGATATTCGAATAAACCCTGGCCAGAGGTGCACAACTGTACCCACAAGACACAGCCCCACACACGTTCCCGTGTGCTGGTGTGTCACCATGACATCTCGCGAGAGGCTATGACAGGACCGTTCTCACAACTCCTCTCTAACTATCCACACCACCCTGAGGTTGCACCTGCTGATAGGGCACACTGTATCGGCCAGGCTACCCCCCTTACACCACAGTGGATCCGGAAGTCGATCAACCCGTCCCCGAGCTGACCCAACTCCATCCCGCCCATTCTCACCAACAGTGCCCAGGAGAGGGAGAAGTTACGCTACAAGCCCAGCCGTTGCCCACGTTGGCTTGTGGTATGTACGAATAACTGCTCAAGGGGTTCCCGTGAACCGGTCCTTAATTGCCAAGGGTACGACCAATAAAACCATGCACTCACAGCCCACCATTAAGGTCAAATTTTAATTATACAAGTGTGCATATCCAAAATTCCATCCTCCGACATATAGTCAAACAATAAATGTAATTCTAAGCATGGCTAAGCATCCTAAACATATTTTATAATCAAGTTGTTACCCAGGCTACAAAGATATAAAGGGTGGTCAAGTTATAGTCATCAAATTGTATATATATAGGTTAAACCTTCCCACATGAAATAATGAAAACATGCCCATTTATTTATTCAAAGCAAATAATTTGCATAAAGTAGGTGCAATATGATCAAGTAAATGATGTAACTTGCCTTGCTCCAGCTCTGCAAACTCTGCAACTACCTCGTAGTCCACAGCAGGGTTGGAAACGTCGGTTTCTATAACAATCAAAGCACACACAATTAAAAAGGGTACAGGTGACCACTGAAACATGAGTGAAGCTATTTTTAATGGATTCTGGTCATTTTTCTGATTTAATGAAATTTGAATGGAATTAATCAGAGCTCGTATGAATTAGTTATGAATTTTTGAAGGTTCTTTGTGTTTTTCCTATACAAAAATAAACCCTAAATGATTTATTGCGCATTAAAAAGGAAAAATGGCATCAGCGGACCATGGGGCCAGCGTCGACAGGTGGGACCCATGGTTCGGTGACTCAAAGCGGGCAGCACATGGTAGACGCGGTCCACGCGCATGGTGGACGCGGTCCATACGCATGCGGCCGTGGCGCGAGCGTGCAAGCGGCCCCAATCTGCTGAGGCAGATCAGACGGCCTAGATCAACCCGAGGCCGAACCCCTCCGGGGTGCGTGGCCCGATGGTCGCCTCCGCCGACTATCCGGCCGGTGGAGGGCAGTGGCGCGAGGCGGGAAAGACGGGGGATCCGATGGGATGCTCACCGAGGGGCGGTGCCGATGGGAAAGTGGCCCACGGCGGTGAATAGGAGCGAGGCGCGGCGGTGAGGCTCAGCAAGACGATGATGACGGCGTCCCGGCGGTGATCAATGGTGACGGAGGGATGAACGGTGACGGGGAGGTCCTGCCGAACGTGTAGGAGGGGGTTAGGGGCGAATTGACCTGGCGGATTGGTAGAATTTGGCGGTCGAAGCCCGGCGGCGGCACTTACCGAAGAGGGCGTCAACGAGAGATGGGCTCCAATGGCCAACAGGGGCAGACGGCAGCTGGACCAGGTGCGCCCGAGTACGGCGGAGCTAACGGACGCAAGCGCAGTGGCTGGGGACTACTATAGCGGCGGCGGCGCGTGGCTGAAGTCAGCGAAACACGGCGGCGGTTCAGGATCTCAGTGCAGAGCGGGTTGGAGGGCGCTAGGGACTCGGGAAGTTGAGGGAAAAGGAATTGAGGGGCACGGTGGGGGTTTAAGTAAGCATGGGGAGAGCGAGATCGTGGCCGAGGCAGCCTTATTTCGCGAAAAGGGGGAAACGGCGGCAGGGGTGGGACGTGCGAAATTCGCACAGGGTAGTGTGCGAGAGGGACAGGGAACGTGGGGGAGTGGAGCGGGGACCGAGTCCGCGTCATTTGAACCATGGGTGAAGGCGGGATGAGGCGGGCCGAGGCGGAAATCGGACGCGCGGGCGGCTTAATCCCCTCCGGCTGATTCAGCTAGAGGTTGGGGATGAAGCTGACATGTGGGGCCCTAGTCCCACATGTCAACGGGAGGGGTGAGGGGAGAGACGAGGGGAAGAGCTGGCGAGAGGGCACTAATTGGCAGCCAGAGAGAGCGAGGGAGACGCGTGGGGCGCGGGACTAATGGGCAGGGCCCAGCAGTCAGCGCGGGAGGGGAGAGGAGGCGCACGTGGGCGAGCGGGCCACGAGAGTTGGCCACGCACAGGAGTGGGCCATGGCCCGAAAGAGAAAAGAAAAGGAGAAATAGAAGAAAGGGAAAAGGAAAAAGAATTTCCAAGAGGTTTTTAATTCCGATAACACATTTTGAATTATTAAAAATATTTGCAGTGCTCTAAAAATTCTAGTAAAAATCCTGTTAGTGTATTTTGGCAAGGGGAATACCAGAAAAATACTCCCAGCAATGGTAGATTGGTATTTTGTATTGTCACCATTAATTAATTTCCTTTGCCTTATTACATGATTTCTTTGGGTATTTTTTTGAGTATATTTTTGTGTGGCTCTATTAAGGGGAAAAGTCACAGGGTGACATCCAGCCACCTTTCTCTCTCTATCCGATAGGTCCCACATGCCAGCCACCAGCTCACCCTCTCTCTCCCTAGGGCTGACATCATAAATCATTTAATAATTTCTTTAACACATAGAATATGCTGTTAACTTTGGAAATTCATAACTAATTCATCCTAACTCTGTTTGGGGTGATTCAACTTGCATAATTCTTTAAAAATCAAGATCTATCCATTCAAAATATAATATTGTACTGTTGATGTGTTCTTAAGTACTGTTTTTCTTATTTTTGTTTATTGCCTTTAGCTGCCGACGTTCTGGAAGAGTCATGATTCTACGAAGAGTGTTCCGAAGCTTTCGCAGAGCAGGAAGGCAAGTCACATAGATCCTAAAAACCTTTGAGCATGTTGTATATATGGTTTAAATCTATGTTTTCCTTCAAATATGTATTTATTTTTCAATGTCATCGGGAGGGAAAACCCTGATCCTTGTTTATAGCCCTATTGCTTTGATTACCTGTTATTGTACCAATAAGAGTAATGTGACTAGCTAGCTTTAATTATTAGTTATCTAGAGTAATTCTAGGACCCTGCTTATCCATGCCTAGAAACAATAGTGGAACTTATGGCCTATTTACTTAATTACTACCAATGATATCTGATTCACATGGAATGATGATTTAGTTCATGACGGAGGTCATGTGTGTTCACTTTATGAAAATAAATCCATCTCGTGGTCAGGTGTACTCGAGAAAGATACCTGCATCCCCAATTTTAATGAAGACCAGCTCGTGATCCTTGTAAGGATATATCCTCGAGACCTGGTGGATAAAACAGATACCCAAACATATATGTTTAGCAATAAGGCTCTCATGAAGCATATCTGTTACCTCATCGGCTCCTGTTGGTAGCACCAGCGCTATAATTTCAACTCAGCCTGCGGGCGGCCTACATGGAGCATGCTACTATAGGAACTCATATCTTGGTGGCTGCTACCAAATAAGCCGGCCTGAGCCGACCTATCCGGCATAGCTCTATAGAAGTATCATCCATCGCATGTCAGGATGAGTTTTTTGGTGTCGGTAACCACAATCAGCCAGAGAAATCCTTATTCACAAGCCTTTCCGACTTATGTTCTGGATGCAGCCTGGTTGCCATAGGTGCCCGAGCAGGTATGTTGCAGGATCTGCTTGCCCTCCTCAGGTGTGACGCAGTGCATGAGAACTCCGGATGCGCTTTGACGATGTAAGTCTTCTCTGACTTCAGAAGAGCCGAGCAGGGTACCCGAACCTTGCATTAGCATAGGATTCGGCTAGCGACCCTCATGGGGCATACCCTACCCAACAGAGTTATAGCCAAGCGAGGTACCCGAACCTTGCATTAGCATAGGATTCGGCTAGCGACCCTCATGGGGCGTACCTCACCCAGCCGAGTGATATACGACCCCCGACTAGTGCCGGAAGTCGGTTGTCAGCTCACATGGAGCGTAGCCGAGGAAGACGACGTCCCGACTGGCGTAAGTACTCGGTAAGTAGCCCTCATGGAGCATCCCGAGTGTATTTTGGCAGACTTGTCCAGCCCCCGAGCGTAGGAGATAGGCTCGCAGCCCTGAGTTCCTGTCACGCGTATCCGGAGCTGGGCCTGCAATATAAAGATATCGGATGAGTAGCATCTGATGATGAAAATAATCACCCGAATAAAATGTATTTTACAATATATGTAAATTCATGTTCTTCCTCTTATTGATATTAATTTCCCCGAGTAGTTGATCCCTTACGTTTAAGCACTCTGCCCGACTAGTCATAGCCCCCTAGCGTCGGGAGTTGGCTCATGGCTCTTTCCCAGACACGCGTTTTGGGTGACTTGAGTTCGTCTTCCATGGAGCAAAGTTTCACGGATTAGGATTTATGCTACTTGAGTACTTTTGCAATCATTTAAGAGCAAAAACAGAGAAGAGTGCAGCTTGTGCACCTATTAGGTGTAAGCGGCATTGGCAAGGCCGACTGAAGAAATATTTATCAGGAAGCGACTTAGCTGTTCGGTATTTCGGAGTGGGGATGCCATCCTTGCGTTTGAGCTTGTGAGCCCCCGAGCATGTCACTTGTTCTGATAATCTTCAGTTGTTGAAAGTTGAAGACGATTGTGACCGACTGCCACAATGAAGCCGTCTGACTTGCGTTTGCGATTCCCGGCTTTAGTCGGGACCCCGTCGTTGGTGCCCTCCCGCTTCTTCTATCAGGATGCCTTTTTATCTTCAAGGGCCTCAGCGACAGCGTGGGCTGAGTCGGCGTATTTGTTCGCCATGTCGAATAAAGCCTTGACAGAGTTGGGAGGCTTCCGAGTGAATTTGTCGATGAACGAGGTGTCTTTGACTCCTTTTCGAAAGGCGGCGATGACGACCTCATCCTTGATGTTTGGGATCAAATTTTTCTTCTCAGAGAACCTTTTGATGAAGTCACGAAGAGACTCGTTCTTCCTTTGATGCAACTGATATAAGTCATGCTCGGAAGATGGCCTCTCGTATATTCCCTGGAAGTTGGCGATGAAGCGTTCCCGAAGTTCTCCCCACGAGCCGATTGATTGCTTGGGAAGTCCTGTTAGCCATGTCCTCGCTGAGTCGGCTAAAAGGACTGGGAGGTAGTTAGCCATGACTTTGTGATTCCCTCCAGCTGCTCGGATCGCCAGAGTGTAGACCGTGAGCCAGGACTCGGGATTGGTCTTGCCGTCGTATTTGTCGATGCCTGTAGGCTTGAAACTCGACGGCCAGTCGACCTGTTGTAGCTCCTGGGTGAAGGCCGGTATGCCTTCGTCTTCATGAGGACTCCGACCCCAACTACGGCGGCGAGACCGCTCGTGGTGGAGGCCAAAGTGCTCGTTCTCGTCTTCCAGTTGGCGTTGCTCATCCTCCTCTCGTTCGCGGCGCCAAGCGCTGACGTTTTGCTGAAGGTCACGCCGTGGTTGGCCTCGGAGCCGCTGGTCGTCGTTGGGGTTGCCGAGTGACGTTTGGTGTGACTCCGAGTGCTGCCGACTAGAGCCGGCTGCTCGGCGTCGCTTTGAAGCGGATGAGACTGCTGTTGGGGAAATCGACCGGTTGGTCGGTATGAGGGTATCACCCGACTGTTGGTGTTGTTGACATGCAGCAGCCGTAAGCATGGCTTTTATCCTTGCGATCGTCGGGGTGGCCTGGTGATCAGGTCCGAACTGGAGTGTATCCAGTAGAGTTGCAGCGGCCACGATGTTCTGTTGGGGTGTGACGAAGATGTCGTGGTCGCCGACTCGGGTTTGGAGGACTTGTTGCTGAGCAGTCCGCCCGGCTCTGCGCAGGCCATCGTTGCGGGCGTGCAGGTGTCTTGCTTCTTCCTCCTGTTGTTCTCGCAGTTGGCAGGCCTCCTCCTCTTGTTGTTCGTGTAGTCGGCGTGATTCCTGAGTAGGAGTAGAGCCTTTGGATGCCATGAAGATTTCTCGTGGCGGGGAGAAGTTTGCCAAACTGTTGTCCGACTTAGAGTCGGAGTCCGACTGGGAGTCGTAGTCCGACTGAGAGTCGTAGTCGGAATAGTTGATGGGGGTGATTATAACTCCGACCTCCCTAGATCCGATCTCGAGCGGCTCTGGGCCGTATCCGAGTCGAACTCCAGAGGATCGGGTTTGCCGCGTTGGATGTAGATTGTAGATATCCGCGGCGTCGCCGAGTCTGAACGGGAAATTGACGATCTCTTCCTTTTTTGGCCCGATCTCGGCCGGCTCAAAACCAAGTCCGAGTTGAACACCGAAAGAAAGAGTTGTCCCTGGACTTGGGCGTATGGGATATCGCCGCAGCATGTCGTGAGAGATTGCTGCAGCATCGTGTAGGCCGACTGGTGCGGAGTCGGCTGGTTCCTCGGCCGGTTGGATCGGGTCCGTGTCGGCCAAGGTGAGATTGCCGAACATGTCGGCGACGAAGTCGAGGCTTCCGAATGAGATTGTATCTCTGGGGGAGAGTTTGCCGCCGTCGACTTCGGTTGCTGGATCCATCGAGCTTGTAGATGTAGATCGCGCCGAAGCCCCTACCTGGCGCGCCAACTGTCGATGTTTTACACCGGCAATATAATTATGGGGCTACTCGGCGGATGGAAACTCGGTGGATTGCAAAGGAACATAGGAAGATTTTATACTGGTTCAGGCCCTCGATGTGAGGTAATACCCTACGTCCAGTTTGTATGTATTCCTTTGAGGAATTATGGTGGTAGTTCTGATGAACTTGTGTGCACCTGCCCTCATGGGGCGCCCTGCCTCCCCTTATATACTGGGGGATAGGGTTACAAGGTAGGAGTCCCCATCGAATTACGACTAGGAGATCTCCCCTTAGAGATATAACGCACCCGACTAGGACTGTATATTCCTTTCTATACAAAGCGAAGTCTGCCGAATCTAGCTATATCTCTAATTACAAGGCTAGGCCCATCCTCTATCCGAGTGGCCCATATGCTTGTCATGAGGTACCCGGGGCCCATGGCACCCACACTTAATGGTCAACTAAAACTTGATTAAATAGTGGGTTGTGAGCACCTAGATTGAGGTTGATGCTAGTGGTGCTCATGACACTTAAGAACCGGTTCACGGACTACTTGTTGCGAAGCAATACCCGCACTAACCACAAACTAGAATAGGTTATGGCGGGAACTGAAGTGTGATCCGTTCAACCAGAGGCCCCATGCTGTGTTGTAGCAGTCGTCAATAAGTCCACGCATGGAAATCATCAATAAGTCCATGTCCCGGGCGCTGGGCCGTCTCCCTGTTAGGAGCCTAATCAGCTCCTGCCGAAGATAGATGATTCGGTGGGTGGCTCTCTTGTTGTGCAGGTTTCATGGATGGGCCTATCATAACTCCTTTTCGAGGTACCATGGTGGTATTGAGGCGCACGGTAACGTGTTATGGGGTTGTGTCTTGTGGGTAATTGCCACACCTCTGGCCAGAGTAAAACTGTTTGAATAGCCATGCCCGCGGTTAATTGGCAGCCTAGCAATATTTTTCGTGATTAGTCCTACCTTACTTAATAATAAATGATGGAATATTGATAGCTCCAGGTTGGGAGTGGTTGGGCCTGTACTGCTTTGGAGAGCGATATAGTGTTGGATAACATTGCTTAATGATTACTTGTTTTATTACTTTCTTAAATACTTTATTAAATGTTGTTTATGCAAATGAGCCCTATTATGCCATCATTTGTATACCTATGCACTTGCATTCTTGCTGTGTGGCTTGAGAAGTATTCCATATACTCACCTTGTAATCAACAATCATCATCAGAGGACTACTTCAGCGACGAGGGATTCCTGGAGGACTGAGCGGGAGCCTGGTCAAGCGCCTGTGGACTTGGAGTCGTCACGTTAACCACTACTTAGATTTTATCTTTTGAGAGGTGTCATTCGCCTCTGGAAAAAATACAATCGTTTTATGTAAGACATTTATTTTGATATCAACTATGTTATTTGTGTGCCTCATTGGTTCCTAGACAAGGATTTACACACAATAAATTATCCGAATTTTGGATGGAAATTCTAGGTGTGACATTTGTTAGTAAAAATATTTGATCTCATGTCGTATATGAAAGCCCGTTGATGTCGCCTAGAGGGGGGTGAATAGGTGTTCCTGAAAAATTCTCCAAATGCAGCGGTAAAATACTGGTAGGAACCTCCGACCAAAATGGTAGGAGATTTCGACCGGCTCTCTCGGGCTGGCCGAGAGGGCTGGTCGGAGGTTCCGGCCTAGAACGCCGGAAGATCCGACCCTGGAACTCTGACTCTACCAAGATACTCCTCAAGTGCACAAGATCCTCCTAGCCTTCTCTCAACAAAATTCACTCAATTTCCCACTAGATCTTCACAAGAATCACCAAGGACACACCAGAACTAGTTGGGAGAGCTCAAAGGACCTTAGGAGAGGCTAGGGATCAGTGGAAATGAAGTGGAATGGCCAACCAACGGCTAGAAACCAAGTTTGGGCTTTATAAGCATTGGCATACGTCACTTAGCCGTTACTCACAGATTTTGGCCAGGAGGTTCCGACCCCAGGGGTAGGAACCTCCGGCCAACACTTAGTCTCTGGCCGAGAGAGCTGGTCGGAGCCTCCGACCCCAGGGGTAGGAACCTCCGACCCTAACACTGAAACTAGCCCATCCCAAGTATATGTGTTGTGCCAAAATGATGGACTCTCAGCTATTTGGATCTTAAGCACTTGAGTGGTCTTGGAACACTGCTTGCAACCCCTTTTGATAGTATATTTTTCCTCGACTCAAAAGAAAAATTCAAAAGAATTTAAAATAAACTCTGAGTCACTTCGCCGTTTTGCTTCTATGTCTCTCCTATTTGTAGGGTCTCCCACCCAATGCCACACACGCAATGCAAACCTGAGACTAGCGAATTCTCTGCACAATCCTCGTTCGAGAGTGAATACGTGCATTGAGTCCCTTAACCAGGCTCAAATTATCATTAATCCACCAAAGCACCCATTAGGGTGTTAAATGCACTTTCATCTCCCCCGACCTCTTTTTGGTGATTGATGAGAGAGGAGGTAACAGCTACTCTGTCGTTAAAATTGCCAACAGCTATGTTGCGTGTCAATATGAATATGGAAGGGTTACCTAGAAAAAATATGGGATAAACTTGATTTTAGAATAATCTAAGAACAAAGCCCCATGAATTTCAGGGCTCCCTCTAGAAATATGCATGGTGATATGAGTAATCTATGAGAGTGAAGTAGGCCCAGTTTCCATCGGTTGCTATGCATGTGAGTACTTGAGAATAATCATGGAAGCTCATTCATCTATACCACCTGGGTGTGGCAACATCGTCGGTTCTCGGTGCGGTGGTGGCCAACGTGTGGGTGCCTCCGCTATTATCCTGAGTAGATGCATATGACATCCCGCTGTGTAAAGCTAGTCACTTCAACCACATCAATGAGATGTAACAATAAACAGATCACGGGACCGAGCTCATATTGCATGAGCGCTATCACGAATAGACCCATTTAAAATGCTGAATTGAACTAAAACCATATCCATACCTAAGCATTCATTACTCAAATCACAAAGCAACATATGGACCTCAATAATATAACATGTCCTCAAAGTGCCAATAGGAAGTCTCTATAATCCTAGAAACGAGCAGGAGGGGGCTACAAGTGTGTGACAACGTCTCATCCAGCTTGACAGACCGGGATGGGAAGGCCTATCTACTCAGCGGCTCAGAGGTTCAGCCACATTGCAGAGTAAAAACAGCCAAACAAGAGCAGTGAGAATAGAGAAGAGTCCCTTCATTCTGAATTTAGATTTAATCTCCTCCAACCTTATCTTAAGGCTTCAGTCAATATCGGCCGTCGCACCCAAAAGAGAGATACGGCGAAAACACCTGGGAAGAAAGACTCAATCGCATCTCTTCAATCAGTCGGAGTGGATATATATAACCTCGATACATCCTGTGCAGACAGCTGGCCAGTCGGTCAGACAGAAAGCTAAGGTTTATTAGCTACATAGCATAAACTCTTTCCTTTGCAAACACTAGTGCTGTATTTTTTCCGTCCAGAGGCTCACGCCCTCTATCCCATTCGCCAAGTTTTCAACATAGTCCTCCCTAGATACATCAAGCATAATCCATAGAGGCAATCAATACTCAATTATATTTCTTACTCTCAGGTGCTGGTGCATCTGTATCGTGGCATCCGATAACAGTCTAACCTCCATGTGATTATAATGGGAGAATAGGATGTCGAAATAGACAGGCTGAAAAGAGGGAGCGTGAACTCCGAACAGGGTGATAGCTAATGAAGCTAGCCAAACAGGCTGGGAAGCTGAGTCATGGAATTGTCTGGCACACAATCAGGGCTGAGGAGGGTGAGGAGCTGCGATAGGCTCACACAATACCCTGATGCATCTTGTCTCTCTATGCTCCTCACTGATGTCCATCCTCCGCTCCATATCTTCAATCAGAAGCAGCCTTAACAGGAGCTGCAGCAGCGCTCTTCCAAAAAACAATCTGCGGCCTAAAGGTCCTGCGCCACTGGGCGATGCTACCTGAGCAGTCTCATAGGCAGCAAAAGGTTCTCGCAGAAATAACCTCGTCTCTAGAAGATCATCTGTTAGCTCAAAACTGTCTGCCTGCCCACCAACCGGCAGCTCTATCCACCCGTCATAGCTTCCGGCTCTGTTGGAATGACGCTCCCCCATCTTCTTTATCTCACTGGCGCAAATCTTAGTACATATGTTGAAGAGACGATGGCTTGACAGAGCTTTCCTAATGGGCGACTTTTCAACACTGTATCGTTCCCGAGACACCCCAGGCTGAGAAGAAACACCGGACCGAGACAGTAGCGGAAGAAACTTCACTTCCGCGACGAAGCTGGTCCACGTCTTCCATCCAACACCACCATCACCTGAACCAACCTAAGTAAAGTGTCAATCGAATGTGCTTCACCTCCTTCTCAAACACAAGTCCAGATACTTCCTCTATCATCTTCATAATGTATGGAGCATAGGCGCAATCCTCTTTTGGGCTCCACCACAATTTGAAGATCTCAAACCAAATGTACTTCATCACACTGACAGGTGGCTGATTTCTCCGCAGCCCTTGCAAGGCAAGGTATAGTGGTGACGGGAAGAGCTGTGCATCGCCAGCCTTAGGAGATAGATTGGCCTAATCATGTTCAGAAAAATCTTGTAAGGGGAAAAAGGCCCTTGGTAGTACCCATGCAGCTTTCTAGGCGCCCCATTGTCATAGAGAAACAAGGTCCCTCTGAACGGACAGCGTCTTCTCACTGTGCAGGTTTGGCCGGTTCAGATCCTCAGGGTCCAATCCCAAGATGGCTGTGAACATGAGAGATAGTAACTGTACTCCACCACCCTGAGTCCGCCATCTCATCTGATACTCATGTTGTGGCTCTCCTCGAAAGAATACGGTCGCATAAAACTAACCGATCACTTCTCACTCCAGTCATACTGGAAGGCCCATGATACCACCAATATCCTTGTCTCAGGCATAGCTTGATCCCACATCCGTGAAGATCCGGCCCTTCTAGCGCTGCATGTACTCCCAGTCTATATACTTCATCTCCTATGACCGGCTTGGGTCGGACTCATAAAGACTGAGTTTACCAGCCCACTGGACAACAGTAGTGACAAATCGAGGCGTCTGATAACTCCTGAGGGAGAGTATCTGAGTTCAGCTTTCCTCCTCTTGCCGCCTCTTGCCACATCATGCAAATAATCAAGTGTTGCCTGGCAATGTGGCCAAAAAGGAGTAGTGTTAACGAAAACCCTTGCTTCCAATCACTCGGATTGGTGTCATCGAAAGTCCCCCTGCCAGAGCTGCGAGTGCCACCACTGCGAGAGAGAGACTCCACCACACCTTGGTGGCGGTGGTGTGGTGCATCTGAATCCGAATAACCAAGGCATAAAAAAAAAAGAGCTGCGAGTCTGTCTTGTAGATGGAGGCTGTGTAGCAGGCCGCTTGCCTCCGCCTGCCTACCTGCTGTTGCTAGCTCGAGCCGGTCCTTTCCCTGTCAGCCCGTCTAGGAGGCGACTCTTGATCACTTTGGGTACCGGATGTGGAGACATCTTGTCTTGTCTTTTGACGCTTCTCTCGAGCCATTGACACTGAAATACAACCATGGAATCAAAAAAGGTACTGAGGTCAAGGAAATATTGGAAGATCCAAGGTTACAAAGGCTAGCAGAAATAGCCGATCGGAGGGTCCGACTCCGGGGCCGGAGCCTCCGGCCAGCCCTCTCGGCTCGGAACCTCCGGCCGACACAAGGCTGCAACTTGATCTTCAAAACTAGCCAATGCATTGTATCCAAAACTATAGATCGATGTTCTAGGGGTGTGCAGGAAGGTTTTCCACCAAGGGAAACGAGTCCTAGGTTTACATATTGAGAGATCGGGTCAAAAATATGAAAAACCTAAGAAAGAGATCAAAACCAATACCTTGAGACGAGGGAGCGCAAAAAGGTCGACGGGACGGAGTTTCCGACCACCAAAGAGGAAGGAAACATGAATGCCCGAAGATTTTTGATGGTTGGAGTGGAAAATCACCCAAATGGGGAATAGGAGAGAGTTAGGGCTGAGAGGGGATGAAATGGGGAAAGAGAAGAGCTCCCAACCGCCCACAGGAGGTAAAAACACATGGTGGGCCGGAACCTCCGAGCTCAGGAGCCGGAACTTCCGACCAGATTTTTTGGTCAGGAGGAAGTGTCGGAGCCTCCGGCCGTAGGGCCAGAACCTCCGACCAGATTTTTCTGGAAGGAAGGAAAACAAGGTATTTTGGCCCAAAGGAAGTGGACATGATTTTCCGTTGACCCATATGTGACCAGCAGCAATCAATAAGTACATAACAATGGTCATAAATGAAGATCAACAATGAAAAGAACCAAATTTTCATAATGTAAAACTATCACACAAGGATTTTCGCAATATTTTTGAGAAAATGAGTTTGGGAATGTTGGAGCTCCGTTCTTAGTGTTAAGACCATTTTCTACACAAGAAAAGGCCTCAAAAACACAGAAGCTCACTTTGATTGATATCCTTTTGACCCATTTTTGACTATTGATTAGTCAAGCAAGTAGTCATGCAATGTTTCGAGAATCTAAGATATTGAGCTCACTCCTAAGCTCGCAAAACCTCTTCTTATCTAAGATTTTGGTGAAGATATCGGCAAGTTAGTGTTCGGTTCTCATATGGGTAATGGCGATATCTCCTTTGGCTTCGTGGTCTCTCAAGAAGCGGTGGCGTATGTCAATATGTTTGGTTCTTGAGTGTTGGACAGGATTATTAGCTATTTTGATGGCGCTCTCATTATCACAAAGGAGGTGGATTTTGTCATTGTATAGCCATAGTCCCTTGAAGAGTTTTTTCGGTCTATCCAAAGGAGTTGAGCACAACACGAGCCGGCGCTATATACTCACCGCCTCGGCAGTGGATAGGGCAATGGAGTTTTGCTTCTTGGAGGCCCAAGAAACTAGAGACCGTCCAAGAAATTGACAAGTCCCTGTTGTGCTCTTGCGGTCAACCTTACACCCGGCATAATCGGAATTAGAATATCCAATTAGCTCAAAATCATAACCCTTAGGATACCAAAGACCGAAATTAGGAGTGTGCACCAAATATCTTAGAATTCTCTTAACGGCAATAAGATGACATTCTTTAGGGGCCGTTTGAAAGCGAGCACACATGCACACACTAAGCACAATATCCGGTCTAGATGCACAAAGGTAAAGAAAAGATCCAATTACGGAGCGATATACCTTTTGATCCACTGGTTTGCCGTTGTCATCGAGGTTGAGATGCCCATTTGTTGGCATTAGAGCCTTGATGGGCTTGGCTCCCTCCATCTGGAATTTCTTGAGAATATCCTTGAGATACTTTGATTGTGAGATGAAGGTTTCATCCTTTTGTTGCTTGACTTGAAGCCTGAGAAAGAAAGTGAGCTCCCCCATCATCGACATCTCGAACCTTCTAGTCATGATCTTGCTAAACTCTTCAATAAAAGAGGGATTAGTAGAGCCAAAAATTATGTCATCGACATAAATTTGGCACACAAATAAATCATTCTTGAATTTCTTAGTGAAGAGAGTAGTATCGGCTTTGTCTATTTAAAAGCCATTTTTTAGTAGAAAGTCGCGAAGACATTCATACCAAGCTCTAGGGGCTTGCTTGAGCCCGTAGAGCGCTTTATGAAGGTTGTAGACATAGTTTGGATATTTGGGATCTTCAAACCCGGGCGGTTGCTCCACATACACCAACTTGGAGATTGGTCCGTTGAGAAACGCACTCTTGACGTCCATTTGATAAAGCTTGAAACCATGGTTAGCGGCATAAGCTAATAAAATTCGAATGGACTCAAGGCGAGCAACCGACGCAAAAGTTTCACCAAAGTCGAGGCCCTCGACTTGGGTGAACCCTTCAGCCACTAACTGTGTTTTGTTGCGAGTAACCACTCCATTTTCGTCTTGCTTGTTGCGAAAGACCCACTTGGTGCCGATGACATTTTGCTTGGGTCTCTCCACTAATGACCACACTTGATTGCGGGTGAAGTTGTTCAACTCTTCTTGCATGGCCATCACCCAATCCGGATCACCAAGTGCGTCCTCCACCCTAATTGGCTCCAAAGACGAGACAAAGGAGTAATTCTCACAAAAGTTAGCGACCCGAGAGTGAGTGGTTACCCCTCTTTGAATATCACCAAGAATGTTGTCGACGAAATGATCTCTTTGCATGGTGTGGTGAATTCTTGGATAGTGCACCGAGGGGACTTAAGCTCACACGGTGTCTCTTGACTCACTAGTGTCCTCAGCATCGATCCCATCCACTCGTGCTAGATCGTCCTCTTGATCAATTCTTGTGCTTGAAGGCGCCGCTTGAGTGGAAAGAGCTTATTCGGTCCCTCTTTGCTCCTCCGACTCTTCTAGCGGCCTCACCTCTCCAATTGCCTTTTTCTATATGTCGTGTCCCGTGACTCCTTCACCTAGCATCTCAAGCTCAACTTGCTCCACTTGGGAGCCGTTAGTTTCATCAAATGTCATATCTCTCGTGGTTTCAACAATTCCAGAGACTTTGTTGAAAACACGATAGGCGTGAGCATTTGACTCATATCCGAGTAGAAATCCTTCATCCACTTTTGGAGCAAACTTGGATGAGCGAGGTCTCTTACTCAAAATAAAACATTTACAACCAAAAACATGAAAGTAGGAGACATTGGGTTTGTTACTGGTGAGGAGTTCATATGCCGTCTTTTTGAGAAGTTTGTGGAGGTAGAGGCGATATAGCGCGTGACACGCGGTGTTCACTGCCTCTGCCCAAAAGATGTCCAGGGTCTTGTATTCATCTAGCATAGTCCTTGCCATCTCGACAAGAGACCGTTTCTTCCTCTCCACCACTCAATTTTGAGGTGGATCATATAGAGCGGAGAACTCGTGCTTAATCCCTTTATCATCAAGGAATTTCTCCACTTGAGTATTCTTAAACTCCCCCCATTGTCGCTCCTAACTTTCTTGATCTTGAGCTCGAACTCGTTTTGGGCTCGCTTTGCGAATTTCTTGAAAATTCCTTGGGTTTCACTCTTATCTTGTAAAAAGAACACCCAAGTGAAGCGAGAAAAATCATCAACAATTACGAGTCCATATTTGTTATCTCCGATGCTTAGGTAGGCCACGGGACCGAAGAGATCCATATGAAGTAGTTCCAATGGCCTTGAAGTAGTCATGATATTTTTCATGGGGTGTGGGTTCCTAACTTGCTTTCTGGCTTGGCAAGCGCTACACACGGTCTTTCTCAAATGTGATGTTAGATAGCCCGAAGATGTATTCCCCCTTTAGAAGATTCGATAAGTTTCTCATCCCCGCATGAGCTAACCTTCGATGCCAAAGCCACCCCATTGAGGATTTTGTAATCAAGCAAGCCTCCGGGTTCACTTTATCTAGGTCAAAGTCCACTAGATAAAGATCTCCCTTCAACCTTCCCTTGAATGTGACGGAATTATCATCTCTTCTAAAGACGGTAACATCCTCGTCGGTAAACAAGCAATTATAGCCTAATTTACACAATTGAGACACCAATAACAAATTGTAGCTCAAGGACTTGACGAGAAGAACATTAGAGAGAGATAGATTGTTGGAGATGGCAATTTTACCTAGACCCATTACCTTGCCCTTACCATCATCTCCAAAGACAATATTGTCGTGATCTCCATTCTCGTCAAGAGTTGCAAACATACTCCTCTCTCCCGTCATGTGGTTGGTGCATCCACTGTCAACAACCCAACTTGATCCACCGGAGGAGTATGCCTACAAAAAGGAATCAAGCTTAGGATTTAGGTACCCAAACTTGTCTAAGTTTGGGTCCTTTAGCATTAGTCACAAGCGCCTTGGGCACCCACACACAAGCCCTATACTCCTCATAGCAATCACCAATAAAATGGGCAATCACTTTACCGCGGTGATCCTTGGTGATCTTATATGACTCATAGTACAGTTTTCCTAGTCGGAGCCTCCTACCATTTGGGTCGGAGCCTTCTACCAGAACTCTCTGTCTGTCTGGGTTGACTGGTCGGAACCTCCTACCGTCTTGGTCGGAGCCTCCTACCAGGCCTCTCGGTCTAGCTGAGAAAGCTGGCCGGCGACCTATTGGGTCGAAACCTCCGACCGGCCTTCTCGGCCTGGCCGAGAGGCTTGGTCAGAACCTCCGGCCTCTGTGGTCGGAGCTTCCGGCCCCCAGACTGACCGAGGAACTTTTTACCTCTTCGGCTTGCGACAAACCTCCTTCTTTCACAAATTTCAGGCATTGCTTCCCATTGACCATAGTCCTTCCGGATGATCTACTTTCATAAGGAGAGAAGCCAGGACCATAGCCATTCTTGTTGGAGTGGGTTGTGAGGGTTTTGTAGAGGGCATCTTTGGAATGGAATGTTTTCAAACATCCAAACTTCACCAAAGTACCCAACCGCTCATTCTCTTTTTTAAACGCCTCCAAATCTTCAAAGTTAGTAGCATATGTATCCAAATCATAATTATAGCATTTTTCACAACCGTTGCTTGTGAAGGCATTGGAGATCTTGGTGGCCTCATTGGAGATGGAGGCACTATTCCAAAGTGTCAAATTGCACTTCAAAAGCCTTGTGATTTTGGTCCAATTTCACAAGGTTCTCTTGAAGTGTTTCATTCACACTCTTTAGATTTGCTATTGAGTTATTGACCAAAGAGAGCTCTTTGGTCAATTCCCCAATCCTCTCCTTCTCCTTAGCCAAGTTCTCCTCTAGGGCAAGGTTTCTCTCCTTCTCAAGGATGAGCAACTCCTCTTGCCTTTCAAGGGACTTTTCTTTACCCCCAATGCCTTCATAAGCTTTGCCAATTGTAACATGGCCAGCTTGCTAAAACCCTTGAGCATCTCATCCATATCATCCTCACTTTCATCATTACTAAGATCATCATCATCAATTTTAGGAGATTTAGATAGGGAGGTTATCTTTCGCCCTTGTGCCATGAGGCAAGTGGGCTCATAGTGGTCGTCGTCGCTCAAGTTATCGAAAAGACACTCCTCGAACACCGATGACGACTTGATAGCAATTGTGGCAACCCCTCCTTCATCACCTTCTTCCTTGTCGTCGTCCTCATCATTGTAGAACCACTTCTCTCCAATATGAGCACGACCGGTCTTCTTCTTGACCACCTTGGACTTGCCACCCTTGTTCTTGAGCTTAGGGCAATCGGCGATGAAATGGCCATACTCCTTGCATTCGTAGCACGGCCGATTAGATTGCCTTCTTCCTTTGTCAACCTCCTTCTTGTCCTTGCCGAAACCGTCTCATCGAAGGAAATGCTTGAACTTCCTCACCAGAAGAGCGAAGTGTTCATCTTCACTCTCGGAGTCGCTTGAGGCTTGCTCCTTCTTGGCCTTCAAAGCGACTTCCTTGTTCTTGGCGATTGCGGCGTTCTTCGCAAGTTGCTTCACCTCCTTGGCTTACTCTTCTAGTAGCTCATATGAGATAATCCTCGAGAGAACGTCGCTTGGGTAAGTCTCTTAAAGTTCTTCATCTCCCGGATGAGGGTCACCAAGGTGAGATTCCTTGGGGCGATCGCGCGAAGAAGCCTGTTGACAACCACATGATCGATCATGTCATCACTACCAAGACCACGGATCTTGTTGACAATGACCATCATGCGGTCGTACATCTCTTATGGCGTCTCATTGTCTTCCATCACGAACCGCCCAAGTTGCCCCTCAAGCAACTCAATCTTGGACTCTCGCACGCCGAAGGATCCTTCATGTGCCAATTGAAGCGTATCCCAAATCTACTTGGCCTCCTCAAGTTGGTCCACCTTGTTAAATTCCTCGGGACTCAAGGAGTTGAGGATGACGCTTGCGGCTTGAGCATTGCGGTGGATGAGAGCCTCTTGAGCTGGTGTAGGTTCCTTTCCTTCCTCCGGAGCGTCCGTCACACCTGTGCACACAATGTTCTAAACACTTGGATGCAACGAGTTTAGATACAATTTTATCTTGTGCTTCCACGCGCTATAGAAGGTCCTGTCAAAATGGGGAGCACGTCCGGAAGGCACGGAGATGAATTGCTGAGGAGGAGGGATAAATTTATTGTAATCAAGATCAAAAGCAGCTCCCTTTCTTCCACACCCGACTTGCTTGTCGAACCATCTCCGTCTTCTTTAACCCCGGTAGAATCAACTACCTTCTCGGTCAACATCCTCGGATCAACTCCAAGTGGTTAAGCTTCTGAGGAGTTTAGGCTCTGATACCAATTGAAAGCCCATTGATGTCACCTAGAGGGGGGTGAATAAGCGTTCCTGAAAAATTCTCCAGATGCAGCGATAAAATAATAATAGGAACATCCGACCAAAATGGTAGGAGACTCCGACCAGCTCTCTCGGGCTGGCCGAGAGGGCTGGTCGGAGGTTCCGGCCAAGAACGCCGGAGGTTCCAACCCTAATGTTCTGACACTATCAAGACACTTTAATAACCGATAGATTGACAGAGATCAAGTATAGGCAAAGAATAGGGTAGGAGATAAATGCAGCCAAGTGTAGAGACAAATTAAAGCAATAACGAGCAAGCACAATTGAGACAAAGATTTTTCCCGAAGTTCAGATCACAAAGATCCTACGTCTCCGTTGAGGAGCTCCAAAGAGCCGGGTCTCGATTGACCCCTTGCCTCACCAAGTGACCACGAAGATCAACTTGGTATCCACTAGAATTTACCTCTTTTCCTTGTGGAAGCGAGGTTAACCTTTACAAACTTTTCCAGGAAAATCCACAACTCGAGGAAGCTCGCGGGAGACGCCTAACCGTCTAGGAGGTTTCCCTCCAAAAGAAATAAGCTCCAAGCAGCCAATACGCATCCTCCTCAAGTGCACAAGATCCTCCTAGCCTTCTCTCAGCAAAATTCACTCAATTTCCCACTAGATCTTCACAAGAATCACCAAGGATGCACTAGTACTAATTGGAAGAGCTCAAAGGACCTTAGGAGAGGCTAAGGATCAGTGGAAGTGAAGTGGAATGGCCAACCAACGGCTAGAAACCAAGTTTGGGCTTTATAGGTATTAGCATACGTCACTTAGCCGTTACTCACAGATTTTGGCCAGGAGGTTCCGACCCCAGGGGTAGGAACCTCCAGCCAACACTTAGTCTCTGGCCGAGAGAGTTGGTCGGAGCCTCCGACCCCAGGGGCAGGAGCCTCCGACCTGACACTGAAACTAGCCCATCCCAAGTGTATGTGTTGTGCTAAAATGATAGACTCTCAGCTATTTGGATCTTAAGTACTTGAATAGTCTTGAAACACTGCTTACAACCCCTCTTGATAGTACGGTTTTTTTCTCGACTCAAAAGAAAATTCAAAAGAATTTAAAATAAACTCCGAGTCGCTTCGTCGTTTTGCATCATGTCTTTGTAGGGGGTCTCCATACATCACACCAAACAATCTGGGACCAATTCTCTGCACAATTCTCGATAAACTCATTAGTCTCTTAACCGCTTTATCATTAATTCACCAAAACCCACTTAGAGGTTAGATGCCCTTTCAGTATAAATGATTATCTTGATTGTAATGTTTCATTGTTGCCAATGGAATATGAAATTTAAAATTCAAAAATTTTATCTTGGTTGTAATGTTTCCTTGGTTGCTAATGGAATGTGAAATTTAAAAACCAAGAATTCTATTTGTCTAATCGAGCTAAATTAGTTAATTTACCTGAAACTAAGGACAAAACTACATAACACTCATTTTGGAACGCTGCACAAGTATTGAAATGTGGACTGGACCTACTCAATAATTAAATTCTGTGATTACCAAGAAATGGGTTATCGAGGAGGTCATGTAGCTCATGTTGACTAGTACACAAGTAGTTTTCTTTTATGAAACAGAGTAGTACACAAGTAGTTGATGCTGCAAACAGTTAGAAATTGGACTGACCTCTTTGAATACTCATGAGACCCGAACCGACCCATCCACTTTAATATACCACATAACCCAAAGCGACCCACTGTGTGTTCCCCGAAACTTGTACTCGTGAAACAAATTTGCAGTATTTTTCATGTACTCATATTTATTGTGTTCACAATTCCCAGTGAATAAAGATTGCGTTTCAAATTTACATTTGCTTATAAATACAGGGTTACATGTTTAATCTCTGAGTTCCCCTCCGTCTGTTGCAGAGCGAGGAAGACGAGAACAATGAGCTCCCCTCCATCCACAAATCTTGCTTCCAATGCCATCGGTCGTCCTGCAAGCTCCTCGCCTTTCAAGCCAGTTGGCCAAGGTACAAAACTGCTCCTATAAGATTCTTTGCAATTTGCTCGACCTCGAAATTTCTCAATCTGCAAACAGGGAGTTGTATCAATATTAAGATTCTTTGCAATTTAAAATATTTCAGAATGCAAGGGATTTGACAATTGCTGCATCCCCAAAAAAATTTGTGTCAATGGTCACACAATTGAATCCTCCTCAGATAGTTGCTATGGAAAAAATTCGATTCACAGGTCTGTTAACGATGCCCGATGTCAAAATAAATCAGAAAATTTGTATTTCGTTGGCTGATTGATGCGACGTCAAGAGCCAATCAATATTAATCCAGGGCAAGAATATACCTATCACAATTTGGGATGTGAAGTGTATATTGGATATACCGTCGGAAGGGCCTGTGATAACCTCGCTTCCACCATTTACCAAAGAGGACTACGAATTATTTCACTCAAATCATTGCATGAAGCTATTTTAAAAGAATCTGTAGATTCCAAAGAGAAGGAAGAAGATTTCATTAGAAGAATGATGCTATTCACCATTGGATATATCCTTTGTCCTACGACTAAGCAATATGTCAGCTCCGGATATCTACCTTTGCTGAGAATTGTAGATAACATACGCACTACCAACTGGGCAACCTTAACAAGAGAATTTTTGTGCAATTCATTGAAAAGATACAAAGAAGGGCATACACATATAGAAGGCAACCTACCATATTTCCATGTCATATCTTCATTAGTTTTTATGTAATTTTATTTCATATTCCCTGCAGTGTTGGTACTGGGAACATGTCAAAGCAATTGGATATGAATTCTGCAATATAAACTACAATGGACGTCATTGTCCATTGATTTCTTTTTGGAATGAGTCCAACGTCAATTTGTGGAACAGATATGACAAGGATGTCGGTGAAGGGGAGGGATTGGTAAGTTTCTTAAAAAATAAAAAAACATGTCTATAAACATGGTTTTGACTACGCATACTTCCAATTTAATAGATTTTGAATGAGATCGAAGATCCTGACTATTTAAATGATGAACAAAAATATGCGGAAGATACACACGGATTTGAAGACAAGGACGATCATGAACATTAACAACATGACAAGGAAATAGGCAAAGGGGAGCGTAAGTTTCTTAAAAGACAATTGTACCATATACATTATATTTACTTGGGTTTGATTAACTATGCTTTTGTGATTGATAACAAAGTAAAAAAACTTTTTCCAGGACGAACAAAAATACGAGCAAGACATGGACGATCGTGCACATCAACATGCCAAAATGGAAAGTGACAAAGAAGAATCACATAAGAAACAACATGACAACAACAACTTTTTTGAAGACAACTACAAATCATGAGGTACTGCAATTGTCAACTCATAATGTATTATGTACATTAAAAAAATAAGTTCTTTACCTTTTTACTACATCTTTCAGGGCACTTCAATGTTGTTGTCGACCTACTATAACAGTTAGGAAAGTCAATTCAATTTATGGACAATAAATTGACAAACAAGCTTCTGTCCTTAGAAAGGATTTGCACAAAGAATAGTCTAGAAATCTAGGTAAGCATGTTCTATTTTCTTCATAGGTTATGTTTCATAAAGATATACACGTTCTGAAACATTTATAGGACATGAAAAACACCTTGTCTAGACGTATGAGATCAGACCCTCTACAAACCAATCCATGTAGAGGAAACCATGATTTGAAATGCAATATCAATTTCTTGCAGTTATACTTCCTTTAAAATATTATATGTCCATCTAGACTGTTCTGTACTAAGTAATCTAATTTTTTTTAATCTAGGAGAAGCCAATTTCATGCGAAGAGGTTATCGGCGATGGAACTGATGAGGCTCCTTTCATAATCAGCGACGATGGAGCTGGCATAAGAACTTCAAATGAGACAACCAATAATTCTGTCAATGCTGAACAAAAGAAAACCATTGCACAGAGGATTCGAGGTCGGTTTGGAAGGACATTGAAACCAAAACATGAATCTCAAAACGGTTTCATACTTTACAACCAAGAAAACATTGAAGGGCAAAAATCACTCATCAAGTAATGGAACAACAAGCAATGGTTTGACTTTGAAAGGTGAATTAACCATCAATTGCATCCTCAAGTCCAAAAAAAAAAGGTGCTTGCAAAGATTCAAGACATAGAGTTATCTCGTGAAGTGCTACTGCCACTTGTTTTGCCGATTCAAGCTGGCTCAAAATCTAAATGGTTGGCCAGTGTGATAAACTTTTTTCACTAACATTTAGCAATCCTACTTTGTCATACATTACTACAACATATATTGTGTCACAGGTAATTGATACTTACACAGAATTAAGAAACGACAAGCAACAGGGCCAAACAAAACAATGTGGTTCAGTTTTAATAAAAAAATAAATGAAGTCCAGATATGGTGTGCCATTGGTAAAACAAGAACAAAGGCGAAAAAAGATACAATGGATCCAGGTCTAAGTTTGCACAAAGATACTTAAACCATGATATGGTACATTTAATTCATTCTTTACTTTATGCCTTCCAAACACCTACTTTGACGTATGTTATTTATTGCAGGTATTCCTACCAATAAATAGAGGCAGATTGCACTGGTATGTCATTGTTATAAATGCAAGATGTTAGAAAATTCAAATCCTAGACTCAATGCAAATGGGGGTACATTGGTACGATGCAGATGAAGATATAAAAAATCTTGTAAGCTCTATTAATACATAATTTCCTACAATGATTTCTTCTGTACTATGAGCTAAAAATACTGATTTCATAAAAACAAATCAATGACGTGGACAAGTATATTGTCTACACAATTAAAGAAAAGGAAATTTCCACTTCTTGGCCTATCACAAGACTAGCTAATTGGCCACCATGCCCAAACAATGTACCTCAACAAAATGACAGGTGCAACATGATCAACAAGATTTCACTCATACAAAACCTTAATGTATTGTTCACTGACATTGTGATTTTATACTACTAGTTGGTCTTGTGGATTATATGCTTTGAATTTCATGGAGACCTCGAATGGCAAAGAGTTATCCAGTGACTACTACACTATGGTATTTTCAGAATATAAAAACCTACTGACAGTTCATTTTACTATATACAACACTGATTTTCTAATGCTTCCAGAAATCCAATGATGTTTTCAGACAGAAGGTGGCTGCCAACCTATTAAATACTACATTAAACATAGTTATTGGAGTCCACGACGACATAAGACATCTACAGTTTGAACATTCAATACTTCTTGAGCAGAACACCTGAAGGTTACAAAGAAGCTTGAAGGACATATATGCACCATTGTATCTACATCTATGCCCCATTGCATCTAAGTGTAATAAAACCTATTAATCATGTTATAAATATAATGAATTTGTGTCATATCATTTCATCGTCAGGCATATATTTAGTACAAAACATAAACAGAACCACCAATCTGATGATTAAGTGGACAACAATCCATCCGGATGGGTAACCATCTCTTGAAATCAATTCGACAAAATAAAAACACACCAAACACCATTGCAACAAGAACAGGGAAATAGATCTAACCATGTGCATCGACGGCGTCCTCGCTATCCTTGATTCGGTGGCATCCTCGCAATCCTTGCTTTGGCGGTGTGCAGGCGCTCCATGTGCACCAGCATCGATGTTGTCCATCCACGTCGTCATCCGCCGAGGCCAACCGCATGGACATAGGGGCCAATCCTTCCCGGCGGCGCAGATGCTCCACGTTACCGTCCGCCATCGGGGCCAATCCTTCCCGGTGGCGCCAATGCAACCCGATGGCCATGCTCGAGGATGGCGGGGATCTAGGGTTTGTGGTGAGTGGCTGCTGCTCGAGGGGGCTCCGCTTTCCTGTCCAAAGCACGCGGAATTACTAAGCTACCCTCCCACCCACGGAACCTCCTCGAACAAGGCATGCGGTACTTAGTGGTATGGACCAACTCCAGCCGTTAGATCGTCCTAGATTGACGGACACGGTTTAGTACCATGCAGCCTCAAGGACTGTAAAAAAATTCTAAAACGAATGTCTAATATCTTCAAAAATTAAACCATTTTGCTGCTTCCATATATGCTATGTAGCATAAAGCACCTTCTCCATAAAATGAGAAGAATTGTATGTATTTCTTGCCAACTGTAACATATGCTCAAACCCAAAGTTTGTGTCCCATATTATGTCCAAATGGTTCCAACTTTAGACTTCATCTTGATATCGAAGAACACATAACCAGACTAGTTAGGTGTGACCAATAGGATTAGCCAACCTAGACTAGTGATGAGTAGAGACGACAGCGGATCATATATTATTCGAATACAGGAAGAGTTATTAAAATTTTGTAGGATTTGGATAGTAAGTAGCTAGTTCGGATGCATATGCACGTAGGAATAGAAAAAACACAGGATTAGGATATCATGACATGCTGAATACTATAGGAAACAAAACCATAGAAATTACTCAAAACATATGTTTAGATGGCTCACAGGAAAAATACAGGAATTTTGAGATCACATGCTACTTATATTAGAGAGAGTAGAAAGAAAGAGAGAGTTTGCATTGGACTTCTCAAAGGAAAGAAAAACAATGAGGTTAGAGCACATGTTTAAAATCCTATGGAATTGAGACATGGGAATGCATTTCATTGGAATTTGACATATTCAAATCCTATGAGCCAAATGGCCTCCATAGAAAAAATTCCTAAGCATCAAAATCCTGTATTTTTCCTATGAAAATTCTACATTTCAAAGGAGCCCTAAAATAGATGCTTTTGGGAAAAAAAACTGATATATGTGGATTATCCCGTACTTTTATATTGATGGAGTGATGGTCCAATCCGCTGTTATACGAATAACTAAGCAAGCCCATAGCCTGTTACCTCACTAGGTCGAGCTATCAAAATTTCGAATTTTTTTTATTTTTATATTTATTTAATAAAATATTTACAAAACTACATTTTCATTTCAAAAATTTACAAAAATATACTCCCACCGCCCTCTGGGAGGACGATTTTTATAAATCGCCCTTCCAGAGGGCGATTTAATGACGTGGCTGACGGCCGCTGGCCTGTCAGGCAATTTACAGGCGGCCCCCTGGGCCACCTAGGGCGGTTTTTAGGTGGCCCGGGGGGCCGCCTGCAAATTGGCCGGCCCCGGCCGGATTTTTGCAGGCGGCCCCCTTGCCGCCCTCTCTGAGAGCGGTTTTTGGGTGGCCAGGTGCTCGGGATAGAGCAGGGCGTAGCCGGCAATGAAACGGACCGTCCGGCCACGAAGAGGATGGTCCAGCCAGGCGAAACAGAGGAGGCATAGTTAGTGAGCTTTTCCGTGGCAGCGGCGGCGAATGGCAGCGTAACTCGTCGGGTGACCAAAAGAGAAAAGTTAGAGGAGTACCAGGCGAACCTAATGGTGGTTGTCTCGCGGTCGGAGGTGGTTGGAATCGCCAGCGACAACGGCGGAGGCGGCGAACTCTTTCGGCATGCATATGGATTTTACCTTACAAGCTGAAATGGTGCATGCATGCAATACCTGAGGGACTAGAGAGGCTCACCAAAGATGTTGGGTTACTGAGCAGTGCTGGAACGGCGACGATTGCTACGGGAGAGGTCCAGTGGCGGTGGAGTGCCTCGGGCGCTCGTTAGCAGCCGGATCTGGGCCATGATCCCTTATAAATTTGAATTGACAATGTGATTACTAGTTTTTCTTTAAAAGAGAGCAAAACATGGGTCTCCATATATGTATATACATATATATATAGGTGAAAGTTTTGAAACAAAGCCTTAGCACTTTGTATTAGTTTTTCCATGATTATCCATAATTTATTCCCGGTATATATATATATATATATTCTGGGTATGTTACAACAAAGTAAAGAAGTTTCTTCAGTATGCATAGAATTAATAAAACATGATATACAACAGACAAACTATCACTGATACAACGTCCTACGGGCCCTGACCATAACCTCTAGCTCTCTTTGTCTTCCTACCTAGCGCTCGCACCTGGCCCTAGGAGTATGTCAGCCGGTCTGGTGGTACGGCACGGCCAGCGTGGGTCGTCTGCACGGGTGTGGCAGCTGGTGGGTCCTGCGTCTGTGGTGGTGGAGCTCCTTCAAGCTGCGAGGCAGCTAGTATCTCCTGAATCTCCTCGCCCGAGTCCTCCAAGTCGTCCCCCTCGAAAGGATCCGGTGCCCAACCGCTGCCGCGTGCGCCCGACGTGGAGGAGCCAGCGCTAGCAAACATCCCCGGTGCTGTAGAGTGGAACCCTGTACACCAAAATATTGATAATTGCAAACCAAAATTTTGCAAGACAAAAATAAACTTTGATATAACCTGAAGGACCTCCTGTCGTGGCCCGGGGGGCACTTGTCGTGCCCAGCTGCGCGTGTGGTCGTGTTTGGCGCACTCCATGCGTCGACGTGCTAGCTTCAAAGGGATGTAGGTACGGTGTAGCGAAAGCTACAGGGAAGCATATTAATGTACAACGGTACATGTCGTAGAAGGAAACATGTTATGAGCCGATGGTTAGTCGAATTTACCTCTGGAGGGGCCAGATGGCTGACTGGAATCTTGCGGGCGCACTCCTGCTCCTGTTCCTGCTGGCCGTGGCTGTTGCTGCTGTGCAACTACGGGAGGTACCGCGTCGGTCGTACGACAAGTGAGCGCACGAAGCACTGTGTGCATCGCCTAACGAATCCTCCCGAAGGTCGTCCTCTGCTCATCGGCATTCAGCACGATCCCACTGTCCAACCGTCCGAACGCCGCGTTTACATCAGCCTAAACCTGTCGCACTACGTCGACCTATTTCAAATGTGACATGAACATGTGTTAGAGCCATGGACACGTACAAAGGGAATAGCAAAGTGCAAAGATAATGTGACTTACCGCGCGGAAGTAGTCCTGGTCACGGTGTTTAGGATACGTGTCCGTTGTAGCGGCGACGTGTGGCTGTGGAGCATCTGGGGTGAACGTTACGCGTGTGCGGGTATGGGGCTGGTACCACGTGAGGTATGCTAGGTAGCTTTCCTCAGTGTGTGGATATATCTCATCGATGACCTCCTCCGTCGCCAACAACCAGTCCTCCACGTACTTCTGCAGTCGAGGATACCACTGAGCGCCGGCTGCCTGTCCCCTACGATTATATCTATTTGCAGAGAGTGCATTAAGCTACATTAAATAGTTGTAGTACTAAACAAAGATCGCAGTTGTACTAACCGGTGCACATCGCGCGGCACAACGATCTCCACGGGCGATGGGGAGTGCTGACGTAGTCCGAACTGTCGCATCACGCACTGCGGACAGTGGGGCTCGACGAAGATGTCGAACACCAATGGCACTGTCGTCGTCCAGTACACCTGGTCGCGCGTGCAAAGAGAAGAGAGTTCGAGCGGTGCACTGGCCTCGATGGCCTGCGGACTATACGGCTCCCAGATGACGTCGCTGGGCAGCAGGCGGTCGAACTCTAAAACGAATTCGCAGTAGGCCCTCCTAACCTGCCTGTGGGCGTAACGACGCTGCAAAATAGGAAAAGCTTACACGTGAGTGTTTGCGCATAAGTGCTAAACATAGAATTTCACATTTTGTACCTCACGGCGACACCATACGGTCCCCATAGTCGGACGGTCCTCGGGCCACTGGCCGTACAAGCCTCCAGGGCCGTCCTCGTAGGAAGAGTGCTCAATCAGAGGACGGCCTATCGCGAACTGCTCGTCCGCCCATAGCTGCAGAAGGAGAGGGCAACCGGCGATAATCGCACCTCAATCGGTCTTTGTGCACGCGTCACAAAGACCACGGTACGTCGCTGCTAGCACAGCAGATCCCCAACTCCAGTGTGGTACGTGTCTGTCCTCGCTGTCGGCGATGGCACGATCGTAGTGGATCAGTCCCTTGTCCACCGCGTGCCCGTGAGTGCTGGTGAACATCACCCACCTAAACAGCCACAACATGTACGCCTCCATGCTCCACCGCACCGAGTATACGTCGGCATCATCGCCTAGCTTATCAGACTGTAAAGAAAGATTATAGTCAGCATCTCTGTTGCTTTGTAGGTCGGATGATTGTGAATGAAAGGAATCCGCGACTTACGGTGAACTGTTGCAGCCAAGCCTGCGAGGGGCCGTTCATGGTGTAAGGCGGTAGCGAACCCGGGGGTCCAAGTTCAGGTCGATGATGCACGGGCTCGAACCGAGCAGTGATGTCCTGCGACCAACCGTGCCCCCCGTCGATCGGACCGACTGCGTCTCCTGCGAGGGGAAGTCCTAGCAGGTACGACACGTCCTGGAGTGTGGGAGTCATCTCGCCACACGATAGGTGGAACGTGTGGGTCTCCGGTCTCCAGCGATCCACCAGTGCTGCCAGAAGTGATCGGTTAGCGTCCCATCGCTTGGCGGGGTCTGTCTCGTCCAGTGCGGGCTCAACTAGCCTACACAGCGGAAGAAGTCCAGCCTCACACAACCTGCAGAATATAGCACTGTATTCAATATTGGGGAACATAGATATTCACAAATGATGTGAATGAATATTCGTACAGCTCTTACCTCTCACGGAATCGAGGGTCTATCCGCAGGAGGTGACATGAAGGCCGTGGATGGAAGGTAGCTAGATGGGCACCCTCCACAACTGACAGGTAAGACCGGTGGGACTAGTCGACACCTCGGTCCAACAGCTCCGGTGTATGGTACGCCATACCTGCATGCAAATAGAGAGTTAGCGTTAATTATTGATAAAGTTTATAGCATTGTTACATGACAATAAAAACAACAATACGGTAGATATCTGATGAGAACATCAACACCATCGATACATCCTCACCTACATCTACACCTACACAAGGTCCTATGACTCGCGCCCGTGCACGTCAATTAAATCATCAAGTAAGTTCACTCTTAAGTTCATGTTCGGTTTCTTTAGACCATGGAAACCCGTGTACTCTTGTGTTGCTTAGAAACCAAGGAGAACAAGGAGAATACCATCCAGGAGAGGGAGTCGCGCCGATTGGATTCGGACTACAGGACAGCATCAACTTCTAACGGCCGCCACGACTTCATACGGACTCCGTTTTGGACGTTCAAGTGCTTCATGGAAAGCTTATAAAGTCTACTTTCCAATGGATCTGGCTTCACATCCATATCTTATCAGAATCGTCTAGAAACGTTGAAATACTACCGAGACCTTTTCTGTCTACGGTGCTGCGCCACCTTATTTTGGCCCGTGGGTTGTGTATCAAGTTGAGCCCATTAGGGGCGCATCCTAGGGTTGGAGAACGACCCCCCAACACCCTCGAGGTCGTCCTTCCATCTATTTATATGTCTCTAGAGCCGCCATGAACAGTTGGGTTTTGATAGATTGAAGTTTTAGCCACTGCTACTTTGCTTGAAGCGCGCGTGTTGACTAGATCACCTGTTTTCTTGTTATTGGAACCCCACCTCTTGTATTTTCAGATTGAAAACTTCATATTTGATTTAGCAATTCAGTGCTTATTCAACTCGTTCTTGCTTGTTCTACGATTGCTTGCAGGACGAGAGCCCTCGTGGCCGGTTGATCGCGCTCCACAAGATCGCGTTCACCTTCTGGAATCGGTGTATCGGTCGCTAAGGCGCAACATCGTGGATAGTTGTAGTTGGGCCGTGAACGTCGGTTTCTCCCACCAATCATGATTACCTTCTCCATCGAAAGATCGGGACCGAACCTCGCATCAAGTGGTATCAGAGCTCAAGGTTGTTCGGTGAGAGATTTCAGATCCCATCTGTTATTTACCTACAGTCCAGAAAAAGCCAAAAAAAATAGTAGATTAGTTTCCATAGTCCCATAACCCTTTTGTGGCCTATTTACTACTACTGCTTAGTTAGGGTTTGTTGAGTATTCGGATACATCGCCGTGTCGAGTTGTTGGTCTTAGTGTTTAATTTCCTTAGAGTTTCGAGTTCTAGTCACGTTTCTGTCACCGAAGTATCACTTGTCCGACTAGTTTTGTTTTCCGAGTCCTAATACTTGTAACCGAGTCACGTTTTTGTTGAAGAGTGTTGGATCCGAGTCCTAATCCTTGTGACACAGAACACAGCAGCGACTCGGATAGTACTCCTCTGGTCTGTTAATAAGCTACACACGCGAACAACTCCATTGTTTGGAGGTTTGCCCTACTTGAGAGAGAGAGAGAGAGAGTGGGGTGAAGTGTTTGGATTGCTGTCCTCTGAGTAGAGTTAAAGTTTTGAGGGTCTCTCTGCAAAAATATATATATATATATATAAAAGAGCAAAAAAATAAAAAAAAAAGCAAAAAAAAAAGAAAAGAGGAGAGTTTCTTGTTCTTCTTGACGGTGTCCTTATTCGTGACATTCATTTGTGTCCAGGCTCGCGTCTCTAGCACGGTTGTTAGCCTAGGACCAGCACGGTACCGGTTTTGAACGATTACTCAGCTTACTTATAACTAACGTGGTACTAGTATTTTTCCTTGTGCAACACTTTCAGCCATCCTATAGCTCTACATACCCGTCTACAGCTTGACAGGTGTTGTTGCTACGGCACCGATACACTTTTTCCAGGGTCGCCAACTTGTTGGTAGCCGTCACCCTCCTGTTGAGCAAGGTAAGAATTAGTAAGAGTTTGTATGAACAGGCTGAGAGTGAGAGCCTTGCAGTAGCCACATCCTAGTAGTGTTAGGGAGTCTATTTTTCTTCACTTGTTTTTTTTCTTTTCTTGTTGTGTCTCTAACCATGTCAGGTTCCGGCGATGACGAGGCCATTCAATCCCCTCGCACCAGGGGTATCATACAACATTTTGAACGAAAGGTGAGGCTCTATACTGAAGGAATTGATGCAGATTTGCAGGTGACTAATGAGAAGCTAGGAGCATTGGAGGCCACACAGATTCACACCAACAATAATCTTGCTACATTGGAGACGTCGGTCGCCACACTAAACGCCAATCTTGCTGCCATAATGAGGCGTTTGGATGACCAACAATTGAACCGCAACCACGATGATGACAATTTTGATGAGTATTCTGCGGATACAGAACACGATGACCAAGAGGCTCGTCTTCATCGACAGTTGCGTCGCAACCGCCAAGGTATGGCTGAATGTAATAATAATGATGCTTTTAGTAAGATTAAATTTAAGATACCTCCGTTTGATGGTGCTTATAACCCTGATGCCTACATTACTTGGGAAATAGCTGTTAATCAAAAGTTTGTTTGTCATGAGTTTCCTGAGGATAAAAGAGTTAGGGCTGCTACTAGTGAGTTCACTGATTTTGCTTCTATCTGGTGGATAGAATTTAGTAAGAAAAATCCTGATAACATACCACAAACTTGGAATGCTTTGAAACGGGTCATGCGGGCTAGATTCGTTCCTTCTTACTATGCACGAGATCTGTTAATTAAGTTGCAACAATTGAGACAGGGAGCTAAAAGTGTAGAAGAATATTATCAGGAGTTGCAAATGGGTATGTTGCGTTGTGAGATAGAGGAGGATGAGGAGGCCGCGATGGCTAGGTTTTTAGGGGGGTTAAATCGGGAAATTCGGGATATTCTTGAATATAAAGAGTACAATAACATAACCCGTTTGTTTCATCTTGCTTGTAAAGCTGAACGTGAAGTGCAGGGACGACGCGCGAATTCCAGGACTAATGTTTCTGTAGGGAAAGCTAATTCATGGCAGCCATCCACGACCCCTACCTCGAATCGGCGTCCTCCACCACCGTCTTCCTCCTCGAGCCGTCCCGCGCCATCGGTATCCAACTCCAACACCAAGCCACGCACTACTCCAACTAACTCAGTGAGTCGCACACCCACGTCGACAAAGGTTGGTTCAGCCCCTGCCGAGAGTACCGCGTCTGTTGCCTCTACAGGGAGAACTAGGGATATTCAGTGTCATCGATGTAAAGGGTATGGACATGTGCAGCGTGACTGTCCAAGCAAGCGTGCTTTGGTAATTAAAGAGGATGGTGAGTATTCTTCCGCTAGTGATATCGATGAAGATACAAATGTCGTGCTTGCAGCTGACTATGCAGGTAATGAAGATCCTTCTGAAGTGCATATTGGTGCTGATGAGGCGGATCACTATGCAAGCCTCATTGTGTAGCGTGTGCTTAGTGCACAGATGGAGAAAGTGGAGCAAAACCAGCGGCACATATTGTTTCAAACCAAGTGTGTCATCAAGGATCATTCATGCCGCATGATTATTGATGGAGGCAGCTGCAACAACTTAGCCAGTATCGATATGGTGGAGAAGCTGGCCCTTAGCACCAAACCACACCCTCACCCGTACCACATACAATGGCTCAACAATAGCGGTAAGGCAAAGGTAACCAGGTTGGTGCGCATTAATTTTGCTATTGGATCATATCATGATGTTGTTGAGTGTGATGTTGTGCCTATGCAAGCTTGTCATATTCTGTTAGGTAGACCATGGCAATTTGATAGAGATTCTATGTATCATGGTAGGTCAAATCAATATTCATTTTTACACCATGATAAGAAAATTGTGTTGCACCCTAAGTCTCCTGAAGCGATTGTGCGTGATGATGTAGCTAAAGCAGCCAAAAATAAAAGTGAGAATCATGAAAATACCAAACCCGTTACTAAAACCAATGAAATACGTTTGAAAGGAAAATGTTTGCTTGCTACTAAAGCTGATATTAATGAATTAATTGCTTCTACTTCTGATGTCTATGCATTGGTATGTAAAGATGCTTTGAGTTCACTTTCCGATATGCAGTATTCTTTGCCCTCTACTGTTGCTAACCTTTTGCAGGAGTATTCGGATGTTTTTCCAAGTGAGATTCCTCCAGGGCTGCCACCTATTCGAGGGATTGAGCATCAGATTGATCTCATTCCTGGTGCTTCCTTGCCCAATCGTGCGCCATACAGAACTAATCCGGAGGAAACTAAGGAGATTCAACGCCAAGTGCAGGAGTTACTCGACAAAGGTTATGTGCGTGAGTCTCTTAGTCCTTGTGCTGTGCCGGTTATCTTAGTGCCTAAGAAAAATGGAACCTGGCGCATGTGTGTTGATTGTAGAGCTATTAACAACGTCACCATTCGATATCGTCACCCTATTCTACGATTAGATGATATGCTTGATGAATTGAGTGGTGCTGTACTGTTTTCAAAAGTTGATTTGCGTAGTGGTTACCACCAGATTCGCATGAAATTGGAAGATGAATGGAAAACTGCTTTCAAAACTAAGTTTGGTTTATATGAGTGGTTAGTCATGCCTTTTGGTTTAACTAACGCACCTAGCACTTTTATGCGGTTAATGAATGAGGTTTTGCGTTCTTTTATTGGAAAATTTGTGGTGGTATATTTTGATGATATATTGATTTACAGCAAGTCTATGAATGATCATCATAATCATTTACGTGCTGTTTTTAATGCTCTCCGTGATGCACGTTTATTTGGTAACCTTGAGAAGTGCACCTTTTGCACCGATCGAGTTTCTTTTCTTGGTTATGTTATCACATCGCAGGGAATTGAAGTTGATCAATCCAAGGTTGAAGCAATACAAGGATGGCCTATTCCAAAGTCTGTTACGCAGGTGCGGAGTTTCTTAGGGCTTGCTGGATTTTAGCGTCGCTTTGTAAAGGATTTCAGCGCCATTGCTGCGCCATTAAATGAGCTTACAAAGAAGAGAGTACCTTTTACGTGGGCACGGGCACAGAAGAACGCCTTCAATATGCTGAAAAGTAAGTTGACAAGTGCACCCCTACTTCAGCTTCCTGATTTTAATAAGCTGATTTTAATAAGACTTTTGAGCTTGAATGTGATGCTAGTGGAATTGGTTTGGGTGGTGTTTTGCTACAAGAAGGAAAACCTGTTGCATATTTTAGTGAGAAATTGAATGGGCCTTTGCTGAATTATTCTACTTATGATAAGGAATTGTATGCTCTTGTGCGTAGCTTAGAAACATGGCAGCATTACTTGTGGCCCAAAGAATTTGTTATACATTCTGATCATAAATCATTGAAACATATTCATAGTCAAGCCAAATTGAATCGTAGGCATGCCAAGTGGGTTAAATTCATTGAGTCTTTTCTTTATGTTATCAAACACAAAAAGGGGAAAGAGAATGTCATTGCTGATGCTTTGTCTAGACGATATGCTTTGTTGACACAACTTGATTATAAAATCTTTGGATTAGAAACAATTAAAGATCAATATATGCATGATGCTGATTTTAAAGACGTGTTGCAACATTGTAAAGATGGAAAGTCATGGAACAAATTTGTCCTCAGTGATGGATTTGTATTTAGAGCTAACAAGCTATGCCTTCCAGCTAGCTCTGTTCGTCTGTTGCTGTTACAGGAAGCACATGGAGGAGGGCTGATGGGGCATTTTGGAGTAAAGAAGACGGAGGATATTCTTGCAGCTCATTTCTTTTGGCCAAAGATGAGACGAGATGTGGAGAGGTTTGTTTCTCGCTGCACTACATGTCAAAAGGCTAAGTCACGATTAAATCCACATGGTTTGTATATGCCTTTACCTGTTCCTAGTGTTCCTTGGGAAGATATTTCTATGGATTTTGTGTTAGGTTTGCCTAGGACGAGAAGGGGGCATGATAGCATTTTTGTTGTTGTGGATAGATTTTCCAAAATGGCACATTTTATTCCATGTCACAAATCTGATGATGCTACTCATATTGCTGATTTGTTCTTTAGAGAGATTGTTCGTTTGCATGGTGTGCCTAATACCATTGTTTCTGATCGTGATACTAAATTTCTTAGTCATTTTTAGAGAACGTTATGGCATAAGTTGGGGACTAAGCTTTTATTTTCTACTACTTGTCATCCCCAAACTGACGGTCAAACTGAAGTTGTGAATCGAACCTTATCCACTATGTTAAGGGCTGTTTTGAAACAGAATATTAAAATGTGGGAAGAATGTTTACCTCATATTGAGTTTGCTTATAATCATTCTTTGCATTCTACCACAAAGATATGTCCTTTTGAGATTATTTATGGTTTCATCCCACGTGCTCCTATTGATTTAATGCCTTTGCCAACTTCTGAAAAGATGAATTTTGATGCTAAGCAACGTGCTGATTTGATGCTAAAACTACATGCAACAACTAAAGAAAACATAGAGCGTATGAATGCTAAATATAAGATTGCTGGTGACAAAGGTAGAAAACAATTATCTTTTGAACCTGGAGATTTCGTTTGGTTGCATTTAAGAAAGGATAGATTTCCAGAGCTAAGAAAGTCTAAGTTGATGCCTAGAGCTGATGACCTTTTAAAGTGTTGTCAAAGATTAATGAGAATGCATATAAGCTTGATCTGCCTGCAGATTTTGGGGTTAGTCCCACATTTAATGTTGCAGATTTGACGCCATATTTGGGAGAAGAAGATGAACTAGAGTCGAGGACGACTCAAATGCAAGAAGGGGGGATGATGAGGACATCAACACCATCGATACATCCTCACCTACATCTATACCTACACAAGGTCCTATGACTCGCGCCCGTGCACGTCAATTAAATCATCAAGTAAGTTCACTCTTAAGTTCATGTTCGGTTTCTTTAGACCATGGAAACCCGTGTACTCTTGTGTTGCTTAGAAACCTAGGAGAACAAGGAGAATACCATCTAGGAGAGGGAGTCGCGCCGATTGGATTCGGACTACAGGACAGCATCAACTTCTAACGGCCGCCACGACTTCATACAGACTCCGTTTTGGACGTTCAAGTACTTCATGGAAAGCTTATAAAGTCTACTTTCCAATAGATCTGGCCTCATGTCCATATCTTATTAGAATCGTCCAAAAACATTGAAATACTACCGAGACCTTTTCTGTCTACGGTGCTGCGCCACCTTATTTTGGCCCGTGGGCTGTGTATCAAGTTGAGCCCATTAGGGGCGCATCCTAGGGTTGGAGAACGACCCCAACACCCTCGAGGTCATCCTTCCATCTATTTATATGTCTCTAGAGCCGCCATGAACAGTTGGATTTTGATAGATTGAAGTTTTAGCCACTGCTACTTCGCTTGAAGCGCGCGTGTCGACTAGATCGCATGTTTTCTTGTTATTGGAACCCCACCTCTTGTATTTTCAGATTGAAAACTTCATATTTGATTTAGCAATTCAGTGCTTGTTCAACTCGCTCTTACTTGTTGTACGATTGCTTGCAGGACGAGAGCCCTCGTGGCCGGTTGATCGCGCTCCACAAGATCGCGTTCACCTTCTGCAATCGGTGTATCGGTCGCTAAGGCGCAACATCGTGGATAGTTGTAGTCGGGCCGTGAACGTCGGTTTCTCCCACCAATCATGATTACCTTCTCCATCGAAAGATCGGGACCGAACCTCGCATCAATATCCTTCTATAACAAAGAACTAGTATAGACTTACACTACACCGTAGCACTATCAATTGTTCGAGAACGCCTAAGATGGGGTCGTCTTGAAGTTGTGCCTTCACCCGTAGGACGACTGCCATCAGCGGCTGAACCCGACGGTCCAGCTTCCGCCGCACTTGAACCGGTTGCATCTTTTGGATATTTCTTATATGTATGACATGTTTGGTCACACTTTGAACAACGCTTATGCCTTCCACCGGCTTCTGACTCATCCATGTCATTACGGATGCGTCTTGTCTTGCGGCGACCTGCTTTATCTCTCAATTTTGTTGGGTCAGGAATGTACACAGCTTGAGGATGCTCCATAGTAAATGTACCCGCAATACCGAAACCGTATATCTCTCCGCTCCAGGTATTATAGATTGCTTCTTTCCTGAAATAAGGTGAGACAAAATAGCGTGCTTCTATCCCGCACTCACCGCTCGCGGCAATAACGTGAGAGCATGGCTTGTGGAGCAGTGTAGGTTTTCGGCACGAGCACTTGCAGGTCCCGTCTTCCATCAACACACACTCCTGCACAACTCTTTTGCGGTAGATTCTACGCATGCGCTTGTCGACACACAATATTTCAAATCTGTGTTCTTGTGTGCCTTGAGGTAGAGCACAATGTCTTCGGGCCTTTTCACTTTTATCTTGCAGATACTTCGTCAGTAGTGTGCCAAAGAAAAGATTCTTATCCGTCATTGAGGGCCCAGCTGCTCTGAACCGATCTCTGAAGTACTTGCATGTGCCATGCAAGATAAATTCAACTATTCCAACAAGTGGGAGCCCTCGAACACCACGCATAACCCAGTTATAGACCTCTGCCAAATTTGTGGTCATTATGCCAAACCGAAAACCATCCTTGTCATACAACAATGTCCATTTCTCCTTTGGCTCATTCTCAATCCAATCTGAAAATTTTCTAACTGAGTATGCAGACCTTCTTCTCATATTGGTCTGTCACTTGATAGAGGCCCAAGAGCTTGTGGAGCCTCATCCCCTCCAATGGTAGCCCTCCTGGACTGCTCATCTGTTAGTTTAGAGGTCAGCTCATCCAACCTCCTCCAAAGCTCATTGAATTTCTTCTCTTGATTCTGGGCGCAAAGCCTCTTGAAAAGATTCATAAGGTGCTTATTCTTAAATTGTCTATAGAAATTAGCACCCATATGACGTATGCACTATCTGCTTTGGACATCATACCACCTTGGTGGGTATCCCTTCTCAACACATCCATATCTCAATTCCTCAATTGCACACAGCAAGCCGGCGTGACGGTCATGTATAAGGCACACGTCTGGTCTCATCCGTACAACTGCAGACTTAACCCTTTCTAGAAACCAATACCAGCTATCAGTGTTCTCACTCTCAACAAAAGCAAAAGCCACTGGTAGAACTTGGTTATTTCCATCAACTCCAATTGCTGTTAAGATCTGCCCTCTGTACTTCTCGGTCAGAAATGTCCCATCGATGCAGAGGATTAGACGACAATGGACAAATGCCTGAATGCAAGCACCTAATGCAAAGAATACTCGTTGCTACACACTTTTATTACCATGGTCAATTAATGGAAAGGTTTTCAGGTCGTAGTACGTCTCCGGATTCCTCTGAAGAATACAGCCTAACAGACGAGGCAAATTATCATAGGCTGCTTCAAATGTACCAAATCTCATCTCTACAACCTTCTGTTTTGCCCTCCAAGCCTTAGCATAGCTAATTGTGTATTTGAATTTCTCTTCAATATGTCTAACAATTGACCTTGGTTCGTACCCCAGATTGTTGATAATATGGGAGTACATCTCTGTTACAACAAATGCAGATGTCATGTTTCTGTGATATTTTTCAACACCGGGTAAATAACATGAATGCTCAGTCACAATTGAAACTTGCCAATAATCTTTCCATTTACCCTTGAATGCATGCACCCGCCATGGACACCCATCCTTCATGCACTTCACTTCATACACCGATTTGCTTGACTTCACGACCGAGAACTCTCTTTGAAGTGACATGGCCCATTGTTTTACTGCCTCCTTTAAATCCTCTACATATGCATACTTGGCCCCCTGGATGACCTTATTCTCCTTGTACTCCCATGGCACATGATGTCCCTCGAAGATAGCAAGCCTAGAGAAGTCCTCGTTGCTCCATTCTGCAGGCATCACGGTGTCCTCATCAGACGAATCATCATACTCTGCTTGCTCGTTTTCAGAATCTTCCCTATCCATTTCTTCGACGATGGTATTGATTTGTTCTCCCTCATCTGCCACACCTGTTGCCTGTCTATCTTCTCCATTCCCTCCTTCATTCGCTCCTTCATTTCCTTCCATTGTTTCACTATCACCTCCCGCCGTACTTGGACCCTCATCATCTTGCACGGGCATTGTACCAACGGTGTTATCTTTCTCATATATCGACACAAGTATGCCCAGTGGCCAACCACGTTGGAATGCATTCTCCACATACCATCTCCAAGTGGCAATGCAATCCACCGGCATCAGTTCCCAAAAAAAACCTTCAGTTGCACGACTGACTACTACATACAAGGTTATTGCGCTGAGCTCGGGGTTCAGTCGAAACCCTCGCATCAGCCAGTTGTACACTGACCCAAAACTTCTCTCAGCTGGTCTATCAATCCCCTTAGCTGTTGAACTAAAATCCGACAGATCTACCCCTTCTAGACCATATCTAACATTCCCTTACCCGTGAAATAACTGAAATATCACCTTATTTGCCATTTCTGTTGATGCAAAAATACAGTTAAACTAGTTACCAATATTCTCCTCACATCTCTACAAAACTTCAGTCATCTAACAGATTAACTAAAAACCTACAGATCTACGAGTAACAACTTATTTTCATACAGTACTATACATATAACCAATACAATACTATACCAATTCTTGCATATAAATAGAAATTACAAAGAAACAATAAATTTTACCTACAGATGAATCAGCAAACTTACAGAGCTTCGCTGCTTTCGTTCAGCCTCGCTCTCAGCTCTCTCTTCTTTTTTTCTGTGATTTGTGTGAATTTTATGACATTTTTTGAGAGTGGGAGGGGGTTTTATACCTGGCCACCCAAAACCCGCCCTCGAAGAGGGCGGCATGGGGGCCGCCTGCAAAAATCCGGCCGGGACCGGCCAATTTGTAGGCAGCCCCCCGGCCATTTTACAGGAGGCCCCCTTGCCGCGCTCCCAGAGGGCGGTTTTTAGGTGGCCCGGGGGGCCGCCTGCAAATTGCCTAACGGCTGTTGGCCGGGCGGCCAACGGCCGTCAGCCACGTCATTAAATCGCCCTCTGGAAGGGCGATTTATAAAAATCGCCCTCCCAGAGGGCGGTGGGAGTATATTTTTGTAAATTTTTGAAATGAAAATTTAGTTTTGTAAATATTTTATTAAATAAATATAAAAATAAAAAAATTCTCAAAATTTCCTAGGCCAAGAGCGTTGTAATTCTGCTCATTGTTGGGCCAGGTTTGAGCAATAGCGGTGCAGCCAAGGTGTGCCAAACTGCTGGTAACCATGCGGTTACCGCCCAAACCGCAGGGGTACGGTATCGGTTACCGGTGGTTTGGTTTAAACAAATTTTATCCGAATTCAATTTTAAAAAAAATCCAAAAAATTCTAGTAGGTAGTACTTGAATTATGGATCACTATGGTGAAGAAATTTTGTACAAATAACGAAGTTTACTTCATATTTTGAAGCTCCATCGAAATTAAAAAAATAAGAGATGGGTTGGGATATAATTTCTACTTTATTTAAGTGTAAAAATGATAGCAAGGGTTATGCAAAAAAATTATGCAATATTACATTGTTTTTCTAGAGATATCCACAATTTTTTCCTAAATTTTCTATAATTTTTTAGAATTTTTACTATGTTTTACAAATTTTTTTGTAATTTTTCTTTTTAGCTTCAACATACCACGGTAAACACGATGTTACCGTGAGATTTAAAATTTTTGAATTCAAATTTTTAGAGATGAATTTCATGCGGTTTTGGACGGTTACCGTGGTAACCACCATACCATGGACTGTTTTACAAGACAGTCTCAGATGATTCTTCAGATGAGGTTTTTGAGAACCCCTTTGCTGCCTATGAGACTGCTTAGCACATTGCCAGTGGCGCAGGCCCTTCCACAAGGCCTTTTGGAGATTCTGAGTCTGAGGCCGCTTCTGGTGAAGACACAGAGGAAGACTCATATCAGGATGATAACAATGGGAAGGATGAGGAGGAGGATGGGGACAGCAGCGAGGAAAATGGGGATGAGGATGATGAGCCTATCGCAGCACCTCCACCAGTACAGCCTAAATTTGTGCCAGATGTTCCTCACTTCCAGCCTGGCTTTAGACATGCTGCTTCCTCTTTTCAGCCAGTCTACAACATTCCTCCCATTATTGAGAGAGATGATGACACCGCCAGCGGCAATACAGAGATTATTGCCCCAGACGATGAGACCGGCACTGCAGGCAGTACAGCGTCCGGCGATACTGAGATCATCCCTTCCGACGATGATTGAGTCCTTTCTTCCTCTGTTTTTCCTCTCTTTTTGGTACCTTGATGCCAAAGGGGGAGAAAATTCAGAATGAAGGGACCTCCTCTCTCACTCTTGTTGGCAGACTCTGCAGTGTGGCCGGAACCTCCGACCCTGAGGCCGGAGGTTCTGACCCCCCCCTCTCCTGTATTTAGGTTTCCTAGACTTCTTTTCAGCCATTGGACATGTATTGACCAATTGTTTGAGATGTAATGAATGCTTAATTATGGCTCTAGTTTAATTTCAGCATTTAAATCTATTCTTGTAATGCCATGCAAAGTGATGTGATGTTATTTCTCTTTTTTTTTGTATGTTAGCCATGTCATATGCATTTGATATTCTATTTATCATATCATACTTTGCACCCCACGGATGAAAATAGATGAATAAGGCTTTTCATGTTTCACAAAACTCAGTATGCATATATACTCACTCTCACTAATATATGCATATTTCTAGGGGGAGCCAAATTCATCTACTTTCATTTAAAATCAAATTATATATTCATTCTGTTGTAAGCTTTAAACGTGTTGTCATCAATCACCAAAAAGGAGAAGATTGAAAGTGCATCTATCCCCTAAGTGGGTTTTGGTGGATTAATGACAAAGCGGTTAAGGGGCTAATGAGTTTATCGAGAATTGTGCAGAGAATTAGTCCCAGGTTGCTTGGTGTGGTGCATGAAGACCCCCACAAAGACATGATGCAAAACAGCGAAGCGACTCGGAGTTTATTTTAAATTCTTTTGAATTTTTTTTTGAGTCGTAGGAAAACCATACTATCAAGAGGGGTTGCAAGTAATGTTCCAAGACCACTCAAGTGCTTAAGATCCAAATAGCTGAGAGTCCATCACTTTGGCACAACACATACACTTGGGATGGGCTAATTTCAATGTCAGGGTCGGAGGTTCCGACCCATAGGGTCGAAGGTTCCGACCAACCAACTTGGCCAGAGACTAAGTGTTGGCCGGAGGTTCCTACCCCTGGGGTCGGAACCTCCTAGCCAAAATCTGTGAGTAACGGCTAAGTGACGTATGCCAATGCCTATAAAGCCCAAACTTGGTTTCTAACCGTTGGTTGGCCATTCCACTTCATTTCCACTGACTCCTAGCATCTCCTAAGGTTCTTTGAGCTCTCCCAACTAGTTCTAGTGCATCCTTGGTGATTCTTGTGAAGATCTAGTGGGAAATTGAGTGAATTTTGTTGAGAGAAGGCTAGGAGGATCTTGTGCACTTGAGGAGGACGCGGATTGGCTGTTTGGGGCTTATTTCTCTTGGAGGGAAACCTCCTAGACGGTTAGGCGTCTCCCGCGAGCTTCATTTTGTTGTGGATTGTCCCGGGAAAGTTTGTGAAGGTTAATCTCACCTCCACAAGGAAAAGAGGTAAATTCTAGTGGTACCAAGTTTGATCTTTTTGGTCACTTGGTGAGGAAAGGGGTCAATTGAGACCCGGCTTTTTGGAGCTCCTCAACGGAGACGTAGGATTTTTATGATCCGAACTTCGGGAAAAATCTTTGTGTCTCAGTTGCCTTTTCTCGTTATTGCCTAATTTTGTATGTTGCCTTGCTAGAATTTATCTACTACCCTATTACCTGTATTACACTTGATCTCTATCAAATTTATCCTTTATTGAAGTACCTTGGTAGAGTCAGAATTCCAGGGTCGGATCTTCCGGCGTTCTAGGCCGGAACCTCCGACCAGCCCTCTCGGCCAGCCCGAGAGAGCCGGTCGGAACCTCCTACCATTTTGGTCGGAGGTTCCTACCAGTATTTTACCGTTGCATTTGGAGAATTTTTCAAGAACGTCTATTCACCCCCCCCCCTCTAGGCGACATCAACGGGCTTTCACCCCCTTGCCGCCCTCTGGGAGGGCAATTTTTGCCTCGCCAGGGGGCCACCTGCATAAATGCCGGCCGCTTGGTTGGGGGGGAGGGTGTCGCCTGCAAATAGGACAAAAAAGGTTCTCCCTCAGGGCGATTATTTGGCGGCTGGGTATAAAAACCCCCCTCCCGGCTGCCCAAATATTCATAAAATTCTCAAAAATTCAAGAAAAAGAAGAGAGAGCTGAGAGGGGAGATGAAGGAAAACGGCGAAGCCCTGCCAGTTTGCGGACTCATCTGCAGGTAAAACCTTTTGTCTCTGCAATTTCCATTCGTATTGATGAAGTAATGTAGCATGTGTAGTATTGTACCACTTAGATGGATCGTATGATATGAAAATAAATTGTTCCGTTTATAGATCCATAGTTTCGTTGGTCTTTAAAATTTGTTGTAACTTATTAGACGTAATTTTTTTTAGAAACAGTGGTTATAAAAAATCAATTACACGGTATTAGATCAGATGAGCATGTTGGTACTTAGTTTAACTCTATTTTTTCATCAATAGATATGTCAAATAAGGTGGTATTTCAGTTATTTCACGGCCAAGAGAATGTTAGGTATGATCCACAGGGTGTAGATCTATCGGAGCTCAGTTCAACGGCTAAGGGCATTGATAGGCCGGCTGATAGAAGTTTTGGGTCAGTGTACAACTGGTTGCTGTGAGGCTTCCAAGTCGACCCTAGATCAACGAAATAACCGTGTATGTTGTAGTAAGTCGTGCAACCAAAGGTTTTTTTGGGAACTTATGCCGCTGGATTGCAGTGCCACTTGGAGATGGTACGTGGAGAATGCATTTTAACATGGTTGGCCACTTGGCATACTTGTGTCGGTGTACGAGAAGGACAACACCGTTCCAATGGCCGTGCAAGATGATGAGGGTCCAAGTGTGACGAGAAGTGATGCTGGAACAATGGAGAAAAACGAAGGAGAGCATAAAGAAGATAGGCAGCCAACAGGAGCGACGGACGAGGGAGAGATAATCAGCACCATCGTTGAATAAATGGATAGGGACAATGCTAATAACGAGCATGCAGAGGATGATGAATCGTCGAATGACAAGGAGGAGAATGTAATGCCTGCAGAATGGACCAACGAGGACTTCTCCGGACTTGTTATCTCCGAGAGGCATCATGTGCCATGTGAGTACAAAGAGAACGAGGTCATCCAGAGGGTTAAGTATGCATACATAGAGGATTTTAAGGAGGCTGTGAAATAATGGGCTGTGTCACTTCAGAGGGAGTTCTGGTCGTGAAGTCGAAGTGAAGTGAGTGAAGGATGGGTGTCCATGGTGAGTGCACGCATTCAAGGGTAAATAAAAGGACTATTGGCAAGTGACGATCATGACCGAGCAAACTTGTCACTTACAAGGGGTCGGAAAATACAACAGGAACATGACATATGCATTTGTTGCAATAGAAATGTACTCCCACGTTGTGAACAACCTGGGGTACGAACCAAGGTCAATTATTAGGAATATTGAGGAGTAATTCAAGTACACAATTAGCTATGCAAAGGTATGGGCGAAACAGAAGGTTGTGGAGATGAGTTTTGGCACATTTGAAGCATCATGTAATAATCTGCCTCGTCTTCTAGGTTACACTCTTCAGAGAAATCTGGAGACATACTACGACCTGAAAGCATTCCTATCAATTGACCATCGTAACCAGACTATGTTGCTACGGGCATTTTTCGCATTAGGTGCTTACATTCAGTCATTTGTGCATTGTCGTTCCATCCTCTACATTGACAAGACATTCCTGACTGAAAACTACAGAGGCCAGATATTGATAGTAATTGCAGTTGATGGGAAACACCAAGTGTTACCGTGGCTTTTGCTTTCATTGAGAGCAAGAACACTGATAGCTGGTATTGGTTCCTAGAGCGGGTTAAGTCTACAGTTGTACGAATGAGGCCAGATGTATACCTAATACATGATCGTCACGCCGACTTGCTGCGAGCAATTGAGTAATTGAGGGATGGCTCCGTGGAAAAGGGCTACCCACCAAGGTGGTCAGATGTTCGAAGCAGATGGTGCATGCATCATTTGGGTACTAATTTCTACATGCAGTTTAAGAACAAAGACATTATGGATCTTTTCAAGAGGCTATGCGCACAGAATCAAGATAAGAAATTCAATGAGCTTTGGAGGAGGTTGGATGAGCTGATGTCTAAAAAAAAGCCGAGCAGTCTAGGAGGCCAACACCTGTAAGGCATGAGGCTCCACAAGCTCTTTGACCTCTCCCAAGTGATGGATCTCGTATGAGAAGGTCAGCATCGTCGATTAGGAAATTTTCGTAATGGATTGAGAATGAGGCAAAGGAGAAATGGGCCTTGTTGTTTGACAAAGATAGTTCCTGATTTGGCATAATGACCACAAATTTGACAGAGGTTTATAACTAGGTGATGCGTGGTGTTCGAGGGCTCCCACTTGTTGACATTGTTGACTTTATCTTGCATGCCACACGCACGTATTTCAGAGATTGGTACAAAGCAGCTGGCCCCTCCATGGCAGACATTGATCTTTTCTTTGACACATTACTGACTAAGTACATGCTATATAAAAGTAATAAGGCCCGAAGATATCGAGCTATTCCTCAAGGTATACAAGAGCACAGGTTCGAAATGTTATGTGTCGACAAGGGCATGCGCGGAATCTACCGTAAGAGAGTTGTGCAGGAGTGCGTCTTGAAGGAAGACAAGACCAGCAAGTGCTTGTGCCGAAAGCATACTCTGCTTTACAAGCTATGTTCTTATGTTATTGCCGCGAGCGCTAAGTGTGGAATAGAAGCATGTTATTTTGTCTCACCTTATTTTAGGAAAGAAGCAATACTCAATACCTGGAGTGGCGAGATATATGGTTTCGGTATTGCGGGGACTATTACTACAGAGCATCCCCAAGTTATTTACATTCCTGATCCAACAAAATTGAGGGACAAATCAGGTCACCGCAAGACAAGATGTATTCATAATGACATGGATGAGTCCGAAGCAGGTGGAAGGTGTAAACGTTGTTCAAAGTGCGACTAGAAAGGCAATACTTACAAGAGATGTCCTAAAGATGCAATGGGCCCGAGTGTGGCAGAAGCTGGTCCATCGGGTTCAGGCACTGATGGAAATCATCCCCCTGGTGAAGGCGCCACTTCGAGGTGATCCTGTTCTAGACGTTCTCGTGCATCTAGTGGTTCCGTGGTGTACTGTCAGTTCATGTATTATTGTAATAGAGCTTATGTAACTTAAGTTGTCATACTATGTTGTGTCCTAGACCTTTGCTCCTTCATTGTATGAATGATATGTAACTTATTGTTGTCTTCTATTATTAGAAAATAATGCTATGAACCTTTACCATAATTTTTAATGTTGTTGGTTAATTAATTTTGCAAACTAACTCTTACTTGTTGCTTTTATATTCAAAAATGTGCTAACTTTTTATTTGCATGTAGGTATGGCATACCAGAAAACGGAGCTGTTAGACCGGGGGCTTGATCGGTCCCACCGGTCTTACCTGTCAGTAGTCGAGGGTGCCGAGCTGAGCACCTTCTGTCCATGCCCTTCGCATCACCTCTTGCGTATAGACCCCCAGTTCCGTGAGAGGTAAGAGCACTACCACCATTTTTTGGCCACACTTGTCCATATCTATCTTTTGCAATATTGATTACAGTGCCATGTTTTGCAGGCTGCATGAGACTGGCCTTCTTCCATTGTGCAGGCTAGTCGAGGCCGCATCGAATGAGAGGCTAGTCAAGACCGCATCGAATGACAGGGACCCAACGAAGTGGTGGGATGCAGACCGGTCTCATCTGGTAGCACTGGTGGATCACTAGAGGCTAGAGACGCACATGTTCCACCTTCCCTGCAGCGAGATGGCTCCCACACTTCAAGACATCTCCTACCTTCTGGGCCTTACCTCGCAGGGGACGCTATGGGTCCTGTTGACCGGGCTCATGGATGGGCAGAGGACATCACCCTATGGTTTTCTCACGTGCAGTGCCTGCCTGGACTTTGTGCGCCAGGTTCACTCCCTCCTTACACTACGAGCGGCCCCTTGAAGGCATGGCTACTACAGTTCACTGTAAGTCGTGCATTTGTTAGATTAATATTTGCCTGAACTCTAAAGCACGAGTGGAACTAGCAATCTTTTTCATGTGCAGGCTGATCAGCTCCACCCTAACGCCAACGAGTACCCAGTGCGACGGAGCTTGGAGGCGTACCTGCTCTGGCTTTTCGGCTAGGTGATGTTCACCAGCACGATAGGCCACGCGGTGGACAAGGGACTGATCCACTACGCACATGTGATCACCAATACTGAGGACGGCAGCGTACCTCAGGGAATTGGGGATCCGTTGTGCTCGCGGCAATGTACCGTGGTTTTTGTGACGTGTGCACAAAGACCGATCCAGGAGCGCTTATCACTGGTTGCCCTCTCGTTCTGCAGCTTTGGGCGGCCGAGTGGTTCATGATTGACCACACTTTGATCGAGCACTCTCCCTATGAGGGTGGCCTGAGAGGCCTGTACTGGCAGTCGGCCAAGGACCGTCCGATGATGGGGACAGTCTGGTATCGCCGTGAGGTATGTAGTGTGCAAATTGGAGGTTTATCATTTACGAGCAAACACTGATGTGTTCTTCCTGTCTTATTTTGCAACGCCATTACACCCATGCGCAAATTAGGAGGGTCTACTCCAACTTCGTGATGGAGTTCAGTCGCCTGCAACCCATCGACGTCGTTTGGGAGCTATACAATGTGTAGGCCATTGAGGTTCATGCACCACTTAGCCTCTCGGCTTGTGCACACATGACCAGGCGTACCGGATGATGACAATGCCGATGGTGTTTGACATCTTCGTTGAGCCCCACAGCTCATGATGCAATAGTTCGACCTACTTTAGCACTTTCCTATGCTTGTAGATCATCTTGTGCTACGCGACGTTCATTGGTTAGTACAACTGCGAACTTCGTTCATTATACCCTATTTATAAATTCTAATACACTTTCTGCAATTAGCTATACTAGTAGGGGACAGACAGCCGGCACTCTGTGGGTTCCCCGTTTGCAGAAATACATCAATGACTGGTTGTTGGCGACGGAGGAAGTCATCGACGAAGTCCGGCCACACAGAGGCCGCCTACCTAGGATAATTCAGGTGGTACCAGCCTCGCACCCGCACACGTGTGACTTCACTCCAGCCAATCCGCAGCCACACGTCACCACCATGACAGACGCGTACCCTACACACTGTGACCAAGACTACTTCCGCGCGGTGATTCACGTTCTCTTTACACTTTGTTATTTCCTTTGTATGTGTCCATGGTTCTAACACATATGAACTAACATTTGAAATAGATCGACGTTGCGCGCCAGGTTCAGGCTGATGTGGAGACAACATTCCGACGGTTGGACTTTGGGATAGTGCCGAGTACGGAGGAGCAGAGGATGACTTTCGGTAGGATCCATAGGTCGATGCACATAGTAATTCGTGCGCTCACTTGTCATGCTGTTGACGTAGTTCCTCCTGTAGCAGTACCTCAACACCCTCCATAGGCCACTGGAGCAGGAGTTTGCCCGCCTTACTGTGACATCCTGGCCCAATTAGGATTTGGGCCTATGTGGCCCATGAGTGCTATGTGCACATGAATAGTACCACCTTGCTAGTGGAGCAAGAGTTGAACCAACTTATAAGGCCTTGTCCCTCCAACCATAGTACTTCCGGGTTAACCCTTTTACACGAAGCGAGGACGAAAGTGTAAGTGGGGTGCTATGTGTAAGTGGGCCCGTCCGTCGGTTGGGCTGGGCTGTGCGGTTCTGGAGGGCAGGGTGTTACAAATGGTATTAGAGCCGACCCTCGCGGTTGCGCGTACGGGTCAGTGTGCGGGCATATGGCGCATGTGGGCTCGGTGTGAGGCACATGGCATGGCATATGGCGCCGGCACTGGACGTACGGACGTGCGCTAAGAGGGGGCGCGTTCCTGGACATTTGCCTATATGCCTGTGTGGCTATGCGGGTAAGTTGGACTGGCGGGGACGCCAGGTCCTTTGAGGGGGGGTGTGTGTGACATCCTGGCCCAATTAGGATTTGGGCCTATGTGGCCCATGAGTGCTATGTGCACATGAATAGTACCACCTTGCTAGTGGAGCAAGAGTTGAACCAACTTATAAGGCCTTGTCCCTCCAACCATAGTACTTCCGGGTTAACCCTTTTACACGAAGCGAGGACGAAAGTGTAAGTGGGGTGCTATGTGTAAGTGGGCCCGTCCGTCGGTTGGGCTGGGCTGTGCGGTTCTGGAGGGCAGGGTGTTACACTTACTCAACCGTTCCCACAAGAGTCCACCAGCAGGGTTCCAGTCAGCCAGTTGGCCCCTCCAGAAGTAAATTTCGTTATCTATCTGTTTGTATGACGTTTCCTTTTACCGTTTGCATGCCGTTTTACATCAATATACTTCCATGCAGCTTTCGTTACACCATACCTCAATCCCTCGGGAGTTGGCACATCCACACAAGGAGCGCACGCACGTCCACACCACACAGCCAGGCATGACACTGCCCCTGGGGTTATCACAGGAGGTCCTTCAGGTTAGATGCACGGTGCAAAGTTTTCTTTTGCCTTGCAAAGTTTTCTTTTGCCTTGTAAAATTTCAGTTTGCAATGATCAATAATTTTTTCCACAGGGTTCCACTCTACACTGTCAGGGATGTTTGCTGGTGCTGGCTTCTCCGCACAAGGCCCCACATTGCAGCAGTTGGGCACATAATCCTTTCGAGGGCGAGGGCGAGGAAATCCAGGAGATACTTGGTTCCTCACAACTCAGGGGAGCTCCGCCACCGCAGACACAGGAGCCACCCACTCTCACACCCATGCACGCGAATCGCGCTAGCCATGCCATACCACCAGACCGGCTCACCTACTCCTAGGGCCATGTGCGACCACAGGGTAAGAAGACAAAGAGGGCTGGAGGTTACGGCCAGGACCCATAATACGTTGTAGCAATAGTAGTTAGCTTGTCGTACTTATGTTCTATCTTTTGTATGCCATATTATATTCATCCTATGCTTACTGTGGAAACTTCTTTACTTCATTCACAATCGTCAGTGCAACGGTGTACTCCTCAGTGTTTATGTTTTCGACGAAACCGATCGAAAACCGCGAATTTTCAAGATTTTGACTTCAAGACAAAAGTATATTCCGAGCGACGAAAACCGATCAAAAAATTAACAATTGAAATCACGACCATTCATGATTTTTTTATTATTTAAACTACCAAATGCCTATTAAATTGGTTAAACTGCCTTGTCAATGCTAGGGATCGAAATCCATTGCTCAATCGAGAATTTAAATCTAAAAAAGTTTAATTTTACTGAGATTTGATCGAAATTTGATGAAAACTGTGATTGTGAGCGGTCACGCTGGCCGAGCGGTGGCCACCTGCATAAAGCTGGTCGCACCAGCCTTGCGGGTGGCGTCCTTTTACCGGCAAAAAACGTCCTCTCAAAGGGCGACAAGGGAGCCGTCTGTTAGCGGTAGCCGACGGCCATCTGCCACGTCACCGAAAACGCTCTCTAGGAGGGCGTTTTTGGTGTTGGGGTTATAGATGTGTAAATATTGAAAACGAAAATATACTTTTGTAAATATTTTTTAAAAAATATAAAAATAAAAAATTCCGGAGCTCCTTGCTAACCTTTGCTTGTGCCGAGCAGCTAGGTTTTTTTTTATGTATATAAAAAAAGCCGACATCTTTTATCTTTCGAAGATTGTATCATTGTGAGTAATGTGCAAACATTGGATGCTTTAGACAGTAATGTGCTTCAGTTGGTAGTTGGTTGTTGAATTTTTTTTATTTTTATATTTTTTTAATAAAATATTTATAAAAATACATTTTTTTAAGAAATTTACAAAAATATACTCCTAACGCCCTTGGGAGGGTATTTTTTTATAAAATCGCCCTCCCAGAGGGCGATTTGGTGACGTGGCTCATGGCCGTAGGCCGTATCACGTCCAGATTTTTTCGCTTTTCGTTCTTTTTACCGATTACGAAAATCCACCCTTGATTTATTCACCTAAAATAGCTTAATGAAAATTTCGTAATAAAAAGGATTTAATAGGATTAAATAATTTTACGGTGTGATTTGTTACCATTTTATTAATTAGGTTTATTTGGAATTCGGAAGTGGAGCTCGTTTCTAACTTTCCAGTTTCCCGGAGGTCCAATTTTATTTTTCAATTCCCCAAATAATTCCAATAAATTCAGTGTCCGATTTCGGAATTTTTCCGCAAAAAGCCCCTGCCTTTCTCTCGTTTTCTTTTTTTTTTTCCTCTTCTTCTCCTACCTTCAAGAGGCCGAAGGCCTGCCTTCCTCCGGCCGCCGGGCCCGGCCCGCCCCTGCGCCGCGCCGCCTGGTCCCGGCCTGCTCCTGCCGCTGCTGCTCCGAGCCCGGTCCGCCGCGTCTCCAGGTCCGTGCCGCCGCCGGTCTCCTCCGCCCTAACCGCCTCCGCCCTAGCCGCGAGCGCCCCTATATATAGGTGTGCAGCCGCGTCGCTTTCCCATCTTCTCCCGAAGCCAGCTACACGGCCACCGTCCTCCGAAGCCGCCGCCGTCGTCTTCTTCTTCCGCAGCAGCGCTCGCCGACGCCCCGCCGCCGCCGGTGAGCACCGCCTCTACGCCGGTCTTCCACCGCCGCCGTCTGTTCTCCTGCCCCGTGCCGCTGATGCCGGTCCACCGCCACCGACGCCGAGCCGCCTCTGTTCGCCGCCGCCGAGCCGCCTCTTGCTTCCGGCCCCGCGCCGCCCGCGCCCTTCTCCCGCGCCCGCGCCCTGCTCCCGGTCCTCCCCTTCTGTGTCTGTGATCTGTGAGCCCCGCGGCTGGTTTTTCTCCTGTTGATTTACACAGTAGTTTTTCCTAGGTTAATCTCAATCCTAGGTTTTTCCAATCCATCGTCTTCTAGGTTTTTCCAATCCATCGTCGCCACATCGTCCAATCCAGTATGCGTGGCGTTCACATCATCCTGTCCTCCACCACACCTCTCAATTCTCCCGATCCATAAACCGATTCCGTCATACACCATCTCACCGATGGTCCCCGTTCCTTTTCCTCTATAGAAATAATTCAATTTTTGAATTTAAAATCCAGGGAATATTCTAGGAATATTCTTTCTCTTTTTTCTCAGATTTTTCTTGATTTCCAAACTTCCGGAGTTCATATCTCATCCATCCGGACTCCAATTCGACTCGTTCTTTTTCCTAAATTCTTCTAAAATCGAGCTCTACCACCTGGTTCAGTTGGTTATTTTAATTGATGTTATTTAGGCTGTTTTCTTGTTGTTTATTTGTTTCCTGTTGCGAACGTATAGACGTGGAAGCCGAGGAGCAGTTCGCCGTAGAAGACGCAGAGCAAGGACAGTACTTGGAGCAAGTGCACCCTTTGAACATATTGAACCCATTTTATAAATTGTTTTGGTTGCGAAACATGCATTATTTTATTTCATAAATTATCGATGGGTAGCATGACCTAATTGCTATCATTCCATGCCTTTGATTATTGAATATCATGTAATACCTTGTCACCCTAGTCTTTGTGAGTTGAACATAGGGATCAACTCAGGGTAGAGTAGTAATTGCTTAGCCCCGCTTAAATTGTTTTACGAGCAAAAATATAATGATGATTAATAATATACTTATCACTGTTTTATTTGAGCTGTGTGGCTGTGTGCTATCTTTCCGATAGCATGTGTTGCACCGTGTAGTAAACAATGGGCGGATAAAATGTTTTGGACTGGGGTGATGGATGGTTCTGTGTGAACCTAGTAGGAGGTTAAGGTATCTGTGTGATCCTTACCAGTTAAGGTATCTGTGTGATACTTACCAGGTTAGGTCTCTGTGTGAGCCTAACATGAAGCTGTGTGCTACTATAGTTTTGGCAAGTTACCCTGGTCAATTAAGGACTTCACTTCATAAGTCAATGATCTGAGCCTAACGTACAACCACATGCCCTAGTGGGAAGGACCTGGCCCAGTAGGATTCCGAGTCTTGGCACTGCCGGCCCAGGTGGATAGATGATAGGTTTTATGGTTAGCCATGAGTACTTTCTTCTCTGTGTGAGGGAAAGGTGACTTATGGGGGAAGGCAGTGTTGAGGCGGAGTTTCTAAAAAGCCTTGTTACAGATTCCTTGGCCGCACACAATGTGAAGTGTGATATTTGCGCATGGCCGTTAAGAGGATGATGTATCTTGTGGGTAAAGCTGTACAACCTCTGCAGAGTGTTTAACTAATCTATTCGAATAGCCGCGTCCGCGGTCATGGACATGCTCGGTGAATTCTAATGAGGGGTAGTTTGCGAAAACAAGGGAATGGTGATGATGTTGTGTGCAGGAAAATGATTTAGCTATGTGGTCCTGTGTGGACAGGTCCTGTGTGGATGGTTGGATGGTAATACCCATTATTTTAAATGTTGTTTTAACTCTGTTTATAAATTGTTTATAAATGCAACTGCTGTGTTATACAAAATAGCCTTAGCCTTTCTTTGTCAGCTATGCATATGCATATTTCCGTGCACTTGCTGAGTATTACATGTACTCACCTTGCAATTCCCCCCAACTCCAGATGAACGGTGTCCACTGTTTCCGGAGGAGTTTGCTGCTAAAGACGAGGAATAGGCCGTGAGTCCCAGTTGACTGCTGTTGACGCCGAAAACCCGCCGGGGCCCGTCCGGCGTCTGGGTGACACGCGAAGGCCTGGGAGATCTGCTTAGCTCCAGTGCAGGTCCTAAAGTCTTGAGGTTCGTAGGCGTGCCAGTCAATTTGACCCTGTAATTGACAAGGAGAAAGAAATGTTAAACTCACGAGCCAATCGGCTGGAAGCCGGCTTGGACTCATCTCATCGGCCGATGGCCGATACGCACTGTAGCACTTATACATCGGCTTAGAGCCGATGATGGTAGGAGCAATAGCATAATAATACACAAGTATCGTGCTAGCCGATCATCGAAGGGATACTCAAAAACCGGCTATAAACTTGGTAAAATAAACAGGTATAATGCATAAGTAAATAAATCAAATAAATCCTAGCCGATTATAATTTAGTGTTACTGGTGTTGCCGTGAAGATATGCCTGTGCCCGGGCCCTTGCTTATATCGGCTCCCGGGGTCTTCATCCGCTGTCCGGGCCCGTACACTGGTCCTTACCTAAGCTCGTGCCCGGGCCCTTACCTGGGGTCGTGCCTGGGAACCTGCTTGTACTTGTACTTGGATCGGCAGAATAAACCCATCGGCTAGTCCTTAGCCGATTGTAACAATAATACAGGCAAGAATATATGATAAGGCATGCAATAACATAAATGATAGATAATTGATGAGCCAGCCGACTACTGAACAGAGCGAGTATAGAATAAGACAATGAATAAATATAGTCGGCTTTAACAGATAACTTATCGGCTAAGCACTCCGATAACACCATCGCACAACACCATCGGCTCATCAAGAGTAAAGCTATTATCGTTAGTCTAGTAGATCGGACCCAACCGTTGCAGCACAGACCAACAATGATAACGATACCTCAATGGGCCGATAGATATGATGCGACCGTGATGAAGATAACTTACCGGCTATGCACTCCGATAAAACGCCTGCACACAAAGCATCGGCCTAGCAGGACCGACTTATCACTAGCAGTTCAGTAGGTCGGACCCAACCGATGCAGCACGAACTGATGATAAATCGCTCCCAGTAAGCCGATACGATCTATGCACGCGTGATATGATATACCTAATCAATCTATGAGGTCAAACTGAACTGATGCAGCCATAGATAAAGTAAATATATCGTGGTAAGCCGACTACCATAAACCGACTAGAATATCGGACCTAACCGAGGAAGTCCTAGCCGATAGGTAGCCGGGGTGACGAGACTTACCCTCTCGCAGGAGTTCGGACCTAACCGATGCAGCCCGGCTCGAGAAGCAGGATCCCGTCGAAGGGGTGGCGATGCGCCGAAATTTGTATTGATCGTTGTGATGATTTACAAGGCACCCGGGCATACGTATATATACCCCGAGTTGACATAGTCCTGATAGGACACGATACATGATTTCCTATCCATAACAGAAAACGCTAACTAATCCTGACCGGATACGAGGTCAGGTTTCCTAAATATAAACACCTGCCTAACTAATAGGTACAGTAAATAATTGCCAAGTAACGGTCCTCACGGCTCCTTCCCGATTCTGGTCTTTTCTCCGTCAGCTGACTGTAATCTCTCCTTTGACCCCCAGGTGGCCCCCAGGGCACCGAAAAACCGCCCTCTAGGAGGGCGGCAAGGGGGCCGCCTGCAAAACGCCGGCCGCGGTGCCAGCCATTTTACAAGCGGCCCCCTGGCCGCCGAAAAACTGCCCCCTAGGAGGGCGGCAAGGGGGTTGCCTGCAAAACGCCACCCGCGGGGCTGGCCATTTTACAGGCGGCCCCCTTGCCGCCCTCTTAGAGGGCGATTTTTCGGTGGCTAGGGGGCCGCCTACAAATTGGCCCATTTTATCAAAAAAAAATCACCCTCCTAAAGGGCGATTTTTTACTACCTCCCTATAAAACCCTCTCCCAGCCTCCAAAAAATTCATAAAATTCACAAAAATAACAGAAAAAAGAAGAGAGAGCTAAGAGCGAAGGCGAACAAAAACGGCGAAGCCTTGCCTGTTTACGAATTCTTCTACAGGTAATATTTTATGGCTCTTTGCAATTTCTATTTCTATTCATCAAATGATGTAGTATGTGTAGTATTGTACTACTTAGTTCACAGGTAAGTAAATGTTAGATTTGGTCCACAAGGTGTAGATCTATTAAAGTTGAGCATAACGGCTAAGGACATTGATAGGGCGCATAAGAGAAGTTAGGTTTTTTTACTAGATGAGTAGTACTAGTTCGAGAAACGCTAGGGAGATGAAAATGAGGACGATGACATTTCATTTTTTGTAGTCATGTGTAGTATACCCTAGGTATGTAGTTGTATAAGGTATTTTTGGCCTAGCGAGTTATAACTTGCGTTTATTTGGTTATAATGTAGGTTGCTATGGATGCATTCGGTATGTCCAGTCATCTACGACCTCCGATTGACGTGCCTCCGCCGATGTGTTGGTGTGGAGATAATTGCAAAGTCGTAATAAGTGAGAAGGATTACATATACCGGCAAAGGTATTGGATGTGTGCTAATTATGCATACTCCCCGGAGAAGCCGAAGCCACAAGGGAAGAAAGGGAAGGCGAAGAAGCCAGTGGAGATAATACAAATTATCTTGTAGTACGAGATATTTGAACCTTTGAGCTAACAAATTTGTATATGTCAAGGCACCGAAGCCTCCTCCACCTCTGTGCGACTTTGTGCAGTGGATAGATATGGAGATCCGTCCACAGGACGCAAAGTTTCTTCGCAGTTTAAAAGATTGGAACAGGGAGCAGTGCGAACGTCGTTAGGTGGCGCAAGAAGAGTGGGAGGCTAAGCAGAAGAGGAAGGAGGAGAAGGAGCGGCAAGAGAAGGAAGCCCGTGAGGCAGAGAGGGAGAGGAAAAGGGAGAGGGCACTACGTGCAAAGGAAGCTAGGCCAGAGGCGACGAGAAAGGGGAAGTACCCACGCTGTACACGGTAGTTGCATATCTAGTTGGATATCCGTTTGAAATACCCTAAGGCATGTAATAACGATAACTAGAAATGTTTCATGTGCCGTTTGTACTCGTTAGATGGATAATTTCATTACGTTCGTAAGCAATTAACGTGTGCTCGGTTATCACCGCTCGGAATCTACTTTCGCCGTGAGGTTGAAACTCGAAAATTCATGTTTTTGATTAGTTTCGTCGCGAACGTAGATCGTGAGGAGTATATCGTTTGATCGACGAGCGTAAACGAAGTAAAGGAGTTGAAGCATCTAGGCTCCATTGTTGATTTTGGTAATTGATGACAAGCGCTAATTGTGGACTAACCATTGTGTTTGAGTATATGCAAAAAAAAAGTTAGGTCCACATGCCAAGGAGGATGACCACCAATTAAACTTGATAGCGCAAAGCTATGGAGCGAGGACGAACAAATTAGCGGTTTGCTCAAATGATCGAGGTGAAGGGCAATGTAGAGTAAGCTAATTTTTTTTTCTTTTAGCATTGCCGTACTATCAAGAGAGGTGGTAACCTTGGCGAAGAAGTGATCAAATTGCCGCACTAGGTCATGCATGCTTGGTCCAACTATTTTCCTTGATCTTTGTTGCCCAGCGGTCTGACCAGGCTGTCCCAGCCGGTCAGACCGGACTCATCCAGAACCTCCTGGGGAGTTGTGATGCGGGTGCCGGTCAGACCGCGCTCTCCTAGCCGGTCGGACTGGCCCAATCCAGTACCGACAGGGAGTTCTAGTGGGGGTGACGGTCGGACCGCCTCCCCCAGCCGGTTGGACTGGCCAGATCCAGTACCGACAGGGAGTTCTAGTGGGGGTGGCGGTCCGACCACCCCACCCGATCGAACCGGCCGCATCCAGTACCGACAACACAAATGAGATAGGGTGCTGGTCGGACCGGCTCTTCACCTACAGTCGAACCGGCCGCATCCAGTACCGACAACACAAATGAGATAGGGTGCTGGTCGGACCGGCTCTTCACCTGCAGTCGAACTAGATGATACTCTGTGCTTTGCTACGGAATATATGAATGGATATATGTTAAGTATTATAGATATAATGGATAGATATATGTTGAAATATTTTAGAAATGATGTGAGATATGATGATTTATACTTATATCTTGAGTTGTATAATGTAATAAATTATATATGATGTGGTATGGTTGCTTAAGTTTTAAAATATAATAATTGCTAGTGAGTGATGATGTGACATGTTTACATGTAAAGCTTTAGGTTTAGTGAGTTACAACTACCCTCTAAACTTTTTTCAAGAAAGTTCTAATTCTTGTGACTAATGTACATTTTCAGTCAAGATTAGCCATTGTAAGGGCTTCCACATTCTGTTTATTCTTATACATATTCAGTGGATCGAGAACTAGTGAATTGCTAATTTTGGTGATCAATGGATTTCCGAAAGCGTTTTCAGGGATTTGTTTTCCAGGCTGTTAGCTGTAGCTTCTCCAACTGATTGCTATCTAGAAGAGCATGACTAGATAAGCTGTGGATCCCTTTCAATTCGAGATGCCTCAAAACATAATGCATCCATATATTTATGGAAGGTATAGATTATATCCAATCCGAGCTGGTGCTTTGCGTAGGCCAGCCAAAAATTTTGTACTTGTTATGGCGAGTATTCTCTACGAGGGCAGCAGACGCATAAACATCTTTACGTCGGCCAACAAATGTGTAATTGTGATGCATGAATTCTCTGCAAGAACAGAAACAGAAAAATTCCAAGCAACTGACGCAGTATCCTCACTTAACACAAACTTGCCCATGTTGACGTTGCCAAGCGTGCTGATATCCATGTTTGAAGTTTCACATCGACAAGTTATTCTCGGTTCCATTTTCATCAATCTAGTTCAGAACGATGAACATAGTAACGTGTCAACCTCAGATCGGAAGGGTCCCCGTGCACATATCAAGAATAGCTAACAACTTATGGATCACGCACCAAACGAAAGATGCTAACATCACAGTGAGCGCGAGATGATAAAAGTAGCAATACGCATAATAACTTTCAAACAAAATAACCAATCCAAGCAAACAAAATACCCATTCCACGCGTTGCCTAAATGCCTAGTTCAACTACCAATAACACTAGAACTCCAATAAACCAAGTAACCAAGTCGTTTGCAGTCTCGATAGATAAGAGATTGATCAAAAATTGCCGTCGTTATGCTTAGGATGAAACGACGCCGTCATTCAGTGATAGAGAAGCAAGCTGCTGTTCAGGTGTGGCGTTCGTCTGGAGCTGCTGCGCCGTACGCAGGACCTCCATGGCTTCAGCAACCTTGGCCTTGAGGGCCTCTGGAGACTCAAGCAGGTGCAACACCTCAGTCTGGTCCATCTCCAGTAGCATGCCTGTCACCTTTGCAGCCTGCTCATGCTCCAGCTGATCAACAAGAGGATACAAGTTCTCACCAAGCATCTGCAGTAATAAACAAATTGGTCACGCTCCAAGGAAAACATGTTCACGCTGTTCATGGAAAAAAAAAAAGAAAGGCATAGGTCCCAAACCATTCTTTGCTGTTCTGGGGGTGCGTTAGCCAGTGCAGTAGCCAATGCTCCAATAGGAACAGGCTGTGACGCAGCAGCATCTCTCATGGGCATGCCTCCCATCTCATATGGAGATGGCATCACACCACCCCCAACACCATGCATTGCAGGATCAGGCATGCCACGTCCTGTAGGATAGCGGTAGCCACGGCCTCCCCTAGCAATCATCTGCAGCATAACTAAATTTTAGGAAAAATGTCCTTTTCCAATCTGCCAATCAATATATAAGGGAACATTGAAGTAACACAATGGGAATGCTAATGACAAATTATTGTGTTCAGCAAATAACACACAAATGTGTCAAGTGTCATACCTGTTGCTGGCCCATTGGCATGGGTTGCTGCATTCCACCAGCACCAGCACGCCTTCCAGCCGGACGCTGAGGCTGCTGTCCTTGCTGAACCATAGGCATGATAAAGTTTGGCATTGGACCTGCACCTGGCCTCATCCCAGGCATAAGAGGCTGCTGGAAGCCAAAACCAGGCTATAAAAAAATAAATTTGTCAAGACAGCAATCATATAAAAAACTGAACATATCACATATCATAGAGCTCTAGATAAATACATGAAACACAACTGAATGCACAACTTAGTCGCGATATCCAAAAGAGCTCAGGGTTAATGACCATCTTGTATTACAAAACCAAATGAGCAAAATGCTCGATATTGCAAAGTTGAAAAATAAAGTGTGCCAGTATACATTCATAAATGCAACACAGAATTAGAAGATATCAAGTCGCTAGCCTTTTATTTAGCATTCACTATGTATAACCAGGCCTTTTCCTTTAAGGACACATAAAAACATTTTCCGTAGACCAATATAAGAGAAGTAATCAGGAAAAAACAGGAAGGAGAGTGAGAGAACAGCTGTGGACATCAAGTTAAATCAATATAACTTAACCACTTGATCTAATACACAAAATAGAACAAGTCAATGGCATTTTCATCATCTCGTAATTATCATAAAAGTTGTCAGTGTGCTGTCGGATAGCATTGTCGACCATATTCTAACAGGCATAATTTTTCATAGGTCTGGCAACTAAACAGTAGCTTGAATTCATAAACAGCATTATCTTGCATTTTTCAGTAAGAACAACTTACTACTTCACAACCACCAAATACACTTATGTCAAAGCAACAGTCAAGAGCAAGAGCAGTAAGAAGATACCACAAAATTATACAAGAAAGTAATTGCACACACTAACACATAAATCCAAATAAGGGCATAATATATTACGAAAAGCCTAGACGCCAAAAGATACATCAATAAGAAAATTAAGCCTTATTTACCTGTGGGTTGATAAATGCTGGAGGAGGCTGACCATAAAACAGTTGCTGACCAACTCCAGGAACACCAGGAGGAAACATGGGCATGCGAGGACCAACTGAAGGAGCAAGTGGGACAGGCCTCAGTTGTGAAAATTGTGCCTGCAACAAAAGGAATAGTAGCCAACATCATACTACAGGAAGTAAACATTGTAATTGAAAGCATAGAAGTTATGTGAGCCAAGATAATTCAATTTAAGGATGACTTGTTTTATCGATAAGCGAATACAATTCTATTCAAAATGTAAAGCATCTCAGAAAATTAACTAATGCACGTTAAATAATAGGTATAATTAGACAGCAATCCACACTGCTACGAATCTAAGTAACATCCAGGCCCACATCATGACCTGCAAAAATTATGTGAGATGCTACTCTCAAAACTGCCCAATTGAGGGAACCTCATGTACCTCATTAAAATAGGGATAGCAAAAAACCAAATAGGATAACAAAGAACCAAGGTAAAAGATAATAAAACACGTTTCTCACCTGTAGCCTTGCTTTCCTGTCTTCCTTGCGCTGTGCAAGCGCAACATAGAGCGGTTTGCTGCCAACCATCTTGCTGTTCATTTCCGCAAGCTACAGGAAGGCATTGAAACAAAAAATTATTATGCTTACATCAAACAGTGTTCTAGATATTAGGCATACACATCCAGCTTACAGCTCGGGAAGCATCTTCAGCAGATTTAAAAGCAACAAATCCAGAACCTCTGCTGACACCATTTGAGTCCCGCATAACCTATGGCACAGTTTGTATTAGCACCGAAAATTGATAACTGCAACATGTTTGCATCCATAAGCAACAAAATAAACAAACCTTGCAGGAAGTAATAGTGCCATACTCAGCAAAAAGCTCCCTCAACTTATCATCATCAATACTATCATCTAAATTCTTCAGGTACAGGTTAGTGTTTTGATACTTATCTGCTGCTTCTTGAAGGTTCTTCTCAAATTTCTCTTTCAGTTCCATCTCTCTTTCTGATTTCTTTTGTGCTCTTCCAACGTACCATTCCTTATCATCAAACTTCTTGCCGTTAAGCTCTTGGACAGCCTGAGCAGCATCATCTGGGCTTTCAAAGTTAACAAATCCAAAACACTTGGATCTTCCATCTCCCTCCCTCATTACAACAGCACTAGTGATGGTTCCATATTTTCCAAAGATTTCCTTCAAGTCATCTTCAGTAGTAGTCTCAGACAGGTTCTTCACGTAGACATTATTGAACTTGATATGGCCTGAAGAATTATCCCTCTCTTGCTTACGAATGAAAGGGCCAACATACACCTTTTTGTCATTCATAAGCATGCCATTGAGTTTATCAATAGCAGCTTGAGCTGCCTCATCCCGCTCAAACTGAACAAAGCCGTAGCCCTTTGATTCTCCAGAAGCATCAGTTGCAACTTTACATGAAAGAATGTTTCCAAACACACAGAAAGTATCATACAAAGCTTTGTTGTCTATCGACTTATCAAGGTTCTGCAAAAATTAAGTCAGGATGTCAAGCTCCAAAAATAAAAGGTGAAAAATAGCTTTCAGAGTGTGCAAACAAACCTTAATAAAAATATTTGCTGCGCCACTCTTGCGCAAGCTGGGGTCACGGTTAGAATACATAATCCTGATAGGTTTCCCATTGATTGGAGTAAAGTTGAGCATTTCCAGCGCTCGTGCCGCTGCAAGATATATCATGTTGAGTACGAAAGGACTAAAACAGAAGTGAAGCAACAAAATAAAACCATTATGATGCATACAAATGTTCTGATAAAAGAAGGAAATAGAGAACTATCAGTCAGTAGTAAATAAATGTCTCCTGTCAGTAGTAAATAGATGTTCTGATAAAAGATGGCATCATCAATTTGTATTTGCACAGCTCAGAAATTATTACTCCCTCACATCTCAAAATAAAAAAAACCTAGTACTAGGGTGTGTCACATTCTAGTACTACGAATCTAGACTGTCACATCCTAGTACTAGGTTTTTGTATTTTGAGACGGAGGGAGTACATATTAGTCATATATAGATCAAGACTACTATCTTTACGTAAGTGGAGCAACTGATAACATTTACAAGGCAAACATGGATACACCTCTTTAAAAGTAGAGTTACAACAAGCTTTGAGATTTTAGGTACTATAATTGATTCAAACATATTTTCTTTCAATATGACAGATTAATGGGCATCACCATACATGACGCAAAATCGCAAAACAGAAGACAAGTAATATCGAAACAAGCAGCAGACATAAAATTTATGCAGTGAAATAGCTCGCTGAGAATCAGGACCCTAAACACGTCAGAAAAAAGGGAAGCCTTCCTATAAAAAAAAGCTTCACTCTTTGAACATAGCAATCTCTTGCGGCTAGTGACATCGATTCTATTGGCATTTAACACCGCATCAAACTCTAAACACCTCTAATCAGACGGTACCAAACCCTAAACGTATGAAAAGAAAAAGGTGCCGAACCCTAATCGTCTAAAAAAAAACAAAGGCACCTAAACCTAGATGCTAGATACCTAGGATACGGGGGAAAAACAGTAATCAAACAAGGGGGAGGGACGGATCGGGTTGGCTCACCATCGGCTGGGCTGCTGTAGTTGACGTAGGCGTAGCCGAGCGACCTCCGCGTGTTGACGTCCCTGCAGACGCGCACCGAGACGACGCCGCCGACCTGGGCGAAGACGTCGAAAAGCTGCGCGTCCTGCACGCTGACGTCGAGATCCCCGACGTACAGCGACGTGGCCGGGAACGACGCGGCCGCGGCAGCCGCGGCCGCCGGGGAGCCGCCCTCCGACGCGGAGCTCGCCGCCTGCGCCTGCGCCGCCGCCATCTCGTCTCCTCCTCCGACTCCTCCGATTCGGGTGTTTTTTTTCTGATTTTTTTGCGGATTTTTTTGGGTAATTTTTCGGTTTAGGGTTTGATAAGGGTTGGGAGAGCTGCCTCCCAACTGCGGCGCGGCGGGCGGGATGAGACGAACAACAGGGGGAGGGGGCGGCGAGGCTGGGGGAGCGCCGCTATTTGTACCCCGCGCCCTAAACCCTCGCCCCATCCTCACCGTCTGATCGCGTGCGAGCTCTGTCCGACGGATCAGATCGGGACGCGTGGGGCTTGCACGTGTCCGGGTAGTCGAAGGATCGGTGACGTGGTCGGCGCTTCCATGGATTCCAGCTGGTTCCGTCGTCCGGGCTGGTAAAGTGGCAGTAACAACTAGGAGGAGGAGTAGTACTCGTACTAGATCAAAAGGATTTTCAGGCTACAGTTCGTGTTTCAAATGTAAATCCGTTCACTATTTGTAGATAGAGTAGGTAGAATTGATTACTGCATGAACGAGTGTTAGAGTCTGTGTTGAATAGATGTATATAGTCAGGACTTAGAGTTGTAATAGGTGTTAAGATAAAGTTAGAGTAGAACTCTATCCTAGAATGTTTCTTTTAGATAGAGAGACAGATCTATTATAACTGCATGGCAACTTAGCAGAAGACGGAGTCAGGAAGCATACCGGCTCGGTCACGACGTCGATGCGGACAAAGACATGCACAGCGAGAAACCCAGTCGTACACGGGAAGGGGAACGAATATGGATTTTGATTTGGACTCTTAAATCGGACCAATTTTTTCCAAATAAACATAAGGATCCATGGGATTGCAACAACACAATCAAAGCAAATCATTGAAGCAAGGACGAGAGCTGACCTGGTTTTCTCGTGGGCGACGGTGGTCTGCGGTGTCAAACTCTGAGCAGTAGTGCACATCTTCGGCGAGCGGCAGTGCAGGCAGCGAAAGCTTGGTGGCATCTCCCAACCAGCAGGACAAGTCGCAGGTGGTGGCGGTTTCGTGGGAAGGTGAAGGGGGCCATGCGGGTCTCCGGCGAGGAGGCGGCGGTAGGGCTCCAATGGGGCGGAGGCTTCCTGGTGGTTGCGCCCTCATCGCGTGACTCCAGCAAGCAACTACGACGAGGACCAGTAGGCGGCTCTCGTGGGCCCCGGCTGTTTAGGCAGGCGGGAAACTCAAGGAGCGACTCTCCTCACCGGTGGCATCCTGAGGCGGTCAACCTCGAGGAGTCCAGCACAGCGGTGGCTCTCCTGGGCCATGCGGCGGCATTTCCCAAGCAGTCGGCAGCGGCGTTGGCAGGAGGTGAATCGGCGACAGGCTCAAGGCTGAGAAGGAGCGAGGAAGAGGGGATCGATCTGGTCCTTAGCTTTTAACTGTTTTTTGACTTGGGAAAAGAAAAACAGACCGGTTTTTTGGAGAAAAACCGATTCGGTTCGGCTTGGTTTTAATCGGTAGGCCAAAAAGCAGGGCAGATCTGATTTGACCGGGGCAACAGCCAGTTAATTGGATTATCGTCGATGGCATCGGTGATGGCTTCTAAATTGATATGGTGAAATTCTATGGCACTGAAAATTTCGTTCTCTGGTAGACGAGGGTGAAGGATCTGTGGGTGCAACAGGGGATATCCAGGGGTCTCACTGAGACGAAACCGACAAAGATGGATGATGACAAGTGGGAGGAAATCAAGATGCAGGCAGCTGCAACGAATGACTGTGCCTCTCAGATTCGGTCATGTACCATGTCATAAAGGAAGATTCACCGAAGAAAATTTGGGACAAATTGACAACCCAGTATATGTCCAAGTAGCTGACGAGTAAGTTGTATCTCAAATAGCAACTGTACGGTTTGTAGATGCAAGAGGAGTCAAATCTTAGGGGGCACGTGGACGTCTTCAATCAATTGGTTACCGATCTAAGCAAGTTAGATGTGAAACTAGAGAATGAAGACAGAGCCATAATTCTTCTAGGCTCATTTCCACCGTCTTATGAGCATGTGGTGACTACTCTGACATACAGCAAGGATACCATCAAGACTGAGGAGATAATTTCGGGTTGTTTGTACACGATTTGAGAAGATCAAAGTCAAATGCAATGGGGGCTTCTCAGGGTGAAGGTTTGCTGGTCAGGGCAAAGTATGACAACGAGACGAGAACTTCGAAAGGCAAAGAGAAGATGATGGTACGTTGCTATAAGTGTCATGACATTGGGCAAATAAGGAGGAATTGTCCGTTACTGAAGAAGAGAAGAAGTGCAAGTGCAAGTTTAGCGGCAGCAAGTGATGACTCAGACAACGCCAGTCATGATTTACTCACGGTGTCTAACGAGAAGTCTGGTGAAGCATGGATATTGGACTCAGCTAGTTTCTATCATGTGACATCGAAGCGGGAGTAGTTCTCTTCATACAAATCTGGTGAGTTTGGCGTTGTTCACTTGGGCGATGACACGAGTTACTGTGTTGTTTGAGTGGTGATGTCAAGTTCAAGATGTATGATGGCAACGAGATGCTATTTCGGGATGTGAAACACGCGCCAGGACTAAGGAGGAGTTTAATTTTGCTTGGGAGTCTACGTGAGGAAGGATGGTTGTATCAAGGTGATTCTGATGGGAAGACCATGACGATTATGAAGAACAGGAAGACTGTTATGACTGGTGAGAGGATGGACTCATGTTTGTACAAACTACAAGGGAGTGTTGTTGCAGATGGAGTCATGGAAGATGGATATGCTGATGTTGCAGTGCACGTTCCTGATGGCGGCGAGCTGGGCATAGGCCTGTCGGGTGGTTCAGCGTGAGTAGCAAAGAAGGAAATAACTCAAGTCTGGATACACGGAGGTTCATACATGGAGCAAATTCAAGTTGGCGTGGCATATTCGTCAAGTAGAGTTTGTTAGAGTTTGTGTCGAATATGTGTACATAGTCTGTTAGTCTGTTACAGTTTAGGACTTGGAGTTGTAATAGGTGTTAGGGTAGAGTTAGAGTCGTACTATGTCCTAAACTCTCTCTTAAATAGAGAGGCAGATCTGTTGTAACCGCATGACAACTTAGCAGAAAGCGGCGAGAGGGAGCAGCTGGCCAGCGACGTACCGGTCGATGGTCGATGTAACTCTGATACGCTGTAATTATGCTGGATTGGAAAGAGGGCCCATAATCAGTGCCCTAGGAATTAGGCTACGGCTGAACGATTAGGCTACGGTTAAACCTCGTTAATAAATATCGTGCCTCGGTGTCGTCATCTGTTTTGGATCTTCTACGATGTTTCTTTCGTGTTCGGTTATTGATGGTTTATCGGTGCGGGTTTTCAAACAAATAACTTTTGCTAATGCAAAGGAGACGACTATACCACGCGAAGGCTCCCCTTAGTCTTAACCACCGTATCAACAATGTCAAAAATAGCATGTATCACTTTCTCTGTGCGTGCTATTCTAGAAAAAGCACCGCATACTAAGGTGTGTGTTTTCCTGCATGTAGTACCAGGCTAGCTCTGTCTTGCCCCCAAATAACAACGGCAGCGCCAACAACAACAACCATAAAATATGAAAAAATTGTTTTGGTTGGCTTCAACAATACTATCATTTAAAGAACAAGAACTCCAGATTTGATTTTTTTTCTAAACTAAAATCATTTTTTAAAAAAAGAAACGTCATTACATGTAGGTCTTTTTGAGTAATCAAAGCATATGTAGGTTACATCCAAAACTTTTATCCAAAATGTGTTATATTTATTCCTAGAAAATAGAAGCACGAAATCTATGCCTAAGTTGCAGGTACATGTATCACCGGAAATAATTCTATTTTCACGTGTAGTTACTTCCCATTCTTGAAAAAAAAATGTGTTTTAATTACTTCTTAAAGTTACACAAAAACTATGTATAAACTATACGTGAATATGGCTTAGTTTTAGTACATCCATCAAATTATTTAAATTTATTAGTGTTCTTAACTCCTCTATCAGTGTAATTACATATTGTAAAGAGTTGATCCTATTTTTTCAGAGTTACTAGCACCTCTAGGAGTGTAAGTTACTTTTAATACTGTTAAGAGTTACTTCCTCTATGGCGCAAAATTACTTTTTTAAAAAAATATAGATTACTTCAAATAAAGAAAATCCATGTATTTACCTGTGAATCTCCTCTACATTTTAGTGAATTTACTTCACATAGTTCCTTATTTCAACTCATCTACTATGTATTACTTCTAATACTATAAAGAGTTACTTCTATTGCAGAGCTCAGTTTACTTCTACAATTTGAGTAAATTACTTTTAAATGTTTCAACATATTCAATATTGGACTCATTTTATCGTATGTTTTGAGTAGAGTATAATGGTTAAAAAGAATCTTTAGAATAATACATGGTTACAAAGCATCCGTAAAAAGATAAACTTAGTGTAAGCAATTTTGGTTTTGATGGTTGGTGCAATGTAATGTTCCACACGCTGTTATTGCGTAGGCTCTCAATGAGTGAAACTAGCGATCATCTTGTTTTACTTAAAAATAGCCAGAGTGTTGGTGCTCGTTTTATTGTACCACATGACCTATCCCGCTGATCAGACGGACAAACACATTGTCGCGTGTTTAGATTAAATAGTGTGTATGCACTATTTTGATATATGTAATTCTAAGTGTGTTTCTCCATATGGCTTTGTCATTGTATCAAAGCTACCTGGTTTGGTTGAGGTTATTTATTGTCAAAGTAAGCAAAGCATGTTGATTTTAGTTGGACATAGCGCTATTAAATGAGGCATTTTACTACTGATGTTGTCGTGTAGAACTTTTTATTTTTACTGTTATCAAAATATTCATAAAAAATCTTCAATGAATTGTCTTACGTCATTGCACTGATGTTGTCGTGTGAAATTTCTTATTTATGTTATTACCAATAACACCTTATTAGTTGTTCCAAGGAGATCTTAAATAAAGTGTCTTTACGTTATTGTTTTGATGTTTTTCATGAGAGATTCTTGATTAGTTTGGGTTGAGCAAGAAGTGACCGACAATTACGGTCCGTTAAAATCAGAATAAATATGGCACTGACAAAAGTATAAAAAACATATTATATTTAACATTAGAATAGTTAGTACTGCTAAAACATTTTCTTTTTGAAGTATGAAGTGCCATTTGGCACCATTGGCATTTGATAAACCCAGCTAGAGTAACAAAATGATTCATGAAAACATCTATAGTTCAGAAAGGTCTCCTGGTAAAATTTTGTGCCACATGTAAATCTGCTAACTAAACTATAGATGGAATGGGTAGAGTTAAATTGACCGATGCACTAATAAATATCTTATGTCTAAGTACGCTCTTATTATGATTCATAATTGTGTCATACTTCTTGGTTTGAGTGAGCTGTTGGCACGAAAGTAAGCAAGCATGCTAATATGTTAATCGGATTTAAAATGTTGCATGGGGCTATTAAATGAGGTGTTTTACTCACCATATCGATGTTGTCGCGTGGGAGTCTTTCTTTTTGTTGTCATCAAAATATGTTATTGATTGTTGGGTGAAAATCTTAAATGAATTATCGTACGTTATTGCATTGATGTTGTCATGTGGATTTTTTTTCATTTATGTTATTACCACCAACATCTATTAGTTGTCGCATGATCTCTTAAATGAAGTGCCTCATGTTACTGTGTGGATGTTGTCATAAGAGATTCTTGGTTTAAGATGAGCTCATGAGCAAAAGTGACATCGAGTATTGTAAGCTTGGTTGAAATCTGAATAAATAGGATGATGACCAAAATATGAAAGACATATTAAGTGTAACGTCGGCTACAAGCATAGTTAGTACTACTAAAACATATTTCCTCCGTTCCAAAATGCAGTTATTTCTAGAGTTTAAATTTGTCTTACTATTTCTCCACGTAACTCCTCATCTCAACCAATCATAACTATTCTCTATTTAATTTCTTTACCTACTTTCTCTCCTTAACCAATCACAACCTTCTATCATTCAAATCCACCAACTTTCTTAATTCCTGTGAAAAACTCCAGAAATGTTTACATTTTGGAACAGAGGGAGTATTTTCTTAGTATAAGGTGCCATGTCGTACCATTGGCATTTGACAACCCCAACGGCCAACCATAGTGGGTTTCGCTAGGTTTAAAAAATTTCCTGGTTCCACCACTACCAAAAGTCATTATGAAAATAGGTTTGATGTGCATTAAACTTTACAGAAAAATGTAGGGTGCTCAAAGCGATTAATTCACACATATATAAATGAAAAAAAGTTCGATGTGCATTAAACTTTATAGAAAATGTAGGCTGCTCCACGCGATTAACCACACAAATATAAATATACCTTGGATGTACTCACTATAATTGTGTATGTGAAGTGACCATTGCATTCAAGTTAAGAGAAGTCATGACGGCCTATTAGTTTTAAAAACTGACATAAACCTAAGGAAAATACTTGGAAAATCTGAGAGCTCTCACTTTTTTAATATTAAGTTATAACAACAATCTTCAATCAGTAGCAGATGAAGGCATACTTTGGTGCTTAGCTGAAGCTTCAAAACTCTGAGAGGTGTTAGCTAGGTCGATAGCCCTTGTGGTTTAAGTGGTCTTGTTTAGTGTTTTTGTAACGTGTGTTAGTGTTTAGGGTGGGGAGTTTGTAGATTCCCCTCCTTGTGTGTATCTTTTTCTTTCTTATTAATGAAATGATGTACAGATCTCCTGCATATTTGAGAAAAAAAAAGTTATAACAACAGTAACACAAAAAGGGTGGCCTTTACTTCATCTGCTGACAAACATATTAGTTCATCCAGCTTCAGTGCTACATAGATCCTATTTGAAACTTCCGCAAAATAATAGTTCCAAGCGTTAAAAACTACACAACTACCATGGTGAAATTAAGCATAGGCTATAATTTACTTATTATAATTTAAAAACTACACAACTACCATGGTTGTATAATCTAAACATTGGAAAATTTTTCACTTCAACCCAGGTGTGGAAGGGTACCATATCATCATATCACAAGCATTACGTTTCAATATATTGATCCATTTAAGATGGTCGTGAATACAAAGTCATTGATAAAAGGAAAAAAGAATAACAATCTCTAGAGAATGTGTTACTGCTACCTAATAAGGAGAGGCAACCAAATCTGGTGGCCCCAAACAAATTGCAACTATATTCCAAATCTCTGCAACAATACAATACCTATATCCACCTATATTCTGAGAAGAATTGGCTGTCGAATTCGCAGTATCTATAAGGGTGATGTAGTTCATTTCACCAAATAATGTTTCAGTGGACTAAATTGCGAAGTGACTGCAGGTTCAGTCCCAGCAATGCCTTATAAATAATCATTTGCACCATCTAATTTAAGCATTTTCTTCAGCTCTCTTCTTTATTTTGAGGGCAGCTCTGACAACGTTCCCCCTTGTGATCATCCCAACCTTCAGAAAAGAAATTTTACTTAAGACTGGGTACTAAACTACTAATGAAATGAAAGGGCATCTGGGGAAGGAAGGAAAGATAGATCAACTCACCAATATACCTATGCTATCAACAACAGGCAATCTGTGGTACTTGGTTTCAAGTAGCAACCTGTGAAACAAATGAACACCACTCTTGATGACTGATAACAAATTGGTAGACTTAGTCCTGAGAAGTAATGGATTGTTTATAGGTACCTTGCAGCAGCATCAAGGTTGGTACTTTCACGAACCACAAGAGGCGCATAAGTCATCACATCACCAATGACTTTACCATTGGTTTTGCTCAAGAGTCTCTGTATCTCGTGAAATGTCTGTAGAGCGACGGTAACGAGTCTAATAAATTACTGGTTGAAATTAAAAATAACTGATAAAAATGCAGAAAAGCAGACAAACGATCTACTAATTTCAAGAAATATATGTGGAGTATGACTAATTATTTGTTTTAAATGCTAGAAACAATGTATACCAAATTGAAGTACTGAATTGTGGTTTGGACTAATGCACTGAAGAGTGAAGAATACCAAGATTTTAAAGATCATTACTTGGGTGTACTACTAAATGGGTGGTAATTACTATTACAAAATATATGTAAGGTATATGGGATTTAAGTATTTAACCCAATACTGATTAGCATTCTAAGTTGTGAGGTGACGACATTCTTGATGGGGAAAACAAGTGATAATTTGCTCGACTGCTCACGATCCATTACATCAGCCAGTATGCAAAGGTACATTTCTACTTTATTGTTTAGTCAAACAGCGTTGTGTTATAACATGTGAAGGCTCTATCTGGTGGGAACATTTTATTTAAGGTGGATCACTGTTTTTCAACATAGAGACTGGAGAATTTTTCCATCATTAAAAATTGCTTTTATATCAAACCAGAACATTCCATCCTAACACTTGGCAGTAGGTAGTAAATATAATCCAATATAAGATCATAGATGCATAGCTAGAAAATGCAATACTCCATCTTTATTGGAACATACCTTCCAAGTACTATCCACCTCAGGAAACATGCTTGTGTTTGTGCCAGTTAGTCCACTTCCTGAATATGAATTTGGATTCAAAACACCGCCAATGTAATAATAACAAGGACTATGGATATGACATTTACTACTCCATAGTATACAGCTAAAAAATAAGTTAAAAAGCTCATGTTAATCTCTGCAGCTCAGAGTTCCACAAAAGTTACACTGTGGGCAAAGCTTTTTTTGGCATTCAGATCCAAGGTATGATTGTTATGGTCTAAGGGAGTGTTTAAAGGTGAGAGAAAAGGAAGAAGAAGAAGATCATGCAAAACGAGGTGAGCCATTAGCGTATGATTAATTGAGTATTAGCTATTGCAAAGTTGGAAAATGGATTAATATGATTTTTAAAGCAACTTTTAGATAAAATTTTTTTACAAAAAACACACCGTTTAGCAGTTCGGGAAGCATGCTAACGGGAAACGAGGGGGTTTTCACCCCAACCCTTACCTGCAAACTGTGCCTAAAAAAGGTTTGGTTGTAGGATCATACCCTGGAAAAAGGTATGCAAAATATTCCTGAAATAGGTATGCAAAATGTTGGTCCAATCCGCTACTATTTATGGTTCTTTCTAGTTGTGATCCTGGCTATCAAAATGAAGATAAATGACCACCATATATGTATGGCGTCGAGCAGATGGCTAGATGGTAGTGCAATGGTGTGATTAATGACTAATACTAGGCTTTGGCAGTTCAGAACAATATTGTCCTACTAAGTGAATGTGTGTTCTTTGTAAGGAAGTGCCTTGAAGCTCCAAGAAGGAATACCTGACATTGAGTCCAGTGCTAAGAGATCATAATCTGAGACTACACCTACCTGCAGGTGGAAATAAAATTGAATTTTAGATTTTGTGATCATATGCAAGAACGAAGGTGTAATCAAAACAACAGTCAAGTCAACTGAGGAATGAGAAAGAAGATACATTTCAACCATAACGTCGATGCAATGTATCCTAAGACATGACATGATATAGGACATCAAAAGGCCTACAAAATATTCAGTCATGGGGACAAGGTCACCATTATCTGAATCAGCACTACATTCTGGGATGTGAGCATTCCAAGCTTTCTAAATCCTTTATGTGGTACAAGACTAGTTCAAATTTAGCATGTTAAAAAAAGATCTCTTATCAAGTTCTAAACCGTGTATGAGCAAGAAAGACCCTACAATCATGTTAACTATTAAGCAATAAATCTTTTTGCTTGAGAAAGCCCAGTGTTATTCACTTGTAAGCAAAATTGTTTTGAAAACAAATACTAGCATGAAAAAAAATAAAAACGATTCAATTCAATGAAGTTTCGATGGGCACTAACCAACTTTCCGTTGTCATCGATAACAGGGAAACCAGAGATCTTGTACTGCACCAGCGTCTCGAGGGCTGCACACGACGGAATAAAAAAAATGTTACTAGCGATTTGGATCACCAGCAAGCAGGCAGGCAGATGACATGTAAAAGTAGTGAAGAAGACATACTACCTTCATCAACCGAGGTTGCTGGCGTAACGACATGGAGATTTGCTCTTTTGGTCATGAAGTCACCAACTGTGTACACTCCGTTGTTGTGCTGAAGGAGGAGGATGCATCTCGTCAGCAATTACTTGATTCAGATATATATAACAAGAAAGATGGATATAAAATCACTTTGATCAAGAAGTGGAGTTGAATAGGAGTTTCGGTTTGAGAAATATATAAAAATCATAAGCCAATGCAACTCCCTGAAGAAAAAAGTCGTTGTTGTTGGCTAAGAAGATGGGATTGGGGCGGAGTTGAGTGGTAATTAGAGGACAGACAGAATAGCAGTAAGAAGTGATATGAGCAAGCGGCTCCAGCACTCCATAGACAAGAAGCTAGCGAAGATAATTGTGTTAATTAAGTCGAACTTGTGTGTGTTAAGGGAGGTAAGTCGGTTAATTAAGGGTGGGTCTCGTTATGTTACCGCGGCAGGCGCGGGGGCAGCCGGCGCGGCGTAGGCGCGGAGGGGCCCGCAGAAGGACGACGGCGGGGCCCGGTGGAGGCGAGGCGCAGGTCCGCAGCGGGCGGTGGGTCGCGCGAGGGCGGCGTCGGCGGAGCGGAGCAGCGTGGCGTCCATGCCTCGGGGGCTAAGCTACCAGAACGGTGGGGTGGCTAATGGCGTTGGCCTGGCCGCTTGGGGAGGAGGAAGGCGGTCGGTACGTATATACACGCGGTCAGCGGGTGCGGGCGACATGGACGTCGACACGGACGCGGCTGCCTCTGCCTCTGCGTGCCCGTGGATTCCTGGACGATTGATGATGAGAAAGAAAAGAAAATTCTGCATCGTTGGTTTACCAAAAAGTCCATAATGTGAACCTGGGTTATAGACGCTGAAGATTCAATTTTATATGCTTAGGACATCTTTATCAGGGTGGTTATTTTTTTCTCTCCGAATACCCATTTAAATAGTCAGTTAAAAAATTAGAGAGTCAAATTTGTATTTCACTCGAACGGTCTCTCTATTGCACTGTTCAATCTAACAGTGGGTCCCATATATGAGTCTCTATTTACTTCTTCCTTTTTTCCCAACATCCCCCCTCTCTCTCTAGTTTCCCCCAACATCTCTGTTGCTGCCAGAGCCGGCGATAGGGGCGAGGGCCGGTGGGGGCGGCAGGTGATGGGCGCCAGCGGCAGGGGCGGCACCGGCAACGGCCGGCGGAGGCAGCTCCGGCAAAGGGGGCGGCAGGTGATGAGGACGGGGGCGGCGCCGACGTAGGTGACAGGGGCCACGGCCGCCAGCAGCGGCAGGCGACAGGTTCCCTCGACCATGCACGACACTCCTACGTGCACGTTCGATCTATTGGTGGGGCTCACAGATACAGTGATTTTGGCCAGTGGGTTTGGCTGACCAACTTTGGCCAGCTAGATGGCTTGGCCATCCGGTCGACAAGTCTGTTAAAGGCCTCAATTTTTGTAAGATAGCTAAATTTTAACTTGAAGAGTCATTTAGCTATCCTGTTAGAGTTGCTCTTAGCAAGAATAACTGAATCACTGCATTCTTCTTCCTAGCTCCTACTAGGCACCGTTTGAAGCTGCCAGTTCGGATGAAAGTTTAGACACACGCAAAACAAGACAAGCCATTAGCGCATGATTAATTAAGTTTTAATTATTACAAACTTGAAAAATAGATTTATTTGATTTTTTAAAGCAACTTTTAGATAGAATTTTTTAAAAAAAACACACCGTTTAGCAGTTCAGAAAGTGTACTCACAGAAAACGAGGGATTTTTTAGCCCCAACATGCAACTTCGAATGGTGCCGGCAGGTTGCCACCACCATTGTTGGCTAGTGAGTTTCCTTGGCATAGTTCTAGCTTTTGTGGGTCGTGCAAAATTACTGCTCATTCGGTAGCATGGCATAGTTAAGAGTGAGTTTGAAAATGAGTGAAGAGGAAGAAGAAGATCACGCAAAACGAGTTGAGTCATTAGTGCATGATTAATTGAGTATGAGCTATTGCAACTTGAAAAATAGATTTATATAATTTTTTAAAATAATTTCTATATAAATTTTTTTAAAAAAATATAGTTTGGAAAACGTGCTCACCGAAAACGAGGAAAATTTTTGCACCTTTCTCTACATTTCAAACGGTCCTAAAAAGAGAAGCACTCTAGATTGATCGCTAGCTCTGTTGATGTGGAGAGAGGACCACCAGCCTTGATGCGGATTGAGTAAAAGGCATCCACAATAAACACCCCTCCAACAGGTTATAAAATACTTAGCATTTAGTTAAAAAAAGATATAGCCTTGGTCTATTGTGTAGTTTAAATTGGCATACATAGCCTAAAGTAAATTTTACTCATTTTTTAAGTTAGTATTTGGTGGCCGCAATAAGCAGTGTTGGATAGGAGGCAGCCGTAATGGGCTTGTAGAAGTCACGGTGTCACTATGTACGTAAGAGGAAAGGGGGACAGAGGGATATGAGACTGTGGATGTGGATGGAGAGCCTAGACAGCTTGCCAAATTTGACAAGTGAATTCACTCATTTGGTAACTCAGATGGGATAACAATCCTGACGGATGGTATATTAGAACTATTATTTTTGCCATATTTGCTATTTTAGGAAGATGAAGAGCCATATAGCTACCTATTAGAGATGCATGCATACCCCGATTTTCTTTTGAACATACTTTCATATGTTATAATTTTATTTTTTTGTTTGATATAAAAAATTTAATTGCTAAAATTGTACCTTGAAGACTGAAAAGGACAAAAAAAAGAAAAAGGACATATGTAGTATCAATTATTTTATTATTTTGAGCATAAGTAACAATTATTTTTATGTTTTATATTATTTAAAAGATTAATAGATGAACTTGTATGCGGGTAGTCGACAATTGTTATGATATGGCCAGGGGCCAGTTCTCAGGGGAAAAAAAGAAATAAACAAAGAAAATGGCCCCTTGCATAGAGCGGAGGTCGGCGATGTGACTCCAACAGCAAATTTCTACCGAGAAACAACCAAAACGAAGTTGCGTGTACAAACGGAGCGACGCTGGCCGTACGTTGATCGGCTACGCTACAATACAAGCGCCGGTGTCGCTGTGAGCATAGTTATTAGGACCGGACCGGTAATTGAACCGGTGAGGGCTTCGGTTCACTGGTTCACTGGTTCAACCGTTATGAACCGGTTGAACCGTCGGTTCAATTGTTTTGAACCAGTCAAATTGAACCGGTGACAAAGTTAACATCATATACTGATAAACACGTCAAATTCCAAAATCCAAGCCTTAGAAAGCAATTATCAAGCACATCACATTAATCTTAAATTCTTAATGAACACAACCAAGTAACCAGCAACCTTAATTTTCTAAAAACAAAGCATCCATAGTTTGAAACTTCGGATTATAGTACACAACTAGACACATTTGGAATTAATCCCATGCATTGCAAAACTCTAAAATCTGCATTTGGAATTATGGATAGAACAACTACAACATTTTCGTATAAAACTATAAACCACAAACCAAAGTAGCAAGTAAAAACTACGTACCATCTGCCATGGAGTTGGAAGTTGGAACTTGGAAGATTAGGTTGTCGTCGCCGCCCCGTGCCGCGGCCTTTACCGCCGTGCGCCTGCACCGCCGCCGTCGCCTCGCGCCTGCTGCGCCTTGCCGCCGCCCTGTGCCGCGGCCTCTGCCGCTATGCGCCTGCGCCGCCGCCGCCGCCTCGCGCCTGCTGCGCGGCTGCGCCTTGCCGCCGCCCCGTGCCGTGGCCTCTGCCGCTGTGCGCCTCCGCCGCCGCCTCGCGCTCGCTGTGCCGCCGCCGCCGCCGTGCGTTTGTTGTTTGATGGGGATCGATTCGATAGGCAGAGCAGGAGGATAAGCACAGCAACAGCAACCCTAAAAACTAAACATTTACGATTTTGCCCATACCGCTTAGCTGTGTGATCCATCCAAAAAAAAGAGGGGTAACAAGGTCCATAAGCAAAAACCGGCCGGTTCCAGTAAAACCGCCCGGTTCAGCGGTTCCGAAAAAAACCGGCCGGTTCAACTGGTTTTTAGCGGTTCGATTGCTTGGGCGGTCTTTTAAGTGAACCGAGCCGCTGTAGTGTCCGGTTCCGGTTTTTTCCGGTTCGACCGCTGGTCCGGTCCGGTCCTAATAACAAGGGCTGTGAGACAGACAAACTGGAGTAGTACTACTACGGCAATTCGCTGTTTCCCGTGAGGTGCAGCCAAGTCACTTTTTCCTCTCTTCTTGCGTGTGCTAATGGTTACTCTTGTCATATTTGCTACGAATCAAACATATATTATTGGTCAAACGTTTGATTTATTTTATCAAACATCAACGCTGGCCATTAGAAGGGACTAAAGATTCAAGACGGAAAAATAAATTCTAAATTATATTTTTAACTTAGTGTAATTACACTTTTTATTTCTTATAGTTAACATTATTAATCACACACAACTTTAATTATAAACTAGAAAACTTAGCACGGCTTTGCCACGCCTTTACGGTGATTGGCCTAGTGTTCCTTGCAGAATAGCCTTAAATTAGGAAATTAGATGTATATGTAGTTACATGAGTGATGTATTTCGTTTTTAAAATACTCCAATATCTGATGTTCATTAAACTGTTCCAAAATGATATTTAATAATGTTTACCTTTCAAACTAACAAAGTAAGTACACTGCTAACATGTGTTGATCATGCTTCCATTTAAAAAACTTATAACAAAAGAAAATAAATATAACTATATAAGTCTCAATCATATGAAACATACCGGTGCATTTCAATATTCGTTTTGTTTCGTACTTTGCAGTAGCCTTTCTGCTTGCGAATCACATTTGTACTCAATACAAAAATCAATTGTGTTTCAAAACCAAAGCCAATACAATAGATGGATTGCTTAAAGACAAACTTCAAACATGAGCACAGTTGTACAGGACAAAAGAAATCCTGAAATCATAGAGCATGCCAACATACCATTGAGCGAACCAGACGCAGAGCACTGCGGTAAACCTGCATTATGCACACCAACATTTCAGCAGATTTTGACATAGTGCCTAAAGATTCATTAAATGACCAATGGAATTTGAAAGCTTATAAGCGCATCATGATGCATGGCATAAAAGGATTGAATATGACAAAGTTAGTTCACTCATCCAAGCATTAATGACATATCGTCAATGTTTTGAAGCACTCGATAGATCGCTAAGAGACATATTATCAGAAAGATATGCTGATGCTATAAATAAACCATTTGGAGGAAAAGTAGTTGTTCTAGGAAGGGACCCTAGACAAATATTACCGGTTATTGAAAATGCATCAAAAACAGAAATTATTAATGCATCACTTTGCTTTAAGCAATATGCCATCTAGAAGCAAGCTTACAGAATGCACTGACATATGCATTAGCATTCCGTTCCCTTGTGAGGTTTTCCTTCTTGAAGAACGTGGAGGCACTCTAGACTTGATACTTTCAGCAATAGCACTGGTCTATCCCATTCCTTTTGGGCTCATAGCAGCTTGTTCATGCCTTCATGGTTCTGAATTATAGTTCATAACAAACCGAACATGCATGCAATGCAATTAATTCATTTTCTTGGGTAGATGGTTAGCATCCACAATGGCGACCCATCAAGGGTACCAGGATATTTTGTTGAAACAAGTGCTAATATCATGCTCACAACAGGTTGTAATCTAAATCTAGGTAGGATTTCACTTCCAGGTTGTTGTAGTATGCTGCTGTACCAAGCACTATAAGCTTGAAGTCGACGAGCAAATCTGTAGCAATGGATCTCTTAGCTGAGCTAAACTCCTCAAGAGCAGTCTGCCTCAATTGCAAGTGTTTTGGTGACTCCAGGGCATAAATCTTCTCCAAATCCCTTGTCTGACAAGGCGACAGTACAGCCATTCATGTTTAGACAGGCCTGCCAAGGATAAAGTGAAGAACTGTTCAGCACAATTATAAAGTTTGATGGTCAGTAATATCTAGATCTCCATGTAACTTTAGTCCATATAAGTAGTTATTGGACAACTCATATGGAACTCATGGCTCCTTTGAAATGGAAAGGATACCCTCCTAGGTGCCCAACCCAGTGCTTCCTTGTATGGAACTGTAAAAGCATAATATAATTCCAGTTGCTCTATAGCCACAAGTCAGAACTGACAGTCATCTAACTCCAAGACTAAATTCATGTGCATTGATCCAAATCCACATGCATTAACACATCTCAGAAAGTCAGAATGATAGGCTCTCAAGTTGTGAGATTAGATGTGCATTTTTGTGCCAAGTACTGCAAATATTACTTTCTCAACAACAGATAGAGAGTTCAGATGGTGGCAGCTTCCTTGTTGGTAGGATCTGCAGGTTCCACTGGGGTTTCCAAAACTCGCAAACTTAACAGAAGAGATATTTTTACCCTTGGGGCAAGTTAGCTGTACTTTTGCTGTGTCTCTACCATCGTTTGGGGTACTTCTATCCCAGGATTCAAAGTCTATGGAAGGGTAGTGCTCTGACACAAACTAGCACACACTTGCCACAGTTCTTCTTGAGAATGTGATCTTTGTAGGATCCCCTCCCTTCTCAAAAATCACAAGGGTGTTTCCTGTTGGGTGAAACCATGACAGTGGGACATGGTACCTTGACCAAAAGTAAAACAAAAACATGAAATGCTAGTTACAGCTCCACGCAATTGCTTGCTTTACCTAAGACCAATCCTTGAGAATAGTTCAGAAAGAACTGATATGTCAAATTACCTAAAGACCAATCCTTGCGAATAGTTCAGAAAGAACTGATATGCCAAAGTGCCTAAGCCTAACCCTGCTCCTAATGCCTCCACTCCAACTCCGAGTGGCCAAGTGGGAAAACTAAAATGAATTTTCTAACTGAAGAATCATCGCTACCAGCATATAGGAACAGGTTGTAAGTACAGTTAATCAGTTATGTCCGTGTGAAACAATCAGAACAAACCACTACTCACTGGAGAATGAATATATCTCTCACCCTCTTAATAATCGAAGAAAAAACTCTAGTTCTCAACCTCCAGGGGAAAAAAATCCATTTGCTACTTACTACTACGGTTCAAATCTACTTCACAGAAAAATAAATCAATCAATCAATTACTACCTGCTACAGATGGTTTCTCAAAACAGGAATCCTACAAAACAAATCATGTTGTCACCGATTCTTTTCACAATAACCCACACCAAATTCCGTAAAACCCAGCAATCAAGCATCAATACTCGAATGAACCGCCAGATCTGGAGAAAGCAACACATCAATCGCACGGATCCGCCAAAGGCGACATCTTTCCAACCAATTTCCAACCCAACCCACCAACCCAACCCAACTACACACGAGAGCCAATAACGTTAAAGGCGAAACCTTTCTTTCCTCTCCCAGATCCCGATCCCGATTCGGATCATCCTCCCCCAACAATTCCACCCGAGAAAGGAGCTCCTAGTACTACTCTCCCAGCATAATCCAAGGGAAGGTTCAGGCTCGCTTACCATCTCTGCGTCACGCAGCCTTGCCTCCAGTAATCTCGCCAGAGAGAGAGAGAGGAGAGGCAGCGCAGCTGTGGCAACGAGATGGCGAAGGTGACGCATCGGGCGGTGGCAGAGGGTCCGAGGATGGAGCCGGCGGGAAGAGGAGGCCCCCCTCGGGGAGCTCGTCGCCCGCGGATGGGGAGGTGGGGATAGACGGGGTCGGCGAGGTTAAGAGGCCAAGGAAGCTGCCGCTATCTCGCTCGCTTGGATTTCACACCTCTCTCGTTTTTTCGGCCGATGGCGCAGGGAGGGCAGCGACGGAGGTGGGTCGGAACCGGAACCGGAGCCGGCGTTAGAGGAGAAGCGGAGGAGAGAGGGGAGACGGTGGGGCCGCGTAGTGCGGCGGGTCGAGTGGGAGAGGAGGCGGAGCTGAGCCATGGCGATGGCGGGGCGTGGCGGCGGCCGGCGGCCGCTTGTGGGCTGGCTATCGTCGACGAACTGCCGCCGCTCAACGCCGTCGGGATGGCTAGATCCGATGGACACGAGCTCAGTGCCGTCAGATCTGATGGCGGTGAGCTCGTGGCCACCGGATCCAGCGGTCCGGCGGTGGCGGCGGTCGCGGTGGCGCGGAGGGAAGGGGGGACGAGGGGACGTGGCAGGGCGGCGAGGCGAGGGAGGAGGATGGATGGGAAGGGATTGTACACTTTTAAAAAAAGGCCCTCATGAATCTACGATATTACAACGAGATCCACCGCAGCGATATCTTACCGTCGATCCACGATCCGATGGCTACGGGAGATGTGTGAAAGCTGGATCCGGGCTACGCCATGTGGATGGGCTGCCCGGCGGGGAAAAGATTCAAATTAAGGATGTGTTTGGTTTGAGAATGAAGTGGGGTGGGTTAGATCCATTCCTGTTTTTTGGATGGGTTGGTTCTAGTTTTTGTTTGGTTGAAGGGATAGAATGAACCATGTTTTTTGTTTGGTTGGAGGAATAGAAGGGGATGGAATGATCCTATCACCTGTTTGGTAGGAAGGATGACGCTGGGATGGATAGGGGTGCGCGGTTCAGAACGCTCGATCCCCACCGCTGCGGCGCCGCCTCCCTGCGCCGTCGTCGTCGCTGGAGCTCCCTGCGCCGTCGTTGCCGGGGCCTGCGCCGTTTCCCGCCGCCCCGCTCCCTGCGCCGTCGCCGTCGCCGGGGCCTGCACCGTTGCCGCCGTCCGTGTTTCCCGCCGCCCCGCTCCATGCGCAGGTGCCCTGCGCCGTCGCCGTCGCCGGGTAGTCGGACGGTCCGATATGGCGGTGGACGGTCCGATCTTGGGTAGTCGGACGGTCCGATCCATATACGGACGGTCCGATCCTGGGGAGTCGGACGGTCCGATCCTGGGTAGTCGGACGATCCGATATGGCGGCGGACGGTCCGATCTTAGGGAGTCGGACGGTCCGCTATGACGGTGAACGGTCCGATCTGGGTGGGGCAAGGGGCGCGGGCGAGGTCCCGGGCAAGGGCCCTGGTGCGGACGCGGGGCGCGGGCGTGGGGCCGAGGGCGTGGGCGAGGTCCCGGGCAAGGGCCCGGGCGCGGACGCGTGGCGCGGGCGAGGGGCCGGGGGCGCGGGCGAGGTCCCGGGCAAGGGCCCGGGCGCGGACGCGTAGCGCGGGGGCAAGCGCGGGCGTGGTGCGGCGCCAACACAACGGTCTGATCGTTATGCGGACGGTCCGATCAGGCGCGGGCGTGGTACTCTACTCGCGAGCGGGAAGGCCGACAGGCAGGATGGCGTTCGCATAAAGATAACTTCAGATAACACATATTAGTGTCAATATAATTCAAAAAACACTGAAAGAGATGGGATTACTTCTAACAACACAACATAATATAATTAACAGCATCCAGAGCATACACCAAGTCTTACACATAATGGGCAAGTTCATGCCTTACAGATAAAGGAAACACAGTTCATACTACCAAAATAATAGCCAACTTTGAAGACATAACCCTACATTGAGCCAGGAAACTACTCACTAATGAACATAGCAACCCAATTCAGTTTGTGGGTGAGTGGAAGTCCATTGAAAGCTCTAGCAATGTGAGGATTAGCCACCAAATAAGCATAGTACAAAGAGATGTGAGCCTCCTCAAATCCTGGAAGGTTGTTTAGGTTGTCAAACAAATCAGGGGGGACATCATTGTTAGAGGCACCGGCTGCAATTATAGCGTTGGCAAGTTTGTTACCAACGCGTTCAAATGCACCAATCAGCCCCTCATCTTCATAATCTTTTGTTTTGGCTTTCTTTGGCTTGCTCGCAGATGATGTCTCCGCATGATCATCAATTGTGGCAGTGCCATCATTCCCCTCTTCATTTTCAGTATCAACATCTTCTGTACCGAGAACTGAGTTTGAGTCCTTTGTAAACTTTCCTGTAGCCATGGTGCTACCAAAGATGGTAAGCATCTCACCATAGTTGACAAGAGGTCTGTTAAAATACTCAGCATCGCCCTTATGATCCTACCATAGAATTAAAATTACTAAATAAGTTGATGGAATAGAAATATGTAAAGACCAAATTGCAAGATGGCAAAGTATACCTTGACATAGTCGTTGTAGTGTTCTGCATCAAGAGTAATAATGAAATTTTCTTCATCCCAACCAGTACCACTCACTTTCCTAAGTCTATTTATTTTTGTGAATTTTTTTGCCATGTTTTCAAATGATTCCTAATCTGATCACCTGTGAGTGTACTTAAGAACTTTTCATTGAGAGATCTAGCACATGCATTGAGATGGACCTATTTGAAGCCAGAAGTGGTCCTTGTGCCACTAGCCACAAGGTTAGCTAGATAAGAGAGCATGAAAGAGGACATAGCTGATGTCCATGAAGCATGATTGCTCCCTCCCTTTCCATTACCAATGTCCATGTCCTACCTGTCAATAATATTTAGAAAAATAATTCAACAAGCATGATTACTTCCTCCCTTTCAATAGTCCATTATCCATACAAATGACAATTCAGCAAACAAGTGGTCCATACAAAGTAGATTCACCAAACAATTGATCCATAAAAATTACATTTAGCAAATAGTCCAGCCCTACAAATTCAGCCATTGGGCCATATTTAATACCTTCTCTCCTTGCACCTCTTTTTCTTTTCCTAGACTCAATAATCATGGCCATCATGGACAATAGTATATTTGCAGCAGCAGCAAAAATTAAAAGCTTGGTCCTTTTATCCATCTACAACAACAATCAAAGAAGCAATATATTGTTCACTCAATAATCTGGCAAAGGAAACAAATTCACACATATTTGGCTTGTTCACTTAATAATCTTCTTGTCAATCCTTACATGCATATCACATAAATAAATTCACACAGATCTGACATTCCAGTGCTGAGTTTCAGTGCTAGGGTTTCTTACCTTGGCTACGGAGGATGCAATGCCAAGTAGCAGCCGGCGAAAGAGGAGGGCGCGGGGACGAGGTTACTGGGCGCCGGCGTCTTCACCTCCTACCGCCACCACTGCAGCCGTCCATAGGGGGATGAGTAGCCGAAGAGAGAGAGAAAGAGAGAGAGGGAGGGGGAGGGAGGATGGAGGAGGGAGGAGGCCGAGGAGTACCTGGCTGCCGTCGCCGCTCCCTGGCCATGCGCCGTCGCCGCTGGCGTCTTCACCTCTTGCCGCCAGCACTGCAACCATCCATGGGGATGAGCAGCCGGAGAGAGAGAGAAAGAGAGAGAGGGAGGGGGAGGGAGGATGGGTTACGGAGGAGGACGAGGAGTACCTGACTGCCGTCGCCGCTCTTCCCTGGCCGCGCCGTCGCCGCTCTCTGCTGCTCGCCTTTTTTCCCTTCACGCGCTCGGGAGAAGTGGGTCGGCACGGTCCGGCCGTTTTGGCCGGATCGATTCATCCCGAATCTGAGAGGAATATTCTCTTTTGGATCCATCCCATCCCACCTGATCCACAAACCAAACACACCAAAAAATAGGATGAACCCATCCCAACCCACCAAATTCATCTAACCAAACACACTCTAAGAGATTTGTGCAAAAGTCCTAGCATGTGTAACTATATCTAATTTATAGATCACACGTAATTTTAGTTAAAAATTTATACAATTCAGTTATAAATATATGTAACTATAATTAATTGTGTATTTATTATTTTAAACATTTGATCAAATTATGTTTTTATGGTTACTGCTGCTTATTTTAGTCGGCTCTACTCTGGTATTGTGATGTATGGACATATTCTGGTATTGTGATGTATGGACATATTCCTAGATATTTTTCAACTGTTACGTATTCGTGTGACAAGGACCGGATGCTACAGTCAAACCCAAGATTTCTATTTTTGAAGCATTTCACTTTTCCTGACAAGAAAATTCTTCTCCTCAATTCGAGTACTACGTGGACAAGGAGCAGCGGCAAAATTAAATTAAAAATATCCGTGAAAACTCGATCCTCACCTACTAATTGAACTTTCTATTTATAAAACCACCTTAGGACTAAACACACCACTTTTCATACTTTGTATTTTACACTTCAAGGATTACTTTAATCAGGGGGCTAAATTTAATCTTTTAAAATCTCAAAATACAGTACCTCTGCTATTTAAGTTCCATTTCAAGTTTGCAGCACACCGAGCGCATGGCTGTTTTCCCACAATTTACTCGAATGTTTAGAGTATGATTTCATCAAGCTTATAAATTTCTTACCCTCAATAATTTCTTGAATGTTTAGTTTTAAACAACAAAAATAGTACAGGTAGATTTATCTTAAAAAGTACTATCATAATATCATAAATTTACTAGATTTTATAAATATATTATAATATACAATCACCGGTCACAATTTCAGAAATTTAACTAAATCTTATTGTAAGCGTCAAATATTTGTAAGTAGAGTGAGTAATATATTCTGTCTAAAGTTCACATTGTTTAAACCATATACTTCCTCTATTTATAAATACAAGCATTTTTAAAATAGTGTTAAATTAAGCCTTTTTCAACTTTGACTGTCAATAGAGAAAAAAAAACATAAAGATTGACATTACTAGATTTATCACGAAACAAACTATCCTAATATGAAACTCTTTCTATTTAAAATATTTTTTAAGATATTATTGATCAAACTAGTATATTAAAGGCCGTGTCAATATCCTAAAGTTCTCGTATTCGTGGACGGAAGAGTAGAACATCGGTGACGACCCACAGGAACATTAATCCATTCAATTTCTTTTGTATTACTTTGCGATGGGGTACAAGTACAACGTAAGGTGCTAGCCTTGAACATATCAGGCATGAGAGGAATTTTCTCAGGTCACCACCAACCAAACTCCCTGACCCTGAAGCCTGGAAGGCTAACAAGATTACTAACTGTAATCCCATCACAAAGGCAAGCTGCCACGAAATATAGGACACAGAAAAAAGGGAAAAGAAACGTCGCAAACTCATCAACCAAAAAAAAAAACCTAAAGCCTGAAAGATTAAAACGGCTTAATAATCAACACAAGAACTAGCAGTAGCAAACCAACAAAATTACTACAGATGTTTGCATTCAAAATGCTGGCTGCTGAAGCAGGTGACTTGAATTCTATAGTTCCTGAATAGACGTTTCCATTTACAGAAGAGGAAGTCCGGTTAGGGGCTCCGGTATCCTTGCATGCGCCCGCTGGTGCCCCAGCCTGCAAACAGTTCTTCATGAGAATTGCAAGTTGCAACACCAATATTTCATCAAAAAAAAAAAGGAAGGGGTGCTAGAATCTTTATGGTCCAAGGTAAGAATAATTTGTTCTAAGATTTACGCGTTACTGTTTTTGTTTTAAGTAACACTCTTGGCTTTACAGTTACCTGGCAAGCAGCAATGGTGTTGCAGCCACATAGTGTTAGGCCATTGATCCTGTCTTGAACATCAAAAACACCCCCACCATCGCTTCGCTGCACATGCCATAGTAAGAAAATTTCCATTGGATACAGTGCTAATAACAGATATACATTTTTGTGTTACCAGTGATAAAGTAATACCATGTAGTAATTCACAGCTATGAAGTTAGGGATTCTATTTCCAGCTGCAGCATAGCAAGTTTGGACCATCTGTGGTAGTCCAACAGAATTCTCTTTACACGCTTCATTCTCTACAGGAATTGTGGGGAAATAGTTTTGCAGAAACAGGGATGCAGATCTTGAGTTCAGTGGTTGTGATTCCTTTCTATTTGGACAAGAACCAGTGATCCCTGGATCTCCAGCTGCCATGATAATGAGAAAAAAAATGTGACCTCAGATGTAAGAGAAGCTCTCTTATCATTGTTCTTGGTGAAATTAGCAAATACAAATAAATTCTAGACATGGGAAAGTTAACAGCCGTGAATACAAGTAGCACTTGGTTCAGACAGCACATGTGCAGGAATCACCACATTGCTATACAAATTTAGCCCGGAACTATGTTTTAAACTCTAAATAATGACACAGAAATAATGTTAAACATGCACAGGCAATATCTTGATGTAGTTGTATTCAGAGTAGTCTTGTAGAATTAGAACACAAAAAAAAGTTGTTATAAACAAGTTCATAAGTTCGTAAACTAAACTCTGCCATGTACGTACGTAGACAAAGTAGGGTAATACTAACTGAAAGTATCTACTCTGGAAACGAACTATCTGAATCCCTAAGTTAATGGAACCGCTTCAGTACTCTGACTACTGCTATGCAAATACCCACCTTGTATTCTGACCGCAAAATGACCTAGTCTGTATATACAGATGTATTCCAAGGACCAAACGGCCTAGCATATACATGTACAAGGAGTCAAGGAAACGGAACACAGAAAAGCAGCCCGCTATACATAAATAACATAAACCAAATACATGTAGCTGTTGCATGCAGATTAACCCATCAGTGGTGGAGACAGAAATGGAGCCCATGACTGAAGCCCTAACCAATCTCACTGTCAACCTTATGTACCATTAGGAGAATAAGTAAATTTCTAAATTATAACATGGTTTAAAAAGGTTTAATGACTGTTTCTCATGGGATTTACCTCCTCTTAATTGATTTCTACTCATGTATCTGGAATTTCCCACTTTACGTTACAGTTTGTGCACACACAAAAAACCCCTAGTAGTTTGATGTGACAGTATTTTAAGGCCAAATAAATAAATTTTGGTTCTAATTACCAATTAACATGCCAATACAGGTTTCATAGCATTTTTCACGAACAGGGAAGAAGTTCTTGTCCTATGAATTACTTGAATTAGCCATAGAAATCTGGAATTTCAAAATTTTAAGCTTAGATTTCACAAGATCCTAGGGCATTTGTAACACAAACCTTAGTTTTTACAATCTGTTTCAAGGAACCAATGGCAAAATGTTTCAGAAAACCCCAATACGGAACTAAATCGTCCATTTTGCTCCAAGATCTGTGCAAGATTAGTAAATAATAATACATGGTATTTTCAAGTAGAATGATAAATTAGCCACCTTCTAGGTGGGCGTCGCTGCCAGTAACACGTGGTTGTGAGATCATGTAACCAGTTACTGTGTAGCTAGCACCAGGGTTTTTGTTGCCATCTGTGCCCTCATGAAGTATGAGAATCACGGGTCTACCAATGTAATTATGTACTAAAAAATCTAATATATTTTAATTATATCTTAGTATCATACATGTGGGTTTTCTAATACATTCTGACTCAAAATTTTGGTACCTTGAAACAAATCATAAAACCTAGGAATTTGTGTTACAAATGCCCCAAAACCCGGGGTTCTCTGACATGTACTCAAATTTTAATGTTATGCATAACAACAACAACAGCCATAGCTATATTAGAAAAGCCCATGCGCCTCTCTACTAGTTTGATGTGACAGTATTTTAAGAACAAATAAATTAATTCTGGTTCTGATTACCAGTTGATATGGCAATACAGGTTTCATAGCATTTTTCACCTAAAGGAAAAAGTTCTTGTCCTAAGAATCACTTGAATTGGCCATAGAAACTAGAATTTCAAAATTTTAAGCATAAATGCACAAAATCCTAGGGCGCTTGTAACACAAACCTTAGCTTTTACAATTTGTTTCAAGGAACCCATGACAGAGTGTTTCAGAAAAATCCAAATACGGAACAAAATCATCCATTTTGCTCCAAGATCTGTGAAAGATACTAGTACATAACAATACATGGTATTTTCAAGTAGGATGAGAAATTAGCCACCTTCTAGGTGGGCGTCTGCTACCAGTAACGTGTGGTTGTGAGACCATGTAACCAGTTACTGTTGCTAGTACCCGGCATTTTGTTGCCATCTGTGCCCTCATGAAGTACTCCCTACGTTCCAAATTGTAAGATGTTTTAGTTTTGTAAGTCAAGCTTCTCTAACTTTGACCAAGTCTATAGAAGAATGCACCAACATGTATAACATCAAATTAGTTTCATTAAATCACCAAGAAATATGTCTTGATAGCGCATTTATTTGGTACTCCCTCCGTCCCAAAACATAGCTACCTAGGAGTGTTTTGGGGAAATTAAGGATTGGAGTGAAAGGTCTAAAATACCCTTATTAATAGATGTTGGGGTGATGGTAATTAAGAATAGTACGGGTGAGGTGCGGGTCTCAAGGGTTGGTGGAATGATGGGGCCCACTAGAGGTAGCATGAGAAGTAATAGGATAAAAGTTATGTTTTACATGTCCTAGGTAGATATATTTGGGACAAAATCTGAACCTAAAGGTAGCTATAATTTGGGATGGAGGGCGTATTGTGGATGTTAATATATATTTCTCGAGAAGTATGAGAATGTTAATTGCGGGTCTACCAATGTAGTCATATACTAAAAAGTACAGTATTTTAATTATATCTTAGTATCATACAAAAATGTTTTGGGGTGTGTGGATTTTGTGCAGAATCATTTCTTCTTTGGTGAAGTGATATTGAGCTCTCCTATATTTTCGAGAAAAATAAAGTGGGTTTTATAAAACATTTTGACTCAAAACTTTGGCTCCTTGAAACAAATTGTAAACCCTAGGATTTTGTGTTACAAATGCCCCAAAACTGGGGGTTTAGTGACATGTACTCAAATTTCAATGTTATGGGTAACAAGCCATAGCAATATTAGAAAAGCCACTGTGCGCTAGTAGTAACACAGCAAACTCTAGAAGGGTGGGCAGTGATTCAAATTACGCTGTTTAGTTTTTCTTTTCTGTTTTCCATTAAACATTCATATTTGAAGTGGGCTCATTGTGGAAATTCAAATTTGCAAGCATTTCGCAGACAATTTGGAAAGAAACACTACTTTTGATTTGCAACCACTACCTTTTCTCAGTCTTGACTATCGGCAAAGAATCATTACTGACATGAGTTTATTGATGTGTTATGCAGCAGGGGGCATATATTGTGCTTTACTTGACTACCCGGTGAAGAAGAAAAAATTTCAAAAAGAACCAGATTAACAAATACAATACTGTGTTAAATACAGATGTTTTACATATTATCTGTTTTCTGCTGTCTGTACAATATGTTTTCACAAACCATAATACATGATTTCATATTCAATCCTATGAGTATCTCATCAGGAAATCTGTAAGGTAACTTGGTAAAATGGTAATACCGGTCAATACAGATTTTGGATGTGCACACTGACAATGCAAACTAGTCCTAATGAAAAATTCAGATAGCTTAATAACTGAATACTGAGAAAGCTAAACCAAATGCACGTGCTGTCAAATTTAACATTTTTTAGCAAGCAGTGTTTCTTAAAATATTGAGCTAAAAGTGACTGCTATATCACTATTCACACCCATGAATCAGGAAGATTCAGTGGTATGAATTGTATTTAAGGTGCTTTAGACCTGTATCACATAGCTATTGCTACTAATATGGTAAAACATGGATAAGAACTTTATTAAAGCAGAGAAAGCCATACTTACACTCATTCTCCAGCAAATAACTCCATTGGTATGCTATTCCTTCACTAGCCTCCTTTGAAGCATCAGAAGTAAACACTAGCAACCTGTGGTTCTTTGCAACCATATCTGTGACACTTGGCCAGTCCTTGCCATTAGTTGGCATTTCTGAGATAGGGTACCAATACTTCATCAAGTCAGCAGCAGTAAACAACTTGCTCAATCCCATCGGTGAATGGACATAATCCTCAATGAATATTGTTATAATCTCTGTCGGATTCTCAGATAGAAATGCTTCCACCTCTTTCAATGTGTCAATTGCTGGTTTCTAACATAATACTTCATTTAAACATTAGTTTGAGAGCATAAGTTAACTGCTAGCAAAGATAACGATGAATAGAATTTCCAAAAGCAAAAACAAATAACTAACTTATATTTCCTATACTTATCCACTACAATTGATTACTTCAAAGGAAATCTTATCTAAAATGTTGTCCCCAATACAGGAGAATAATAAGAATAACAAAGCAACCAGTTCTCATGTTCAGGACTTCATAATCCTAACGTAAGGTTACAAGCTACCATCCTATCATAGCTAAATTGCGTGGGCTCTTCTTTAGTACAAATCTATTTTAACAAACTATGGATCTTAATGCAACATCGGTTACTAATAACAAAGGGTAGGTTTGTACCAAGACCAATTTATTCTTGTCCAACATTTTTAGTTTTTAGTCCTGCATTCCAGTATCCACTGCCTATATATATTTTACATGACACGGGCCTTTCGACTTTAGACACAAGTGTGCAGTTGCAGATTTACCCAGGCTTTGGTTGGGTTTGAAGAAGTACCAATGATGATCAGGCAGCCTATCCTTGTGCGCGCTAATTAATGCATGATGTCTCTTTCTGACAGAATATCGACATTCAAGAATAAAGAAACACTGTTTAGGTATCAGAGTGATCTGACAAGAAAAAAAGGTAGAAGATGAACCTCAATTGTACTGCAAGCATATATAAGTTTTCAATTTTGCAGTTCATAGGGCCAGATTAAGTTTGAGCCGTGCATTCCGAAAAAATCACAGTAAATCCAACTAACTTTTGTTTCCCCAGATTTGCCTCTATACTAACTACTTTTGCTTTAGGATTCACAAAGATTTTTAAAATAGGTGTAATGAACTACTGAAGCAAGGACCAAATTGTATTTGAGTTTGGGGTGGCCTAAATAGAGATGAAATGGCTAACATCTAGTATGGACATTGGGCAAAGAATATAACTTACAAAAGCAGTGAAATTGTAGCATTGCCCTTGTAAGGAGTGGCACAGCCAGATATCATCATTGAAGTCATACATATCCAGCATCAATCCCCTCACCCCATTCTGCAAACACCCAGCATCCATAAAAAAAGGAAGGGCCAACTGAAAGTACTTATATTATAGTTAACATATAGGAGTAACTGAAGAATCTGGTCAGAGATCCAAAAGTTACCCTCAATTGGTTAGTGACAGTGTCCTCCTGGTTGTAGAACGTCACCCTCTCGACTCCGGTGTGCGACGGCTCGCCGACGATGGAGAAGGAGTTGTGGGTCACAAGCCATGAGTAACGGTTAAAGGGCAGTCCCTTCACCTAAACAAGCATGCAAGAGCATGAGAGATGAGAAATTGCACAACACAGGCTGCAGCGGAAGACAATCGATGAGAAATAATACAATGGAGGTAGGCTGGATTGCAAGGTCTCTGATGCAGGACGGCCGGGTCTTGCCGGTGGCCGCGCAATTGCCGCAGTACAGGCCGGTGCCGCAGTCGCGCGCCGACGAGCACGAACCCCCGACCTGCACAACCAACAGAATCAGGCGAATTCAATTCAAAGAAGACTTGGATCAATGAAGCGCATGTATCAAGAAGCAATGGGCCAGATCGAATTGGGCAAGAACCAACCACTAGCTCCAGCAACAACAGATACAGCTAAGAACTGAAATTGCGAAAAGAATCGGATCAAATAACCGGCTAACCGAGAGGAGGCGGGTACCTGGCAGGAGCAGGGGATGAGAAGCAGCAGCGCGATGTGGAGCGAGAGGAGAAAGGAGACGGCCGCCATTAGTGCTCACTGCTCACCAACCACTCTCTTTCTCTCTCCCCAGCCGCGCCCGCCTCAGCCGCCCAGGCAACGGCGCTCGGTGGCTCCGACTCAGCCTCCCGCGGAGCTCGGCGTCTGCAGCCTCCGCCGCCGCTGCGCTCGGCGCTCAATTGCTGGTGCCGACGTCGAGGGGAGAGGGGTGAAGGTTATTTGCCTTATTTGTTGGGGGAGTTTTGCCGCTTGCTCTATCGTTTCGCTTATGTCATAATTAACGAAAAAAATAATTTATAGATAAATTTCTACGTATGTCTTTAGCGATTTAAAATTAAATATAAAAAATAAACTACAATAAAAAAATCTAAAATTAAATTTCAGAATTTAAATTTTAGCTATAGCTTATAAGCTATAAAGGATAAACGATGGATGTGGGTATGTTATGGAAGTGGGATAGCTTTGGGTCAAAACGGTCAGCGCACTACTGCTGTAGTGGCTAGGGTTGAAAATGGTTTGGAAACGGACGGAAACTATCTTTGCCATATTTATTTTCATATGTTTTTCAGAATCGGTATTGGAATGGAAACCCCAGATACAGAAACGAAATCGGATATTATCGAATACAGATATAGAGCAAATACGAATCGAAATGAATACGGTCACGAAAATTTATCGGTACATAAAAACCCATCATACCGTGCTTCAAAAATCAACGACGACATATAACTAGTTCTTTTATTCAAAAGAATATACTAATTTCATGTTAAATGTAATATGTCATTATAAATTAGACTCTTTAGTTTTTAAAGTTTTAAAAAACATAGTTATAAATATGAAGTTGTACCATAGTAGAATCTTAATTTAGAATTTTATTTATTTAGTCCTAAAATTAATAATTAACAAATGTAATTGACATGAGCTTTTCTTTTTTTAAAAAATAAGCTATTACATTGAAAAATAAATAATTTATTTAATATATTATTAAATTTTTAATATTTTGAATATTAATAATAGTACCGAATATAGTGTATGGTTTGGAACTAGCAAATATAAAATACTATAGATAGCTACATATCGTGTTTCTAAAATAAAAATATTTAACAAATAAGTTGGACTAAATATATGGACCTAAAGTTAGAGGGCATGCGCTATGCTTTTGTTTCCTGAAACTATCTGAATAATTATTTGAAAATTATCTAGATAGTTTTCGACCTTTTTCATTTTCACCGAATACCAACCTTACCGTCGTTTTCGTTTCCGAAAAAAATCCGAATCCATTTTCATTTTCGAAATTATCTAAAAATTATCCGATCGATACTATCCGTTTCTGAAAAATCACCTGTAGCTAGCAGAAACTATCCAAACCGTTTCTATACCTAGTAGGAGCACTCCGCATTTGCTAGTATTTCTGCTGTTGCGTCGCCGTGTTTTATTCAGGTCGGTGGATGTTTTTGTTTGCACAGGCATCAGATGTCAGCGTCAGAGGACGCCGCATAGAATATTTAATAAGATAGGAGTAGTAAAAATAATTTATTATTCACTAAAATGATCCAAGCTTATATTTACGTAGATGACAATGGACCTCGAAAACCAATCTTCAACGGTAAATTCACATATTAGGGGTTGGGTCGATGATTTTTTTATTTATTGTGGGAATGTGGGAACGGTATAAGGGTGGTGAAGTAACTCCTGTCCTTGTTCTCTGATAACAGGCCCGCAATTCAATTGACTGGTGGGTAAACTCGTAATCTGATTATATTGCTGAAATTACTAAGTGGACTAAGCCTCATGTGAAAAATAATTTCAAAAACCTCAAAGACTCATCTCATAGAAAGTGGCATGAGAAGTTTAACACCACATTGCTAATTCTAGGAAAGGGAGAACTCCTTGTAAGGTTAAGCTCTCTTCTAGCGAAGAGAACTAGAGAAACACATACACGTTAAATTATCAAATTATCTCATGAGTTTAAAACAAACTCCACTATTTTTATACTGTAGAACACGATTAAAATTTTAGAAATTCTTATATTTTTAAACAGAAGGAGCATTTTATCTCCTTCGCACATGACACCAATCAAAAAAGTATGGCATAATTTTGTATTGCTAATCAAAGTGTGGCTTCATTTGCTAGCCAAGCCTTAAGAAAGTGCAATATAAACTTATAGCAAATACTAGCAACATTAGAATATCAAACAAACATCCCATATATATATACACACACATATGAAAGCCACATCTACAACTTAACCCTAATTATTTGTCCTCGTGAAACTCTCTCTGTTGCTTCTTTCCCAACTTTTCTATTCGTCCAACGATACATCAAAAGACCATTTTGGTCTTAGTGATAGCATGTGTTACATTTTGTTTGCAAACATGTGTAAACATGTGTGCACATATTGCATTTTGTTTTGTTTGCTCATTGATAAAACCAACAGTACCATCATTGAATTAGAGGCAACATATTCGCCATAATTTTGATGGTAGATGTATGTGTTGGTTATGCATGTTAATTATCAAACATAGTAGTATTATGATAATTAGTTTGGGATTTGACAACCTCCTATTAATCATGTAGGGGTAAAATGGTTTATTCATAAAAATTTAAGTAAAGAAGCAACGGTAGGAGCAAACAAGGAGAACAAGTTAAAATAGGGGCAAATAAAGAAGAATAGCTAAAAATGAAACGACTTAAGAATACATTGTCACAGGGCCAAATAGGAAACACAATCAACTCTCGGGGGGCAAATAAAGAATTATTTTGATAAATAACCACAATTCTTGTGTTTTTTTTGGTAAAGCTGTGTTTAAAGGTGTATTCAACAAACAACTTAGGTAGAGTTATAAAAGGATTTTTACATAACCTAATTATCTAGTGTGCTAATGGAGAGAAAAAGGAGATATATGGGGCAAAATAAAGCAGCTGAATCTTATATGGGCATTTTATACCTTTCAGAAAAAAAGAAGATGAAAAGCAATCAAGCCACCATCTCTCTCTCTCCTCCCCTGCAGTAGCACGCGCAGCGCAATGCCGTTCCTTAGCCCTCTCGCTGGCGACGACGCCGACGACTACTACTACGGCTACGACGCCGGGTATCGGCGAGGCGGCGGCGGCGGGAAGAGCGCCAAGAAGGACAAGGACAAGGGCTTCCTCTCCTTCCTCCCCTGCTTCCTCCCCTGCTGTAATGGCTCCTTCCCCGATTATTTCTATGTTTCTTTCTTGCTTCGTTTCTTGCTACCTAATTGCCGATTCTTGATTCTTGTTTTTGTGCTTCTTGGTTCTTGGTGGATTCTTCGCTCATCGGTGCTTTGCCTTCTTGTTTCTTGGCAACCAGCGCCCGGATCGGTGGACGCGACGGCGCACCGCCGCCTCCTCTCCTCCGACTCCAGCGACAGCGACAACATCGCCACCGTGGACATCACCGCCGACCTCGCCCGCCTCCGCGCGCGTTACTCTCGCCTCGCCGCCGGCCCGCCCGTCCGCCCCCGCGACGTCCCCTGCCTCGTGGCGCGCACCGACGACCCGCCGCTCGCCGTCGCTGCGCTCTCCTGGCTCGGCGGTGACCTCCGCCCGTCCTGCATCCTCCTCACCCTCCTCCCGGCGCTCTTCCCCTCCCTCCCGGCGCACGCCCGCCACGCGCTTTCCGCCGCGGCGCGGCGCCTCCACGCCCGCGAGGCCGCGCTGGACGGCGAGGTCGCGGAGTACCAGTCCACGTACGCGATGAAGCTGGCATGCGAGAAGAGCAAGGACGGGGTGGCGGAGACGGCGGGCGAGGAGATGTGCAAGATGGCGCGAGCGGCGCGGCGGGCCGACAAGCTGCGGTGGCGCGCCGTGGAGGCCGCGGTGAAGGAGGTGCTGACGCCGGCGCAGGCCAAGGAGTTCCTCGAGGCCGTGGAGGACGTGGCGGGCAAGGCGGCGCGGCACGGCGCGAGGTGGCACGCGCGCACCGGCTCCGTCTCCGTCCCCGTCGAGGTGTTCGAGCGAATGCGCGCCAACGCCAGAGCTGCCACGGATGATGCTTGGTGACCTCAGCCTCCGCCTGGTTTTTACTTCTTCCCAGAGAAATTGAGGTTTTCTTTTGTTTGGACAAGAGATTGATCACTAGTTTTTACTTGAGTTCATGCTGAAATTGAGGGTCAGATGAGGCTGAAATTGGCAAAAACAGTTTTTGTACGGTTTGCAGCCGGAGCACCAGCCGAAGAAGGCGTAGTGCTGGACATGTTGCCGATGTATCGATCAGGACCAGGTGCGGATCACCAACCTCAGCGATCATGCTGCTTGGAATGGGATGGATTACTTTGCGTTCATATGAACCAATTTTGTTTTTGTACGATTTGTATCCTGACGGGGATTGTTTTCGTGAATTTACGCAAATGGCTTTTTACGGGGTGAAAAGAATTCCCTAGTATTCTTGGTGCTCATGGAAATACACTTGGTGCTCATGGAAATACAAGTGTAAATTCTTTACCAATGTCTGATGTTTACTCATCGTCTTCAAGTACAACCTCTATAAGGCCCATGTCTGTCTAAGACAGGTTTCCTTTAATGTTTTTCTAGAAATTACCGCTACCCGACGGTATTCGGTTATCATGGTGAAAAACCATTTAAAAATTGAGAGGGCTATCACAATAACCATAGGATAACCGTACATATTATAAATCCTGAGCTAAGATCAATAAAGCTTCCTTCATAAAAAAAAAAAAGAGGCTAATTGTCCGAACGATTCCTCGTCCAGCCAACAAGAAACTCCAGGAAGCAATAGAAATTGAAGTGGCTTAACCTCAGCGGTATAACACCAGGAATGGCTGTGATTTTTGCAAATCTACCAGCTGGTGGAGTTGCTGGGGCTGGATCGACATAGATTGTGGAGAAGAATGAAAATGGAGAGGATTATGACATCCTCAAAAATACCGTATCTTTTTTACCCCTCCATTTTTCTTTCAATCGAGCTTGTCGACCCAAATTCTTGTGAAGATTCATCCTGCAATTTCATTAGAGATTGAGGATAATTGTTGAATTTTTTATTTTTATATTCTTTTTAAAAAATATTTATAAAAGTATATTTTTATTTCAAAAATTTATAAAAATATACTCCCAACGCCTCTAGGAAAAAACGCCCTTCCAGAGGACGATTTTATGACGTGGCAGATGGCCGTAGGCTGGGCGGCCGATGGCTGTGTGCCCTTTTGCAGGCAGCCTCCTAAATAGCTCTCTAGGAGGGCGGCAAGGGGGCCGCCCACAATGGGCGGCCCCCTTGCCGCCCTCCCAGAGGACGGTTTATCCCAGCTAGGGGGCTGCCTGCAAAATGGCTGGCCCATGGGTCGGCCATTTTGCAGGCGGCCGCACGGGCCGGCCATTTTGCAGGCGGTCTCCTTGCCGCCCTCTAGGAGAGCGGTTTATTGCTGGGCCGGTATAAAACCCCCTCCCAGCCTTTAAAAATGTTATAAAATTCACAAAAATCACAGAAAAAAAGAAGAGAGAGCTGAGAGCGAGACTGAACGAAAGCAGCGAAGTTCTGCCGATTTGCTGATTCATCCGTAGGTAAAATCTATTGTCGCTTTGCAATTTTTATTTCTATTCATCAAGTAATGTAGTATTTCTATGCAAGAATTGATGTAGTATTGTACTAGTTACGTGTATAGTACTATATGAAAATAAGTTGTTACTTATAGATCTATAGGTTTTTAGTCAATTTGTTAGGCGACGTAATTTGTGTAGAGATGGTAATTATAAAATCTCGATTACACGGTATTAAATGTGAGGAGAATGTTGGTACCTAGTTTAAGTATATTTTTCCATCAACAGAGATGTCAAATAAGGTGATATTTCAGTTATTTCACGGGCAAGGAAATGTTAGGTATGGTCCACAAGGTATAGATTTGTCGGAGTTTAGTTCAACGGCTAAGGGCATTGATAGGCCAGCTGAGAGAAGTTTCGGGTCAGTGTACAACTAGCTGATGCGAGACTTTCGATTCGACCTCCAGATCAACGCAATAACCTTGTATGTTAAAATCAGTCGTGCAGTTGAAGGTTTTTTTGGGAACTAATACCGGTGGATTGCACTGCCACTTGGAGATGGTACATGGAGAATGCATTCCAACGTGGTTGGCCACTGGGCATACTTATGTCGGTGTATGAGAAGGATAACACCGCTGCTGCAATACCTGTGCAAGATGATGAGGGTCCAAGTACGACTGGATATGATGCCAAAACAATGGAAGAAAATAAAGGAGGGAATGAAGAAGATAGGCAGCCAACAAGTGCAGCAGATGAGGGAGAATTAATCGACACCATCGTTGAAGAAATGGATAGGGAAGATGCTAAAAACGAGCATACAGAGGATGATGATTCATCTGATGAGGACAATGTAATGCCTACAAAATAGAGCAACGAGGACTTCTCTGGCTTTGTTATCTCCGAGCAGTATCATGTGCCATAGGAGTACAAGGAGAACGAGGTCATCCAGGGGGTTAAGTATGTATATATAGAGGATTTGAAGGAGGTAGTAAAACAATGGGCGGTGTCACTTCAGAGGGAATTCTCGGTCGTGAAGTCAAGCAAGTGGGTGTATGAAGTAAAGTGCGTGAAGGATAGATGTCCATGGCGGGTGCACGCATTCAAGGGTAAATGGAATGATTATTGGCAATTTTCAATCGTAACTGAGTATTTATGTTACTTATAAGGTATCGAGAAATACCGTAGAAACATGACATTTGCATTTGTTGTAATAGAGATATACTCTCATATTTTGAACAACCCGGGATACGAACCAAGGTCAATCGTTAGACATATTGAAGAGAAATTTAAGTACATAATTAGCTATGCTAAGGCATGAAGGACAAAACAGAAGGTCGTAGAGATGAGCTTTGGCATATTTGAAGCATCTTATGATAATTTGTCTCGTCTGTTAGCCTGTATTCTTCAGAGGAATTCGGAGACCTGCTACGACCTGAAAGCTTTTCCATCAATTAACCATGGTAATCAAAGTGTGTTACAACGGGTATTCTTTGCATCAGGTGCTTGCATTTAGACATTTGTACATTGTCGTCCTATCGTTTGCATCGATGGGACATTCCTAACCGTAAAGTATAAAGGGCAGATATTGACAACAATTAGAGTTGATGGGAATAACCAAGTTCTACCGGTGGCTTTTGCTTTTGTTAAGAGCGAGAATACTGATAGCTGGTACTGGTTCCTAAAAAGGGTTAACTCTGCAGTTGTACGGATGATGCCAGACGTATGCCTAATACATGACCGTCACGCCTGCTTGCTGCGGGCAATTGAGGAAGTGAGGGATAGATGTGCTGAGAAGGGGTACCCACCAAGGTGGTCCGATGTTCAAAGTAGATGGTGCATGCATCATATGGGTGCTAATTTCTATAGGCAGTTTAAGAATAAGCACCTTATGGATCTTTTCAAGAGACTGTGCGCCTAGAATCAGGAGAAAAAATTCAATGAGCTTTGGAGGAGATTGGATGAGCTGACATTTAAACAAATAGAAGAGCAGTCCAGGAGGGCTACCCTTGTAGGGGGATGAGGCTCCACAAGCTTTTGAACCTCTATCAAGTGACGGACCTTGTATCAGAAGAAGGTCGGTATCGTCGGTTAGAAAATTTTCGGAGTGGATTGAGAATGAGCCAAAGGAGAAATGTGTCTTGTTGTATGACAAAGATGGTTCTTGATTCAGCATAATGACCATAAATTTGGCAGAGGTTTATAACTGGGTGATGTGTGATGTTCGAGGGCTCCCACTTGTTGGCATTGTTGAATTTATCTTGTATGGCATATGCAAGTATATTAGAGATCGGTTTAGAGCAGCTGGCCCCTCAATGGCAGACAATAATCTTTTCTTTGGCACACTACTGACTAAGTACATACAAGATAAAAGTAATAAGAGTTGAAGACATTGAGCTATACCTCAAGGTATACAAGAGCACGGATTTAAAATATTGTGTGTCGACAAGGGCATGCATGGAATCTACCGCAAAAGATTTGTGCAGGAGTGCGTGATGAAGGAAGACGGGACCTGCAAGTGCTCGCGTCGAAAGCCTACTTTGCTCCACAAGCCATGTTCTCATGTTATTGCCGCGAGCGTGAGTGCGGGATAGAAACACGTTATTTTGTCTCACCTTATTTCAGGAAAGAAGCAATCTACAGTACCTGGAGTGGAGAGATATGCGGCTTCGGTATTGTAGGGACATTTACTACCGAGCATCCTCAAGCTATCTACATTCCTGACCCAACAAAATTAAGGGACAAAGCAGGTCGCCGCAAGACAAGATGCATTTGTAATGATATGGATGAGTCAGAAGCCGGTGGAAGGTATAAATGTTGTTCAAAGTGCGACCAGACAGGCCATACCTACAAGAAATGTCCAAAGGATGCAACCGGTCCAAGTGCGGCAGAAGCTAGACCGTCGGGTTTAGGTGCTGATGGCAGTCGTCCTATGGGTAAAGACAACAATTTTAAGACGATCCTGTCCTAGACGTTCTTGAGCATTTGGTGGTGCTGTAGTGTAGTGTTAGTCCATGTATCGATGTAATAGAGATTCTATAACTTAAGTTCTCCTGCTTTGTTGCCTGCTTGATCTTTATTATAGAACAATATGTACCGTATTGTTGTTTTTTATTGTCATGTATAATGCTATAAACCTTAACAATAATTTATAATGTGGTTGTTCAATTAACTTTGCGAACTTACTCTTACTTGTTGCTTTGATAATAAAAATTACGCTAATTCTCTATTTCCATGTAGGTATGGCGTATTAGACACCGGAGCTGCTCGACTGGGGCCTCGACCGATCCCATCGGTCTTACTTGTCAGCCGTCGAGTGTGCCTAGCTAGGCACCTTCTGTCCACGGCCTTGACGTTACCTCCTGCGGATAGACCCCCGGTTCCGTGAGAGGTAAGAGCTGTACCAACATTCATTCACATCATTTGACATATCTATGTTCCCCAATATTGACTACAGTGCTATATTCTGCAGGTTGCGTGAGGCTGGACTTCTTCTGCTGTGCAGGCTAGTTGAGCCTGCATCGAACGAGAGGGACCCCGCCAGGCGATGGGACACTGACCGGTCACTTCTGGCAGCACTGGTGGATCGCTGGAGACTGGAGACACACACGTTTCACCTACCGTCCGGCGAGATGACTCCCACACTCTAGGACGTGTCCTACCTGCTGGGACTTCCCATCGCAGGGGATGCAGTTGGTCCGGTTGACAGGGCGCATGGTTGGTCGCAGGACATCACTGCTCGGTTCGAGGTTGTGCACCGTCGACCTGGACTTGGTAGGCCGGATTCGTTACCTGTCACACCCCGAGTTTTTCCCCCTTAAATATAGCCACACAAAATATACCTAAGAAAGTGTCCCAAGAAAATTAATTTAAATTGGCCAAATGAATTAATTAAATATGAAAATTGCAAAATAATAAATTATCCTGGCTGGGAATATTTTTTCTATATTCCTCGTGGCAAAATACATTAACAAGATTTTTACTGGAATTTTTAGAGCATTGGAAGTATTTTTAATAAATCAAAAACTCTTATCAGGATTAAAAGAGCACTAGAAATCCTTTCCCTTTCCTTTTCCTTCTCTTTTTCCTTTTTCTTTTCTTTTCCCTCCTGCTGGGCCGTCGGCCCAGTATTGTGTCGGCCTGCTTGCATAGCCTGCACACCCCACGTCCCTCACCCCCTCTCACCGTCAGCCGGGCCCTACCTATCGGCCACTCTCGCCGCACCGCTTCCCTTATCCCTCTCGTTGACATGTGGGACCGGGGCCCCACACGTTAGCTTCGTCCTCAACCTCCGGTCGACTCGGCCGGAGGGGATCGAGCTACCCCGTCTGTCGGATTACGCCGTTCCCGCTCTCACGCGCCTCAGCCCTTGATTCAAACGCGACGGACCAAGTCCCCGTCCGTTTTCCCCACCTTCTCCGCCCCTTTCGCCCACGACCACGGTTGAATCACGCCTACCAGCTATCGTGGCCGCCGCCCTCAATCACGTGAAAGTCGGCCATGAACTTCCCCAGCCGAGTATATATAGACCCTTCCCATGCTTTGCTCTCATTTTTTCCTCAGTTGCATACGCCTGCCGAGTACCCAAACTTCCTCCGCACTAAGCTCCCAAAACGCTGCCATGATCCGCCTACTTCAGTCGCACATCACCGTCGCTACAGCCATCGCTGACTACCGCGCTCGTGCTCGGTAGCTTCGCCGCACCCGGCTGCGTCCTGTTCCGCACTCGGCCGCCTCGGATTCCCACCGGGACTCCATTCTCTCCGTCATTCCCTTTCGGTAAGCCTCTTCGCCGGCAGTCGGCCGTGGTTTTCCGTCGACCCACTCGGTCTTTCTCCCTTCTAACTCATTCAACACTTTCGCCAGGACCTCCCACACCTCGTTTCCGTCTCTGTCGTTGCTCTGCGCCGTCGGAATCTAGTCGGCGTCGCCATCCCGAACCTCAGCCGCCGCCAACTCCCTCTGTTCACCGTCGTTTGCCAAACTCCGGTCGCCCCGAGCCCTCGGCTGCAATCCTCGTCTCTTCCGCTGCTCGTCGCTGCTCTCCACCGCGCTGGATGGTCACCGGTGGTGACCATCTCGTTCCGATTAGGTCTGAGTCGTCCGATCTATCTCGGCAGATCGGGGCCGCTCATGTACCTATATTCGTGGTCGCCGCATGTGCGTGGACTGCGTCCACCGTGCGCCGTCCTCTCTTGCGCCACTGCCCCATGGGTCCCGCCTGTCGGCGTTGGCTCCCCGTGGTCCGTTGACTTATTAATTCCTTTAAATTGTGCTATAAATCATTTAGTAATTAATTCTATCTTAGGAAATCACTGTTAAACTTCTAATATTCATAACTAATTCATTCGGGCTTCGATTAATTCCATTCAAATTTCATTAAATTCATAAAAATGCCAAGAATCCATTAAAAATACTTTTAGCCCTTGTTTCCTTGTTCACATATACTATTTTTGATTGTTTATGCGTTGTTTGCTATAGAATTCGACACTGTCGATTCTCCCATGTACTACGAGGTCGTAGCCCAGTACGTCGAGCCGGAGCAAGGCAAGTCACACTGTAATCTTGATCATTTTGTACCTACATTTGCTAAAATGTTTGATTTATTCAAATAAACATGCATGTTTTTATTATTACATGTGGTATGGATTATGACCCCTATATAGATAAGATTATGCCTTAGTTGTTGAACCTCATTCCTTATCACCTGGGTAACAACATGAGTAGGATGTTATTCTTAGGATGCTTAGCCATGCGTAGAAACTATTAGTTCACCTGAGAATTTAACATTATCATTTACATTCCTGTTTCGACTCTATGTCGGAAAATGGCACTTTGGATATATTAATGTTGAATTACTAAAATTTAACCCAAATGGTGAGCTGTGGGTGCATGGTTTGCTAGTTGCACCCATGGCAATTAAGGACCGGTTCGCGGGAACCCTTTATGCAAGTACTCGTACTTTCCACAAGCTAGCGTGGGCAACGGCTAGGCTTGTAGCATCTCTTCTCCCTCTTCTAGGCACCGATGGTGAGGATGGGCGTGATGGAGTTGGGTCGGCCCGGGGTAGGGTTGATCCGCTTCCGGATCCATTGTGGCGCAAGGGGGTAGCCTGGCTAATATGGGGTGTCCTGTTGGCAGGTGCAACATCAGTTTGGTGTGGATGGTTTGGGAGAGGTTGCGTGAATGGTCCTATCATAGCCTCTCACGGGGTATCGTGGTGATGCACCGGCACACGGGAACGTGTGTAGGGCTGTGTCTTGTGGGTACAGTTGTACACCTCTAATCATAGTTAAATCTATTCAAATAGCCGCGCCCGCGGATATGGACGATTAGTAAAGACTCACCGTGATTAGTCTCACCGTTATTTAATTAACTTGACTTAATGGAACTGATGTGGTTCAAATGGCTTGTTGGGCCTAGTTAACGTGGTGTAACGTTAATTAGTGGAGGATTAAATATTGTTTAGTTAATCAACCTTTTACTATTTGCGAATCACTGCTGTTTGAAACTGCTTTTGCGCAAATGAACCTCTAGCCTATCTTTGATTCCCGTGCATTGTGCGTATTTGCGGGTGTGATTTGTTGAGTACTGTGGGTGGTACTCAGTCTTGCTCCATTTTCCCCCTCTCAGTGGTGGAGTATGCGTCTGACGAGGATCAGTATGTGGACTAGGCTGGCTCCGCCGTCAAGATGCCTGTGGATTGGAAGCCTCCACTTGGCAAGCTGTATATAGGCTTTGTTTATCTTCTCCGCTGCATTTTTGTAAGACTATTTTATTTTGTTTGTAAGATGCACTCTGTATGGCAACTTTGTTTTGTGTACCCTGACTTTCCTGGGCAGGGATTTAATACACATGAACGTTCAGAATTTCGGTGGTGAAATTCCGGGAGTGACACTACCGCCTTACACCACGAGCGGCCCCTCGCAGGCGTGGCTGCTACAATTCACCGTAAGTCGTGGATTCCTTCGATTCACAATCATTCGATCTATAAAGCAACAGTGGTGCTGACTATAATCTTGCTTTATAGCCTGATTAGCTAGACCCTGACGCCGACGAATACTCGGTGCGGTGGAGCTTGGAGGCGTACCTGCTGTGGCTATTCGGGTGGGTGATGTTCACCAGCATGACGGGGCACGCGGTGGACAAGGGACTGATGCACTACGCTCGTGCGATCGTCGACAGCGAGGACGGTTGCGTACCGCAGTGGAGCTGGGGATCTGCTATGCTAGCGGCAACGTACTGTGCTCTTTGTGATGCGTGCACAAAGACCGATCCAAGTGCGATTCTTGCCGGTTGCCCTCTCCTTCTGTAGCTATGGGTGGCCGAGCAGTTCGCGATAGGCCGTCCTCTGATTCAGCACTCTCGCTACGAGGGCGGCCTTGGAGGCATGTACGGGTAGTCGGCCGAGGACCGTCTGACTATGGGGACGGTATGGTGTCATCGTGAGGTACATAACGTGAAATTCTAGGTTTACCACTTATGCACAAACACTGACGTGTTCCCCCTGTCCTATTTTGCAGCGTCGTTATGCCCACACGCAGGTTAGGAGGGCCTACTTCGACTTCATTATGGAGTTTGATCGCCTGCAGCCCAACGACGTCGTCTAGGAGCTGTATAGTCCGCAGGCCATCGCGGCAGTGCATCGCTTGGACTCTCGGCTCTTTGCACGCGCGACCAGGCGTACTGGATGATGACAGTGCCGTTGGTGTTCGATATCTTCGTCAAGCCCCACTGTCCACAGTGTGTGATGCGATAGTTTGGCCTATGTCAAGTCTTCCCTGTGCCTATGCAGATGGTTGTGCCACGCGACGTGCACCCGTTAGTACAGCTACAATCTTTGTTGAGTACTACAACTCTTTAATGAAGTCTAATGGACTCTCTGCAAATAGGTATAATCGTAGGGGACAGGCAGACGACACTCAGTGGTATCCCCGACTGCAGAGGTACGTGGACGACTGGTTGTTGGCGACGGAGGAGGTCATTGACGAGATACGTCCACACACTGAGGACACCTACCTAGCATACCTCAGGTGGTACCAGCCCTGCACCGGCACACGTGTGATGTTTACCCCAGATGATCCACAACCACACATCGCCGCTGCGACTGACATGTATCCTACACACCGTGACCAGGACTAGTTCTGCGCGGTAAGTCACATTCTCTTTGCACTTTGCTATTTCCTTTGTAGGTGTCCACGGTTCTAACACATATTCACGTCACATTTGAAATAGGCCGACACAGCGTGACAGGTTCGGTCTGATATGGACGCGGCGTTCGGACGGTTGGATGGTGGGATCATGTTGACTGAGGAGAAGCAGAGGATGACTTTTGGGAGGATCTATCAGTCGATACACATAGTAATTCGTGCGCTCACTTGTCGTGTGGTCGATGCGGTACCTCCCATAGCTATACGTCAGCACCAGCCACGACCCGCAGGAGTAGGAGTGCACCAACAGGGTTCCAGACAGCCAGCTGGCCCCTCCAGAGGTAAATTCCGCTAACCATAGGTTCACAACATGTTTCCTTCTACGACATGCACCGTTTTACATCAATATGCTTCCATGTAGCTTTCGCTACACCGTACCTACATCTCTCTAGAGTTGGCACGTCCACACAGGGAGTGTACCACACACGACCGCACGCACAGCAGGGCATGAGTAGTGCCCCCGGGGCCACCATAGGAGGTCCTTTAGGTTAGATCAAAGTTTATTTTTGCCTTGCAAAATTCCGGTTTGCAATTATCAACAATTTTGTGCACAAGGTTCCACTCTACAGCGTCGGGGATGTTTGCTGGCGCTGGCTCCTCCGCGCAGGGTGCACGCGGCAGCGGTTGGGCACCAGATCCTTTCGAGGGTGACGACTTGGAGGACTTGGAGGATGAGGAGATCCAAGAGGTACTAGGTTCCTCGCAGCTCGGAGGAGCTCCGCCACCGTAGACACAGGACCCACCAGCTGCCACACCCGTGCAGGCGAGCCGCGCTGGCCGTGCCGTACCACCAGACCGGCTGATGTACTCCCAGGGCCAGGTGCGAGCACAGGGTAGAAAGATGAAGAGGTCTAAAGGTTACGGCCAGGGCCCGTAGTACGTTGTACCAGTAATAGTTAGCCTGTTGTACATCATGTTTTATTAATTCTACGTTTACTGAAGAAACCTTTTTACTTCGTTTATGCTCGTCGATCAAACGATGTACTCCTCACGGTCTATGTTTGCGACGAAACTGATCAAAAACATGAATTTTTGAGTTTTAACTTTATGGCGAAAGTAGATTCCGAGCAGTGACAACCAAGCACACGTTAATTGCTTATGAACTTAATGAAATTATCCATCCAACGAGTACAAACGGCACATAAAACATTTCTAGTTATCGTTATTACATGTCTTAGGGTATTTCAAACAAACATCCGACTAGATATACATCTACTGTGTGTAGCGTGAGTACTTCCCCTTCCTCACTGCCTACGGCCTTGCTTGCTTCGCACGTAGTGCCCTCTCCCGCTTCCTCTCCCTGTCTGCCTCATGGGGCTTCCTGCTCCTACCGCTCCTTCTCCTCCTTTCTCTTCTGCTCAACCTCCCACTCTGCTTCTGCTGCCCAAAGACGTTTGAGCCACTTCCTGTGCCATTCTCGTGACCCGCGAAGAAACTCTGCGTCCTCTGGATGGATCTCCGTATCTATCCACTGTACAAAGTCGCACAGAGGCGGAGGAGGCTTCGGTGCCTTCACATATGCAAATTTGTTAGCTCAAAGGTTCAAATATTTTGTACTACAAGATAATTTATATTACCTCTACTGGCTTCTTCGACTTCCTTTTCTTCCCTTGTGGCTTCGGTTTCTCCGGGGAGTACACGTAATTAGCACACATCCAATACCTTTGCCGGTATGTGTGATCTTGCTTATTTATTGCAACTTTGCAATCATCTCCACACCAACACATCGGCGGAGGCACGCCAATCGGAGGTCGTTGACGACTAGACATACTGAACGCATCTATAGCAACTTATATTATAACCAAATAAACGCAAGTTATAACTCGCTAGACTAAAAATACCTTATACAACTACATACCTAGGGTATACTACACATGACTACAAAAAATGAAATGTTATCGTCCTCATTTCCATCTCCCTAGCGTTTCTCGAACTAGGGCTACTCATTTAGTAAAAAAAAAAAACTAACTTGTCTCATCCGGCCTACCAATGCCCTTAGCCGTTATGCTCAACTACAATAGATCTACACCCTATGGACCATACCTAACATTCCCTTACCCGTGAAATAACTAGTACAATACTACACATACTACATCACTTGATGAATAAAAATGGAAATTGCACAGAGACATAAAATATTACCTGCAGACGAATTTGTAAACTGGCAGGGCTTCGCCGCTTTCGTTCGCCTTCGCTCTTAGCTCTCTCTTCTTTTTTTCTGTTATTTTTGTGAATTTTATGAACTTTTCGGAGGCTGGGAGGGGGTTTTATACTAAGCCAGCAAAAAATGCCCTCCCAAAGAGCAATTTTTTACTCGAAAAGAATTTTTTTAAAGTAAAAGGACCATTTTGCAGGCGGCCCCCTGATCGGTCAAAAACTGCCCTCTAGGAGGGCGGCAAGGGGGCCGCTTGTAAAACCAACCACGGGGTAGGCCATTTTGCCGCCGGCGCCCTAGCTAGGAAAAACCGCCCTCTAAGAGGGCAGCAAGGGGACCGCCTGCAAAAGCGGTGGCTCGGGGGTTGGGCATTTTGTAGGCGGCCCCCTAAACTGGCCTCCTGCAAAAGGGCAGACGGCCGTTGGCCGCCCGGCCTACGGCCGTCGGCCACGTCATAAAATCACCCTCTGGGAGGGCGTCTCCCAGAGGGCGTTAGGAGTATGTTTTTGTAAATTTTTGAAATAAAAATATACTTTTGTAAATATTTTTTTTTAAAAAATATAAAAATAAAAAAATTAGATAATTGTTATTATTTCCTTTTGGGCAAAAACCTCGAAAATTTTTTATTTTTATATTTATTTATTAAAAGATTTGCAAAAGTACATTTTTGTTTGAAAAAATTGCAAAATAGACTCCCACTGCCCTCTGGGAGGGCGATTTTTAAAAATCGCCCTTCCATAGGGCGATTTGATGACGTGGCTGACGGCCGCCATTTTGCAGGCGGCCCCCCGGCCTCCCAAAAACCGCCCTCTCAGAGGGCGGCAAGGGGGCCGCCTGCAAAATGCGCCCAAAAACCGCCCTTTGCAAGGGCGGTTTTTGGGCGCCCGGGGGGCCGCCTGTAAAATCCCAAAAACCGCCCATTTCCCGGGCGGTTTTTTGCAGGCGGCCCCCTTGCCGCCCTCTGGGAGGGCGGTTTTTAGCCCCCCAAGTATAAAACCCCCTCCCAGACTCAAAAAAAATCATAAAATTCACTCAAATTAGAAAAAAAAAACAGGAGAGAGCTGAGAGCGAGGCTGAACGAAAGCAGCGAAGCTCTGCCCGTTTGCTGATTTGCCTGCAGGTAAAATCCATTGTTCCTTTGCAATTTCTATTTGTATGTAAGAATTGATGTAGTAATGTACTAGTTATGTGTATAGTACTTGTCGGAGGATGAAACCTCGACGGCGGGAAGTCAGGAGACCCCCCTTTTGAGATTCGGCCAAGGGAGTAGTTCTCAGGCGAAGCCGGCGTCAGGGTGTAGAAGAAAGATACGCGAAGAAGACGTAGAAGAAACAGAGGAGTCCGGACCGTCCGAAGCGGGTCCGGACCGTCCAAACCGTGAACGAAGGCAGAAGGGTCCGGACCGTCCGAACCGGGTCCGGACCGTCCGAACCGAGGAGATCGCGCGGGGAAGACGATGAACAACGAACGGTCGGAAGAGGGGATCGACGCACAAGGGAGACAGGAGGATTTATACAGGTTCGGGCCGCCGGAGCGTAATACCCTACTCCTGTGTGTATGTGTGTATGCTATCTGGAGGTGAATATGGTTTGAGTGTTACAGGGTGTTCCCGGCGAGCTCAGGAGCTCGGAGCCGACGAAGAACAGTGGCGAGAGTTGGCGATCGAGGACGGGTCCTAGCCAGAGAATGGTTGCTAATGTTCCCGCCCCCTCTCCTCGCTGGCTCGGATCCTCCTTTATAGAGTAGGGGAGTCCACAGTACCAGCACACCAAGAGAGAGAGAGAGAGAGAGTTTCTGGAGAGTTCTCCGGTCCTCCCCTCCGCCTGCGACGCCCACGCCGGAGTTGGAAGACGTCCAGTCGCTCACGTCCGCCTGCAAAGCCTGCGCCGGAGTCGGTGGAGCGTCTGGTCGCTCTCGTCCCCGCCTGCTGAGCCCATGCTGGAGTAGGTATGCAGCGGGCGGTAGAGTCGTGAGGATGTGATGGGATGTGATGGAGCACGCTGCCGAAGTCAAGAGTCTCTGACTGCTTGGACTTCGGCGCACGCCCTCGCCACAGAAGTCAACAGGCCTCTGACAGCAGTCGGGTGTCCACAGGGGGCTACGCGTGGTGGAGCGGACGACAGGGGCAACGTGCCCCGTCGCCTCGTCATTAATGCTGTAGTTGGTCAGCCGGTGCCGTCCGCTGAGTGGCCGATCCGGGCGGGAGGTGCCGATCAGCGAAGAGGCCGATCAGCTCGGAGGAGCCGATCATCAGGGGGTGCCGACGAGTCCCGGGCCCCGGGACCGGGCGCCGGGGTCCGGGGAGACGGAGTCCCGGGACCGGGCACTGTGGTCCGGGGAGAGGGTTCCCGGGGCCGGGGTCGCGCCCCGGGAACGGGTCTTCCCAGGACCGGGCGCCGGGTCTGGGGAAACGGAGTTCCGGGACCGGGCGCCGTGGTCCGGGGAGAGGGTTCCCGGGGCCGGGGTCGCGCCCCGGGAACGGGGCTTCCCGGGACCGGGGTAGCCGACGTGGCCGAAGACCCACGCGTCCTCGGCGACTCTGGGGACCCCCAGTCCCGTTTCGCCGACAGTGGCCCCTGGCCCTGTTGCTCGGCCGAAACCGCTCCGGGCAGGAACGGGGCCATGTCTTTGAAGAAACGAGGGGACGCGGGGTCCGCCTGGTTCGTCTTGAGCGGGTGTAGCTTGACGACTTGTTGATTTAGATGCGATACGTACCCGGGACCCGGGCTGGAAACATGGAACGAAGTGTTGAGGAAGGCCGGCGGCAGTGGCCGTGATGGCGATGCAGTAGCTCACCGCTCGAACAGTCGCCACTGGGATCTTCGTGGCGACCCGGCGATCGGACCGTCCTCCCACGGGTCGGACCGTCCGAATCCAGACGATCCGTAGAAGGCCGGCTGAAGATTGAGGCGGCAGAGGGGCGTGGCATCCAACTGAAGGGCGCCGCCAACGAAGCCTCCCACGCTCGGTCCAAGCTGGAGGCGCGGGAGAAGAAAACATCCTCCCGGAAAAGATCGCGTCCGGGCCCGAGAGGCCGGGCTCGCGGCCCGGAAGCATGAGATCATTGCGTGCGGGGTGGCGATGAAGGCCGCTGAGTCCTGGTTGGTGGAGATGGAGCGGGAGACCGAGGCCTCCCGGAAGCGCGCGGCCGACTTCGAGGCCGTGGTCGATGCCGCAGCCACGGTGGCGGAGTTCTTCGAGTGGGGGGAGCGCTTCGAGGATCCGGGGACCGACGGGTCCGACGAAGACGTCGGTTCCCTGCCCGGGGTCCAGTCCGATGGAGACGAGTGGCCTCCACCCGTGCGACAACATCTCCGGGCCTCCGCTCGTGCTTGTGCTCCGATTTTACCTGTCTAATTCAAGAGATATTTGTACAGATATATGATGACGTTTATATTTTTGTACCTTTGCTTATGGTGTTGTTCTGGGAATGGAGCTCGGACTCGCTTCCCTCGCGAGCCCGAGCCCGGGATGCGGTCGGGACCCAGGGGCCCCGGCTGTTATGCGGATATGTGTCCGGGACCCGGGGGCCCCGGACTGAAATATGGTTTTGATATAAGCCGGGTTCCGGGGGCCCGGGCTTGAATATGGGATGTGAGACGACCTTCCGGAAGCATTCTCGCCTGGGCGGTGCTATCCGGGCTATCGCGCCCTATTCCGGGTGTCGCGTTCCTAGGCTTGCACTCGCCTTGGCGAGGCCGCCCTGGTTCGGCACCCTGGTGTCGGGCCCGGGGCACGGATTCGGGAATCCGTGCCTCGGCTCAAATATGTGCCCGGGACCCAGGGGCCCCGGACTGAATAAGGGGCGCGAGACGACCTTCCGGATGCATTCTCGCCGGGGCGGTGCTGTCCGGGCTATCGCGCCCTATTCCGGGTGTCGCGTTTCTAGACTTGCACTCGCCTTGGCGAGGCCGTCCTGGTTCGGCACCTGGTTCTTTTGAGGGGGACGACTTGGAGGACGAGGGCGAGGAGATCCAGGAGATACTAGCTGCCTCGCAGCTCGAAGGAGCTCCTCCACCACAGACACAGGACCCACCGGTTGCCACACCCATGCAGACGACCCACGTTGGCCGTGCCGTACCACCAGACCGATTGACGTACTCCCAGGGGCAGGTGCGAGCGCAGGGTAGGAAGTCGAAGAGAGCTAGAGGTTACGGTCAGGGCCCGTAGTACTTTGTGTCTATAATAGTTTGCCTGTTGTGTATCATGTTTTATTAATTCTACGTTTCCTGAAGAAACCACTTTACTTCGTTTACGCTCATCGATCAAACGACATATTCCTCACGATCTACGTTTCTGACGAACCTGATCAAAAACATGAATTTTTGAGTGTCAACTTCACGACGAAAGTACATTCCGAGCGGTGACAACCGAACACACGTTAACTACCATACAAACCTACTGATATCCAACTAGCGATGCAACTACTGTGTGAGGACAGCGCGGCCAGGGAGCAGTGACGGTGCGCGTCCAGGGAGTAGTGACGGCAGCCGGTACTCATCAGCCTCCTCCCAGTCCATCCTCCCTCTCCCTCTTTCTCTCTCTCTCCAGATATATGCCTGTCCGGACGGTCCGGACCGTCCGGACTATATTAATGCTAAATACCGCCCTCTAGGAGAGCGGCAAGGCCAAAAACTGCCCTCCCAGAGAGCGGCAAGGGGGCCGCCTGTAAAATGGGCCGGCCCCCGGGCGCATTTTGCAGGCGGCCCCCTTGCCGCCCTCTGAGAGGGCGGTTTTTAGGAGGCCGGGGGGCCGACGGCCGTCAGCCACGTCATCAAATCGCCCTCTAGAAGGGCGATTTTTAAAAATCACCCTCCCAGAGGGCGGTGGGAGTCTATTTTTGCAATTTTTTCAAACAAAAATCTACTTTTGCAAATCTTTTAATAAATAAATATAAAAATTAAAATTTTTCCAAAAACCTCTTCCTCGGCCATTCGGCCCAACCAGTCCAAGTCACTATTCTTTTCTACGAGTATTTCTCGGTTGGGCCGTCCTAGCCCAGCTGCAGTGATCGGCCCATCCCTCGGCTGCCCCGAGCCTTGTCGCCTTGGCCATTTTGACCACCCAAGCAAACCACACGAGCGGCAAATGTGCTCACACATGAACACGAAGAGTGTGCTCGACAAACATGACTTCGTTCAGTACTTGAGTAATTTCGTTCATAATCATTAGCATGATTTCAAGTTTACATTAAATGATTAGTTACTATAAATTATTATCAGATAAACTTTATTTTAGAGATTACAAACTTTATATGATTTGACTATTGAAAGAAATAGCACAAACTTTCGTTGATAAGCATGACCATTGAAATTTAAAATGTTTTATGTAGAGAAACTTTCTATAGAGAAAAAAAATCAAAATAAAGACAGAAAGTTTCAAAAGAGATTGAAACTTTCTTTGAACTTCCTATCGGTCCTAACTTTGCTCAAGAATTGTTCTGGTTGAAAAGGCGCAGGTGCTGGCATGCGGTGTGTGTGAGCTCCTGACGCACGGGTTCTTGGGGGGTCGACGGGGGGTGTGAGCGCTCACGCGTTAGTAATATTACGATTGCAAATCCGGCTCTTTAGCCGGCAAAGAAAAAGATTAACATAACATAAAATGTGGTACAACCTTTATATATAGGTTTTTCTTTTATCCACCCCTTAGCTTGGTTTGCTAGGCTGCCTTTTGTCACATTTTCACTGATCCTTGCTTCATAAAAAATAGCAAATCGCCAATCGGAATAGAACATATCTATCTTTCTCCAAGAATTTCCGAATGTAAGTGAAATATTTGGGGTAGCCATGGACACATGAGGATGGCTCTAGTTTCTGCAGTCTCTCTCAAGGATGCATTGTAAATGTTTTCTTTGATCTAATCTTGAAGTCATAATTAAGTCATATGGCATTTTCTAACTTTTTGGAGAAAATATGACAAGTATGTCTCATGGCTTTCTTTAAATTCAAACATCTCAGGAAGTTTTCAGGTAATATTCTGTTGCAGTATGGAACTAAATCCGTTTGATTCTTTTTTAAATGTGAATTGCTATACTTTTCAAGTTACTAAGTAGCAGTGTACCTGTGATAATAAAGAAAGAGTGGATGATAGCATTTCATGATAGAGACTGGAGTACAATCAGAACAACTTGTAGCTCACAGCAAAACCGCTTAATCTGGAAGATATTTTACAAACGTGCTATACTAATTAACTTACATAATACATCTGGACAACGTTTTTTTATTCCACAGTGAGAAATTATTACCAACAGTGCATACATGCTTACAAACACATGGACTTAAATTGGTTACAGCGCGAAACAAGCTTATGAAAAAAACACACATCTGCAATTTATTATAATACCAAAATTAAGATTTTTTATAATTAAGGAGATACCGAGAGGTTCTTTATCTTAGTGTTTCTAAGTACCTCCCCAAAAATAAGATAGTAGAATATGCTATAAATTAATACTTACCTTAGAGGATTCTCTGTAACCGCATCAAATTCTATAAAATCACTGTTCAGTTACTCTCTCCATCTTAAAATAACTTTTATCTTTGACCCGTCTCTTTTGTCCCACGGATACATTATCTTTGGAGCAATCGATGTATTAAAGTTTGCTAAAGTGGTGAACAAATGCATTGAAATTTGTTTAAGTGGGAGTTTGATAAAATGGAAAGCATTACAGTCTTTTTCTTCGTATTCATATGTGTGAAATGAACTAAAAATAAAGTTATATTTGGGACGGAGTTAGCACTTGCTATGTGGTGCTTACAGTGTGGTAAAACGAAGAATGCCTTTGATGATGTCAGTGTCATTTGTTTCAGGCAGTGTTGCTGATGTGGGAACTGCCATAATGCCCGGAGCCATCCTAGCCAGAGTTGGGTACTTTGCAATGAAAACATGTCCACCGATTGAGGATGTTGATATGATCACCCCGAGGAATGCAACTTTCCTCTAGGTACTTCGCAAGCTCTGTATTGCTGCGCTCTTTGTCGCTTCCTTGCTCATTGTGTTGTGTGCTATTGCTGTACGGATCCCAATCTTGCAATGGATCTGCTTCATCCACTACCAGCCTTTTGATCATTATTATTGCTTATACTGCAGTTGCTATATTCATCAAATAGCTGTTGTACTGCTTTTCTAGCAACATCAACAAAGTGTGGAGCTTCGGAGCCAAAAAATTTGCTCAAAGAGAGAAACGGAATAACTCTGAATTTGAACCTTTGATCTAGAATCATACAAATAGATAAACACAAATACGAATCCTTCAAGTAACTATCCAGCACCTCTTTTGCTTTCATAGCTGCACTGGCAGTGGTGGTATTCTTGCTGTTTAATGTTTGTTATTGGAGGGATTTCCTCACTTTCCAGAGTTCACTCATGCATATATTTATGCTTGGAGATTTAGAATCGGACAGTATTTCCAGTGTTAAGTAGAGTATTCTCCATAGCTTCTTCATGGTCTTTTCCATTCTGTTGAGGGAGAACAAGCCCTACATTTGTAGAGGGCCTCCAACAAGAACTAACAAGAATACCACCTCCTTTTATATTCGTTAGGATGCTTCAGACCAAGCTCCAAAATGGTTTCATTGCACTGTTGAGTACTAATATCTGTTGATTCATTATGCCATTGCGATGACAAAGTGTCATCAACATCAACTATTTCCTCTAGAAGTAGTTGTGCAATTGAGTGGAGCATGTGGCCTGCACAAGAAACATCAAAGTGTTGTCCTTTTGCACTGATATGCCACTGCACAAGGCCATCTGCAAGCTTCTGCTTCATCACATTGCGCTCCAGAAGCGTCTTATCCCAAACCATGCAAAAGAGCTTGTCAGAAATAAAGGACAGAAGGATTGTGACAAACAACATTGAGAAGAACTTCCCAGGGTATTCAAGTGGAATGGTTTCAACATAGAGGAATAGAATACAGAACGATGAGAATGATATATTAGAATAGGTGTTGAATATAGTCCTATTAATTTACACTTGGACTTAAAGTTATATTAGATGATAGGGGATGGAGTTAGCGTCGGACTCTGTAACCCGGCAACCTTTTAAATAAAGAGGGGAGTTCCAACTTAATTACCAGGTGAATTCATTCCTAAGTTCATATATTACTGAGAATAGTCCGCTACCTAATGCAAATGATTTAATTGTGATTAGAAATCTGAAAAGGATGAAAGAAAGGCACAAAGTCAAGCAAGAATTCGAGTTGGACTCGTTCTGGAATTAGATTCGAACTACTGCGATGGTATCAAGTTCAAACGGGCATAACTTCCTCATACGGACTTTGTTTGGGACGTTCTTGTACTTCATGGAAAGCTTATGAAGTCTACTTTCCAACGGATCTAACCTTATCTTCAAATTCCATCCAAGCCCCTGAGTCTGAGTCAAAAGGGTGCTGCACCATCCCCACTTGGGCCTATAGGCCTTGTAACCCTAGGGCGTGCACGTGGGACACCCCCTGGTCATCTCCCTATTTAGGAGCTGCCGCCTCCCTTGCTAGATTTGGATTTCATTGAGTTTAGGTTTAGCTATTGCGCAAACTTTTGTTCTTCAGTTGTGTGGGACGACCACCTGTCAAGACAGCTTCGGAATCCCAATTTTATGATTCGCAATACAATTTATGCTTCATTCATATTTGCAATATCAGATTACCTACGTCTTATTCTTGCTAGTTCTTCAATTGCTCGTAGGGATTGAACTTCGTGTTCAGGTTGATCGCGCCTCCAGCGAGGTTAATAATATCTCTGAGATTGGTTCAGCGATTGTTAAGGCGCAAGCGACATTTGCATTGTAGTGGATCGCCGGGGTCATCTCCACTGAAATCGATAGTTATCAGTCTCATCGAAAGATTGGGCACCCTCGTTTCCATCAAAGCGCGCAGGGAGAGGATGGTGGCGAGGCCATGGACTAGTAGTAGCTAGGTGTGCTATGTTGATTGGGGAGGAGAGCCCATAATCAGAGCTCTAGGGATTAGGCTTTGGCTGAATCTTGTTAACAAATATCATGTGTTCTGTGTTGTCATCTGGCGTGTCTAAGTTGATCAATGGCTGATAAGATTAGGAAGGTTAGTTGTCATTCTGCTATATCGGCTAACTTTTATAACAGGTGATATCAGAGCCGATGGTTTTAGCATTGCATCAAGTTGACATGCGAAAGAGGAAACATAAAGTGGAGTCGTGCATTGACAAAGATTGTCAGCCGTGGCAATGAGATCGATGAGGACAACGAGGACATTGCAGAGGCAATGACCTCGTCTCGCGATCATACGGGCGATGGCGGGACGTTACCGAAGGCGACCGGAGAGATCGGAGCGGGTAGCACTATGGACAGCGCTCCCGACGCACGCGGCGGCAGGGAGGCTGTAGTGGAAGGGTGAAGCCGGTGAGCATGGCATGGTGCGGCGGACGTGCATGGCCGAGGACGACGTGGTCGTCCATGGTGAACATGAGGGTTGAGACTGCGGAGCGTGTATAGGCACGGACAACGTGTACGGAGTACGTGCTATACACACAAGTAATGCAGAACTAAAGAGAAAATCTAAGGCTAATGAAATAACTACTTCAAGTAACTCGGATAGCGATGGTGATTTTCTCACAATATCATGCACACAGTCAATTGAACCTTGCATGAAAAAGGGTTAATATTTCGGGCTAATCGGAATAGGAGGACTACGGAGATTATGAAGGGCAAGATGTGTAGGCCATGGACCCCAGGTACCTCATGGAAAGCCATACAGCCACTCGAATAGAGGATGGCCCTGATCATATAATTAGGAATGCAATAGGACTTGGTATATGTTACCTTATATGACGAGAGAAAGGGTATAGACCTAGCCAGTTATGTTGCACTCCTGAAAGGAAATCCCTTGGTTGAGTTTGACTGGGATTCCTATCTTGTAACCTTGTCTCCTCAGTATATAAGGGGAGACAAGGAGCCCCCTAGGGCAGAAGGAGAGAGATCATCAGATTGACATACACACCACCAATCTCACCAGAGAAACCTCAAAGATAATACACAACAGCTGGAAATAGGGTATTACCTCACTAGTCAAGCAACGACTACGACGCTTCGCATAAGACCGCAAAGATGCTATCGGGAGGAGATAACCAAGTTCCTAGTAGCCGGGTTCATCTAAGAGGTCTACCACCCGGATTGGCTAGCAAACCCAGTTCTGGTTCAGAAGAAGAACGGTAAATGGTGCATGTGCGTCGACTATACCGACTTAAATAAGGTGTGTCCCAAAGATCCATTTGGTCTCCCAAGAATTGATCAGGTGGTCGATTCAACTGCGGGATGTGAATTACTCAGTTTTCTCGACTGTTACTCGGGATATCATCAAATCAGCTTAAAGGAGGAGGACTACCTAAAGACTTCTTTCATCACGTCATTTGGGGCATACTGCTATGTAAAACTATGCCGTTCGGGTTGAAAAACGTCGGCACAACATATCAACATGCTATCCAGCGGTGTCTTCACACTCAACTCGGGCACAACATGGAGGCATATGTCGATGATGTGGTGATCAAGACCAAAGTCAAGGAGGACCTCATCGCCGAATTAGAAGAAACTTTTCAAAGTCTTCGAAGATTCAAGATGAAGCTGAACCCAGAAAAGTGCGTCTTCGGAGTACCTTCGGGAAAGCTACTCAGCTTCATCGATTCACAATGTGGTATCGAGGCAAATCCAGAGAAAATCAATGCAATAATGAACATTGTGCTCTTGACTAGCCAGAAGGATGTACGGAAGCTGATTGGCTGCATGGCGGCACTCAGCCGATTCTTTTCCCGACTTGGCGAATGGGGTATGCCCCTTTTCAAATTACTGAAGAAAGTCGACAATTTTCAATGGATGCCAGAAGCCCAACAAGCCTTCGAAGACTTCAGGAGGTTCCTCACATCACCACCCGTGTTGGCATCACTGATGCCCCAAGAACCACTCATGATGTATCTGACGGCAACTACTCAGGTAGTCAGCACGGTGTTGGTAGTCGAGCGGGCAGAGCCAGGCCATATCCAAAAAGTTCAAAGGCCGGTTTAGTTTGTCAGCAAAGTCCTAGGCGAATCTAAGATGAGATATCCCCAAGTCCAGAAGCTGCTATATGGTCTGTTCATTACTGTCCGGAAGTTGGTGCACTATTTTCAGTCGCATCAAGTTATAATTGTCACTTTGTATCCACTCGGGGACGTCCTACACAATTGCGAAGCTATTGGTAGAATCGCTAAATGGGCACTTGAGTTGATGGCGTTTGATATTGTCTTCCAGCCATGGACAGCAATCAAGTCCCAAGCACTTGCCGACTTTGTGGCCTAGTGGACAGAAGTTCAAACGGCTACATCAACAGACAGGCTAGAATACTGGACGATGTATTTCGACGGTTCTCTACGGATTGGCGGAGCAAGGGCTGGCGTTGTTCTGACATCATCCACTGGTGAAAAACTTAAATATGTCCTTCAAGTACGAGGCACTTATCCACGGGCTCCGTATCGCCAAATCACTTGGTATTCGTTGACTGGTAGTTTGCGGGGATTCTCAACACATGGTAAATCAAGTTATGAAAGACTAGACGTGTCTGAACGACAACATGGTGGCATATTGTCAAGAAGTACAGAAGCTAGAAAATAAGTTTGATGGGCTAGAAATCACACACGTTCTACACCAGTACAATGAACCTGCAGATGAATTAGCCAATATGGGATCCAAGTGAGAAGTAGTCCTGACTGGAGTTTTTGTCGAGTAGTTGCTGGAGCCATTAGTCAAGAAAAAGCCTATCCCAGAGCAGTTGGGGGTTGAACCTACACTGGAGCCAAGGAAGTGCTAATCATCTCTCAAGACTAGCGGACCCCAATCATCTGATTCTTACTAGAAGACGAGCTCCCAGAAATCGCAACGAAGCCGAGCGGATCAAACGTCAAAGTAAATGTTTTCTTATAGTCGGAAAAGACCTCTATCATCGAAGTGTGTCCGGAGTCCTCATGCGCTGTGTCACAACCGAGGAGGGCAAGCAGATTCTATAGTCCATCCACTCGGGTATCTGTGGCAACCATGTCGTATCCAGGACGTTAGTCGGAAAGGTTACATGCAAGGATTCTTCTGGCCGACTGCAGTTACCGGCACCAAGGATATAGTTTGGACATGCGAGGGATGTCGGTTCTTTGCTCGACAAACACATCCACCTGCTCAGGAATTACAGACAATCCCAATATCTTGGCCCTTTGCAGTCTGGGGGCTTGACATGGTCGGGCCATTCAAGAAAGCGCCAGGAGGATTTTATATCGACAATAATAATATAGGGCTACTCGTGAGACCTAAACTTGATGGATTGCAAAGGAACATGAAACAATTTATACTGGTTCAGGCCCTCGAGATGAGGTAATACCCTACGTCCAGTTGTGGTGTATTGTCTTTGAGGTTTCTCTTGTGAGATTCTGTCTATGCCCTCAGGGGACGCCCAGTGAAAGGAAAATAATAGAGGAAAAATAAGATAAGGTTTTGTCCTGAAGAGGACAAGGTGAAAATAAACTAATAGATGAGATCCACTGAACCGCTTTCGTGGTTCGACAGGAAGTGGACTTGACTAGAAACTTTAATCAATTAAAATTTGTTTGTCCGCTTGAGTTGTTGCAAAGAAATTCACGGACAGGATCGAGGCGAGAGCCTCTTTCCAGCAACACCTGACTCAACCCACACTTAAGAGTTTTGGGAAATGTTTCAAAATAAAATGTTACGAAATAAATCCCAGCCTTCCTTGGGTGGCCTGCATAACTCATGTTTCCTGTGATTTGCTGAGTACGTATGTACTCAATCCATTATCTTTTTCTTCCTTCAGGAAGAGTGAAGTTGAAGTGAATATTAGGATTTCTTTCCTAATCCCAAGCCGTTGCTTGTGGATAGGGTTCTCGCTGCGCTGTCATTCCGCTGCTGCTATTCTATTTGAAGGTTGTTGCTCAGGACTTACCCGAAGTTGCAACTTATAAAAGTATAATATATATAAATATTTTATTTAGTTTCTACAGTACATCTCCGTTGACCGCGGGTACCAGCAAGGTTTCCTAGGACTGGTACCGGCAACGCGGTTCCATGGGAGTTGGTGCACGCCAATCTCCTGCATTACTTCCTCTCTGGTGTCATTGTACGTGGTGCAAGGGCGGGGGTGTTACAATGAAATGTCTTACAATAATGCAGTGGAACAACAATAAAGGGAAAAGATAGCTAGCAGCGTGGCGATGCTTTTCCACAAGCAGCTTGACAGCGGTACAAGCCTACTCCTCCTGGTTGTCGTCATCAGAGAAGAACCCCAGCTCATGGGGGGGGGGGGGGGAAAGAGAGCAAGGTTGAGTACCACCCACCATACTCAGCAAGTCACACCAAATATGCATTTACGCATGGGTGACAAGGGAGGCCTTTGGCTTATTTGCATAAAGCAGTTGTAAATGGTTGCAGTTGTAAAGTAAGTAAAACAGTTGTTTTCATTAAGCAATATTAATCATCACTGAGGAATGTTACACCATGTTGAAATGGCCCAAACCATCCATCCTAGTCTAATCCAGCATTTTAAGTCATGATTATTAAAGGTGGGACTAATCACGGTGAATCTCGATCAGTCGTCCATGACCACGAGCACGGCTATTCAAATAAATTTACTCTGGCCAGAGGTGTACAACTTTACCCAAAAGACATAGCCCCATGCACGTTCCCGTGTGCCGGCGTGCCACCATGGCACTCGGATAAGAGGCTGTGACAGGACTTTTCATGTAACCCCTCTCTAACCAGCCACACCATGCTAAGGTTGCACCATGTCGGACATGCTACCCCCTTCGCCATGATGGATCCAAAAACTGATCAGCATCGTAACCCGGCCCAACCCAACTGCATGACGCCCACCCTCTTCATTGGTGCCTAGGAGAGGGAAGAGCTACACTACAAACCCAACCGTTGCCCACACTGGCTTGTGGTAAGTACAGGAGTTCTTTTCAAGTGTTTCCTGTGAATCGTTCCTTAATTACCAAGGGTGCGACTAGTAAAACCATGCACCCACATCCCATCATTTAGTCATATTTTAGTTTATTAATGAACCATTACCAACAAGTCCATCATCAAGAATAAGAGATTTTAATCTATAAATTTCAGCAATAAGAGATTCACAATAAAATCATTTTTCTTAATCTTTTTCTCATACTTCTTAAGTTTGCAACCAAGAGTAACTACTGCATATGCAAGAGATTTTTGTGAGGCACTGTAAGATGTATTTACCTCATCGTTGTGGTTGTAGTAGTCGTAGTACTCTTAGCTTGATTCACCACAAGCCATGAGACAAACACCAGCAATGTTCTTTCCTTTCCCATCATCTTCACTTTTGGAACCAACATCACTAGCATCCACTTGATCAACAGCTGCAAGCATTTGATGTAGCAGTAGAGGCCATGGGCCCCGGGTACCCTCACAAGAGGCAAATACGGCTACTCAAATATAGGTGGGCCGGCCCATATAATTAGAGATAGAGTAAAACTCGGTATCATGTTACCTTATACGACAAGAAAAGGGATAAAGTCGTAGCCGAATACTCAATGTACAGATAAGGGAACCCTAGGCCATATCCAGCTGGGTTTTCTATCTTGTAACTCTCACCCCTTGACCTATATAAGGCGGTGCGGGGAGCCACCATGGGGGATCAACTCATACACAAATGAAAGCAATCCACCACAAACAAGAGTAGGGTATTACCTCACGCTGAGGGCCTAAACCTATCTAAATCCCTTTGTCTTTTGAATCCATCCAGGTTTAGGTCCGACGTATAGACGCTATATCTTTATTGCCGATAAAAAACATCAATAGTAGCATCTTCTTGATGCTATCCTTGTTCTATCTTCCTTTGAAAGTATGCTTCTTCTTGACGTCCGTGTTCTCATCTTCTTCCTTTGTTGATCTCTTGAGCTTGGGGCATTTAGAGCGGATGTGGTTCAACTCACCACACTGAAAGCATCGAATCAGTCCTCCTCTTTTCCTGTTCTTGATATTATTCAAAGCTCGACAACACTTTCTCACCGACGCCTTCGGCAATCTCTCTTTCCAAGTCAGAGACGAACCGATCGGAGGGAGATCTAGTCAACCATGCACCAGTTGGCCTCGGCAACGCTGCGGCAATCTTCAACAACATACTCTGGTGACAACCTCGATCTGCAAGGCCAGAGGCAACTCACCCCTAGGGTTCAACTCGGATACGGCCTAGCACCAGTTGGGATCGGATCTAGGAGAGATGAGATCGTCAACTCCTCAGTCGGCCTCATCAATGCCGTAGCTGTTTTCCATACCATCCTCCAACGACATCCTCGGTCCGACATTTTTTTTGACTCAGATACAACCACGTGCCAGTTGGGATCGGATCTAGGGAGGTTGGAGTCATCAACTCTTCGGTCCACTTCTCCGACTCCGATAACTCCCTTGAGGTGTTTATGGCATCCAAAGAAAATCTAAACCCTAGTCAAGAAGCCCGCCGACTGCGTGAGCAATAGGAAGAGGAGCCTACCAACTACACGAGCAATAGGAGGAGGAGGACCGACGCCGACAAGTAGATCAGGATGCTCGCAACCATCAACTACGCGAAGCGTCACGTCAAGCAGAAAGAAACATCCTACAAATTAGGATGGGCGACCACGACGTGTTCGTTACCCCGCAACAGAATGTCGTGGCCGCAACAACCCTACTAGATACGCTGCAGCAGGAAGACTAACCACGGCAGAAGGATAAGTGACACGCTCGAGGGCTCGTAAGCTCAAACGCAAGTATGGCACCCATGTTCCTAACTCGTAGAATACCAAACAACTAAGTTGCCTTTTTTTTCTCCTTTATATGTTTTTCTCATCCAAGTGGTTTATTTCATTCCCGACTTACTATTAAGTTGGTAATCCAACTTAGCAGTAAGTCAGGAGGCTGCACCTAATAGGTGCATATTCTATTTTTTTGCTCTTAACATTTGGAAAAGTACTCGAGTAGCATGAATTCTGATTCGTGAAGCTTTGCTCCATGAAAGACGAACTCAAGTGACCCAAAACATGTATCTGGGAAAGATCCATGAGCCAACTCCCGGCGCTTGGGGCATGACTAGTCGGGAAGAGTGTTTAAATGTAAGGAGTTAACTACTCGAGGAAATTAAAATCAATAAGAGTAGGAACACATATTTACATATATTGTAAAATACTTAAATTTCCTCAAGTGATTGTATTTTACATCAGGTGCTACTCATCCTACATGTTTATAATGCAGGGCCCAGATCCGGATATGCGTAACAGGAACTCAGGACCATGAGCCTATCTCTTACACTCGGGGACTAGACCAGTAGGCCAGGGTACTCAACGAAAGAATCTTAACCATTCAAATTGATACCAATTAGAGATCATGAAAACCACTCGGTATGCCCCATGAGGGCCGTTAGTTGAATACTCGTACCAATCGGGACTCAAATACCTCTTCTACTTTGGTATGCCCCATGAGGGCTACCAGCTGAGTACTTGCGCTAGTCAGGACTCACATACCATCTCTATTTCGGTACGCCCCATGAGGGTCGACAGCCGCCCACCGGCACTAGTCGTAGCTCGGATACCACTCTGCTGGGTAGGGTACGCCCTATGAGGGTCGTCAGCTAAATTCGATGCTAATGCGAGGTTCGGATACCTTATTTGTCCACAACTCTAGTAGGTTGGGTACGCCCCATGAAGGTCACCAGCCGAATCATATGCCAGTGCAGTGTTCGGGTACCTATTTGGCCAATATGGTGTGCCCCACAATGGGCCAAAAGTCTACCAATGCGTTAGTCGGGGTTGATCACCGTAAGATACAATTTCGAACTCGAGTTACGAGGGTATGCTCTATGCGAGTCGATGGCTGGTCACCGTAAAACGGGATGTAGATACCACTCGGTCAAACTGAGTTTGATACATGGTATATTGTATGATAGGCCAATAACCAGATACCGTTCTAGACGAGATTTGCATACCATAACCCACTAGGTATTTATGTTTTTGACTCCCACATTAATTGGTATTCCAATTAATCCGACAGTCAGGGGCTACACTAATAGTTGCACTTACTAGGTACACATTATTCATTATTTTGTTGAAGCCTTTCATAGCCTCTTTGCCAGCTAATGGAAGCAGGATTCGAAAAGAAAGACACTCAAGAAGCGAGTACTTGGAAGATAGCACTCGAGAATTTCTTCACTGTGGAGGGAGAGTAATTGGCGGCAAGCTGTGACTCGACTATGAAGGTCTCAGGGGCTACTATGAAGGCTCGACTATGCAGGTCTCAGGGGCTACTATGAAGGCCATAGGCCCCGGGTACCCTCACAGGAGGCAAATACGACTAGCCGAATAGGAGGTGGGCTGGCCCATGCAATTAGAGATAGAGTAGAACTCGGCGTCATATTATCTTATACGACAAGAAAAGGGATATAGTCCTAGCCGAATACTATATATACAAATAAGGGAACCCTAGGTCGTATTTGGCTGCGTTTTCTACCTTGTAACCCTCGCCCCTCGACCTATATAAGGCGGGTAGGGAGCCCCCTCGGAGGAACAACTCATACACAAGCCAAATCAATCCACCACAAATAGGAGTAGGGTATTACCTCTTGCCGAGGGCCTGAACCTATCTAAATCCCTTTGTCTTTCGAATCCATCTAGGTTTAGGTCCGATGTATAGCCTTTAAATCTTTATTGCCGATAAAAAACATAACAGTAGCATCTTCTTGATGCTATCCTTGTTCCATCTTCCTTTGAAAGTACATTTCTTCTTGACATCTATGTTCGCATCTTCCTCCTTTGTTGATCTCTTGAGGTTGGGGCACTTGGAGCGGATGTGGTTCAACTCACCACACTGAAAGCATCGAATCGGTCCTCTTTTCCGGTTCTTGATATTATTCAAAGCTCGAGAAAACTTGTTAATGATCCAAGCCAAGTCCTCCTCAGAAATTTCCTCGAGTTGGTCATTGGATGCAGCTTTCAGTGCGGATAAAGAAAACACAGATGAAGCATCGAAAGAAGAACTAGATGACGAAGACATCAAAGCTATAGATTTAGAATCAGTCTTGCGGGAGAAAATATTAAGCTAATGGGTTTTCATTTCGAATAAAGAGAATCCAATGTAAGAGTAGTCATGTTAACAGATTCTTGAATCGAAGTCACTTTCATCTCCCAAATTGACATATCAAGACCATTTAAAAAATGTCTAGTAATTTTGGACTATATATAATTAGTACCATAACAATCATCCACAGAACAAAAGTTGCTAAAAACTTTATTAAAACATGCAAAATAATCATCTAAAGCTTCGCCAGATTTCACCTCAAATTTATTATAGTCCTTTCTAAACACATTTTTGTCTATTTCCTTAATGCTAGAAGAATCTTGATGAAAATCACATAGAGCCTTTCACATCTCATACGCAGTTTTGAGATGAGAAATCTGATCAAAATCTGAGCGAGAAACACCACTTAAAATCATATTTCTAACTTTGCAATTGTTTTTGAATTCAGTTTTGTTAGTAGCAACAATAGCATCAGGGACCGTGTAAGGAGTAAACTTTTTTTCAAATATCATATCCCTGAGACACTATAAAAGATTGTATCTTTTTTCTCCAAAACTGAAAATCAACTCCATCAAAGACATGAGGCTTGGTAGAAAACTTGTCAGGCATGACAAAAAATAAGATCAGCAAAGATAAAAAAAAAAGGCAAATATAGCTTTGATACCACTTATAGGATTGAACACAAGAACTAAGCCTAACAAAGGGGGGTTGAATAGTAGGAAAACCAAACGATCAAATCTTTTAGCAGAAATAAAAGAACCCCAAAACTCGATGGACTAACTTGTCGATCACAGTCTAAACATTCTCTCCCTGCCGGTCCAACTGCCCGTAAACCAAAGAAAACACAGCTTGACGAATTATTTAAATTTGATCACAGCTTGATGAATTATTTAAATTTGATCAATTTTATTACATCAAGATATGTTTACAAAGTACATATAAAGCACAAAGACTAAACCGTAATTTTTGTCTCTTCCAAATGTTATACATTAGGATCTTAACCCTTAACTATTTATACCAAAACCTCCAAGACAAATTAGGAGCAGAATTAATCCCAATAAGACCCAATCCCTCCTGTTCCAAATATAATTCAATTTACCAAAATAATGCTTCTTTCCAAAACCGGTTCCCGACTTCCCGTACCGCAGTCCGATTCCTGTGCGGCTCACTATCTCATGCGCTCGATGGCACTTCCGCCTGGGCCTGCCGCTGCTGTTCCCGCGCGTGGGCTTGCGAGCCGCTGCACTGCCTTGCCTCATCTAATTTTTCTCACACGGTACATGCATGCTACAGTACCTCATGTACTGTACCGCCATGTACTCCTCCAAATTTTCCTCGGATTTCTTCATTAATTTTTCTCCAAATAATTTCGTGATTTTTTCGGCGCTTGTACACACAGCTTAAAAAGACTGTTACAGAGACATTCCCACATGATGTCCATCTAGCGTATGCCACCTTATATCTAACCTCGTCACCCAACATACTTAACCGTTTTGGACATCAGCTCCTCCCTACGCATAGTCTCGATCCCACTATTGAACAATGTTGATCTCAAGATCTTTTTGACTTTAGTCTTAACTTGTCGCATGATATTCTGATCGTGCTAGACCGCAGCTCCTTCATGAGCATAGTTCCGATCCTCACCATTGACTAAGATTGATCTTAAGTCATCTGCACACTAATAGGCAAAACAACTATTTTTGGGTATAGATATCGCACCTGACCCACATTAGTCGCACGCACTCACACTAACAAGCACAGACATGTTCAAACCAATTTTCATGAAGTAAATCTTTTGCAAAGCTAATTGTTCATCATAAAATATTAATCATGATAATGATTTCATAGTGCATAGAATAAAATACAAAAGAGTGATAGAACATAGTCAAACACAACCAATTCACCAGTTTAAACTGAATTATTATTCTGGTAATTAAGGAGCAAAGTACCGGCAAATGAAAAACAAACTTATACCAGGTAGCAGCAGGAATTATTAACCAAAACATGACAATCATGTTGCACCGTACAACTTAAACATGACAAATAGATAGTCCATACTAGCTCCCTCGCAGCTAAATGATTTCAGCATTTTGGGGGGACACATTCAAATCAGAAGAATGGAGCCCTTCCAGGGTTCGCCTGCTTGCGAGGCCTTTTACGCAGCTTTGTATTGGTTGGAAGTTTCTGATTGACAATTACTGATGCTTGATTCCGTGAACGAGAAACACGACTTGAGGCCTCAGGACCTGAGAAGTCATCTGGGGATACATCTGCCTTTTTCTGTCAGAAGAAGAGAAAATTCAGAACAAAATTAACAATGCCCTGTACTCTACTTACCGTGTGATCAATGTAACAGAAGTGTGAGTAATATTTAAGCTGAAAACTAGTAAAGCACAACGAAAAATCATATCCATCAATAGCACAGAGCTTGCCCATTAAGAAAAAAGGAACTGAGTCGAGATGATGATAATATAAGATATATAATAGTAGCTGTGTGATGGACTAACCTTGCAGCTAAGTGAACAGGTGAGGCTGGGTGCATTGTGGAGCCAGCAGTAGCAAGTCGTGCAGCGAGGTGTCCCAGCTTTAGGTCTGTGATGTTCGGCCCTCTTCATGGGCCTTAGGTGCACTACCTTGTGCCCATTGCATTTGAATGTCTTCAAATAGAAACATAGATTTGCTATTGATCAAATATTGATTTTTTGTATTCTGTCAAACAACAACGCTGGTAGTTGGATAAAAATTTTGAGATTCAAAACGGGGGAAGCGAGTTCATAGTTACACTTTTAACTTGTTGTAATTGCACTTTTAAATGGTTATAGTTGCTATTATCGATCACGTGTAATATTAGTTATAAATTTGTGCAACCCAATCATAAATATATGCAACTGTATCTAATGGTTCATATTTTGGCATTTGGATACAGAAAAAAATCATTTAATAAATTTATTTTTTTCAAACGTTTGACCAATAGGCGGTCCCATAGAAACATAAATGCATATATAAGCGATGAATAAAATTTAATGACTTCAAATATAATAAAAGGTGGTAGCCTGAATAGTGTTTTAGAAATCATCTTAAGCCCGTATAAAGGAAGAAATGTCGAATTCTTATACAAGTATTCTATCTATATAAAATGTTGAAAACTAATTCATACAATGCAGATGCTCAATCAAATAGGGAAGCTTATTGCCTTAATCAAATAGGGATGCTCAACCAATTCTATTGTCACTTGCCGGAATGAGACAGATCATAGTTTTTTTTAGATAACATGACACTGGACACATATAATCCAGTATTATGATATAAATCTGCTCTAGAGCAACATTATTTGCATCAGTTATTGTCAAGAAAACGCCAGCATGAAAGAATACATGCAAACGGAGAACAAATATGTAATGCGTCAGAGGATAATTACAAAATATATGAATCATATATATAGTTGAAAGGATATCAAATATGTAGTATGTTGAAAACACATAATTGAAAAGTAGCACATGACATAATTTCCAACACTACATCACATCTGTCAGGTGTCAGCATATAGATGAATACAGAATTTTTTAAAAACCAAACATGATTTCCCATGTTGTGCTGTTGTTGTTTCTGAATGAGTATAACTAAGATGCAATCAGCTATAGAAAATTTTAGTACAAATTCAATGTTCTTCATCAGATAAAAAAGTTTCTGGAGAACTGAATAATTGGAGGTTCTGAATCTAATGCCAGCTAGCATTGCTGGATAATATACATGGGAGAGTAGGTGCTGATCAAGTTTGTTATTGTGGTACTACAGAGGAAGAATTACTACTAAATACATATCATATGTGAGCTCGAGGGAATTTGTAGCAATTACCACGATTGTGTTCAGTAACGCTATTAGGCTTCCAAGGCAAATGCTTATATTATTAATTAATTATAACTATTTCTGTATGCAAATGTTGCGGTTTGCTAGTGGCATATGTCCAGAACTAAACCCTAGAAAATGTGTAATTTCATGTCGTCGACACTTGTTTATGCTCATAATGACCGCCAAGGTGTTATCACTCAGTTATTACAGTTATTACTGAATTATACAATTTAATATGGTTTGAAAAAAATTCAACTAGCTTATGTTCTTGTTTTTGTCATCTTAAAACAATATTTAACTAATTTAATTTCCTGGGATGGATGCATGTTAGCTATGAGTGTAAATATCTTCATAAATATTTTGATTACATACATATGTGCTAGCATAGTTACAATGATATTTAGATACATATTTTGAACAAATATATATATATACACACCAAATTATGCCGTCCAAACGAGCTAAAACAGTTTCTAATTAATCAATCCATGGGTGGGACAAATTTAAATCTTACATATCTGTAGCCTAAAGTTGACTTCAGATGATCAGGATATGCACGTCCCGGACAATATTACCCATTTATCCTAGTAGTGTTAGGCCGCTAGATATATCCTTTATGAACTTACTGCAATCACTCGATCCAAAAATTACTAATTTCATAAGAAATTAAGTGCAATTGACATTAATTATGTCAAGTTGAGTTTGGACTGTGTGGTGTAGCTGGGGTACGTATCCTATGCACACCAACTAACAAGTATCACAAAAAATTCTAAAAAAATTATACTTGTACTTTCAATAGTAATACACCTATATATAAAATCTCATCTTAAATTCATTATACATAGAGAGAAAAAAAGACAAAATTCTGACAGATTTGTACTCTTAAAACTATTAGATTTTTTTGTTTTTTTTGTTACAGCTAAAATATAATGAATTTAAAGATGAGACTTTATGCATAGTTGTAATACTATTGGAGGTACATGTATAATTTTTTATAGAATTTTTTTGTAATATTTATTAGTTAGTGTGTACGGTGTGGATACGAAAAGCTTGTATGCATAGAATATGTTTCCGAGTTGATGACTAGTGTACATGATGCGCTTAGGATGGGTTTGCAGGGCGCTCTAATTGGATCAGACTATTAGTTGTCTTCAATCATATATTGTTGCAAATAAATTATCCTACTGTCACGATATAGATATATGCTTTATTGTTGCATACATCAAAATATAACATGCATGTTTGGAGTTTTAAAGATTGAATAAAGTATTTATTGTGCACAAACTTTACACAAACAGACCCATATCATAATTAAATCGAAACAAGTTAAATTAGTTGGAGCTAGGGAAGCTACACTAAAATTTTCCAAATTGGAGATTAATAACAGTGCCAATTATCTAAGTAGTACCTGTATGTAGGACATGTCAATCCCAAAGTTCTGCATGTCCTTGACACGGATGACGCTGCGGAAGATGTAGCGGCGGATCTTGAGGAGTTTGTGGCTCGGTTCCTCATGTGTGCAGTGTGGGCATATTGTCTTGAGGCAATTGATGCAGAAGATGCTTTCCTCAGCCCTGTGTGCATTGTCTAGTTTTTCATGCACGTCACACTTTCTCCAGAATGTGGTTCTCAGAAGAACGTTCAACCACAGGGGCGAATATTCATCATTATCCATGTTCTCAAACGTCTCTAATGCATCAGCCAATAGATTCAGACTGTTGTCCTCTTGATTGTTGTCGAACTCTGGTTCCACCACCATAGTAATTTCCTCCCCCTGTAATTCAGCATGACATAGAGTTATTAATCTTCTGTGGACATCTTGAACAGTTATATGTGAAGGCACAATTTGATTGTGTATATCCACTTATAGATAAAGAGACCAGATTTTTATCTATTATCTTAAAAAATTATGTTAAGGCACAATATAGACCACAGATGACAAGAATTCAACATCTATTTGTCACACTACCAGAAAACGCTATTTTCGTGAGGGTGACGAATTTTCGTGAGGATTTTTGATGCACCCTCACGAAAATCACAATTTTCGTGAGGGTGCATCAAAAACCCTCACGAAAACATATTTTCGTGACGGTGCTTGACCCACCGTCACGAAAATAATTTTCCTCTCACGAAAATAGCGTACAGTGCCATCTACCTCACTCGGACAAGAAAGCACTAGACCAACCGGTAGCGTAAGTATTTCACATGTGATTATACCCGCACCAAAGCACCGGATCCTGTTAAAACTCCGAAGTTAAGTGTGCTCGGGTGCTCGGGCGGGAGGATGGGTGACCTCCTGGGAAGTCGCTTCTGATTCGTGAGGGTAGACCCTCACGAAAATATTTTCGTGAGGGTATTCCTATTTTCGTGAGGGTATTTTAACCCTCACGAAAATTCCAAATTCTGGTAGTGTCATGATCGATCACGTGGATCATAGCCATGTGTTTAGTTATTTAATTGACAGGAGGTACAATTATCAGTTTTCAACTACTAAAGAAATTTGAAATATATGCAAAGTCTCATGAAATCAGCCAGAATTAAAAAAATAAAGCAGAAAACTTTGGTGGAAATTTTTAGACTTTTGGAAAGATGTTCAGTATTGCTGTCCTATATATAGGTGGTAGAATTGTTCTTTTGTGGCGTTTTACTTAGTTTTGACAACTTCTTGAACTCCTTGGTCTCATCTCTTATATATTCTTTGGAAAAAAAAAATCCTGAACTTCTTGAAGTAGGAATATATTTTTTTTAAGTAGATGACAAAATCTACTCCCGACGTTTTAATTTTCTGACTTTCAGTTACTTTGAGGTTGTGCTCAGATTGAATATCCAAAGCATGCATACAGATTGCATTGATCCCGTTAACACCTATTAATTTGGAATCTGATATATTTTTTCACAAAGTTTAGAACTATGATACTGCTACATAATCGTAGTGCTTCTCTGGCACTCGGCTGGTGCTTGGATTATAAAGTTTTTTTTGTGGGACTCATGGATTGATTAAAGAGTAAATTGCACTTTGCACCAGTTAAAATATGCCATGTTGCATTTTGGATCAAGTTTCACATGTACTTTCACTTTGCACCAGGTTGAATTGAAGTAAGTTTCACTTAATACATCATCAAACATATATAAATTTAATGAAATTTAATAAAGTCTACATGAAACTTTATGAAACATGGTCTTAATTTATGAAGTTTCATAAGTTCTACCCATATTTTACAAAATTTTTCTTCAATTATATGACACAACCTAGTGCAGAGTGAAACTTATTTTAATATACTCTAGTGTAAAACGAAAGCATGTGCTAAACCCGGTGCAAAGTGACACAAGATGCAATCTACCTTGTAGAAAGTGCAATTTACTCTTGATTAAATCTTATGGAAAAAAGTGTGAAGTACAGGAAAACTATGTATCCCATGTATATAAATTAGTAGTAAAAATGTTCTCCAATTTCAGTCATTAATTTAAGATGTAAGACCTTCATTGAGATTATCATAGTTATATGGACATGTTTGAGATAGTTAAAATTAATGGATTGTTGGATTATCTGATTTTTGTGATAGCTATTTGAAAGTATAAATAAATAAATTAACTCCTATAAAGTTGAAAAGTTGTTCTAGAAAAGTATTCCAAGAAATTTTTTGCACGAAATGCACCATTTAGGAGCTTGAGAGGCGTGAAAATGAAAAATCCAAAGTCCATAATCAGAAAAGAACATGCCTTATGTAGATTTAGAATTGGAGCTACATTGGCTCTCGGCCCCCACAAGTTTAATGAAAAGTGCTGACAACGAAAGAATCAATAGGAATTCAACCCGAGACCAAATCAGTAGGTATTAATCAGATCTGGTATAATCAGATCAACTAAAATTATTAGCCAATTGATGATGAGAATAAATTTCGTGTAGATAAACAATGGCTTAAAATGAAATAATTTAAGAAGACACCCCACACAAACAAGCAGCATAGAAAGAAAAACTACACATGAAAACAGAAATAATCAAGAATGCAGTTAAAAACACTTCTTAGCTAGAAACGTTGTTTCAATAGAGTAGTATGCTTAGATACCTTCTCATCATTTGGAGCGGAGGAGTTGCTGCTACGGGGAGAAGGAAACATGGTGCTGGACAAGAAGAAGAGGGATAGTACGAGCTTACTGTTCCAATGGCTAGCTAGGGATTGTATCTATAGGGAGGAGGAGAAAATAAGAGGAAAAAATAAAACTAAAAGTTCCACAATATATACATTAAATTAAATGCAAAGTGTAACGTTTTAATTTGAACAATGGACTTCAAGCCTTATCTCCCCATTCTCCCTATTCTATGAGCTGTATCTTGCAGATACTTCTAAACATAGTCATTGCAAAGAAGGAAGACTCATCAATAGTACAATAAATCCATTTATTTACCTTCTGCCAAAAAAAATGAGCTGTGTATGTACACTAACTCAATTGCCACCTGGCAGCAGAAAATTAATTACGCTATTTTTGACTGGAAAACGTAAGTACACTAGTCTACTACAGTTGTAATGCAACGTATCTGGGCCACATATAGTTTGTCACATAAGAGGAACAATTAGAGTATGATCACACTTATATTGATCCTTTTTTGCTCGGCCAATCACGAGTGTTATATTCGATGAACAAATGAAACACTACGACCCTGATAGTATCATTTTATGCGGAATGCTCCATCATACCCGTGCATATATCATCACCCATTGCAGTCAACAACAACCGAAGTGATCGAATTGATGAGCAGCATTGGAAGCTTGCTTTGTTTTTGTTATCTTGTTCAGGTCAAATTTGTTAATTATACACAGTTATTTAAATTGCCAGGTAGTACTTGCAACTTGTGGCATGTTGTTTTTTTGTGATTTATTGCCACATCAACTACTCCAAGCTAGCCATCCCCAAGTGAAGCGTGTGATAGTCAAATACTGAAGGGTAGGGATTTAGCTTGCATATATACTGATTAAGCGTCCAATTAAATTAAATTCGTCAATGTAACTTGGCCTAGATTAACATGGAATTGGTAAAATAGATGGACTCCAGCAGAATTTACATTATTTGTGAATTGTGTTTGACACTACTACAAAATAGTGCTTACGAATCATCTCAAACAAGAGTATTGCAGATGGTTCTAAAAAAACCGTATGTAAAGAAGCGTCCCACATCGCATTTATGAAAAACATCTTTAATGTGTAAATATTGTAGATGGTTTGTTGTAAAAATCGTCTGTGATACTTATTGCATGCGATGTTTTTTTTATCCCATGAAGGTCTTAATGCATGGTGTTTTTTAAAGAAAAATGCGCTTACCTCCCATCTGCTAGATATATATTGGGGTCAACTTGTAAAATCATTGTCATGATTAATATTTTGTGATGAACAATTGGCTTTACAAATGATTTATTTAATGGAATTTGGTTTGAAAATATATGTGAAGGTTGGTATGAGTGTGTGTGATTAATGTGAGTTAAGTTGGAAAGAACTTGTGCTCGGATATGGTTTTTTTGTTTTTGCATGTGTAGGTGAGTCTCAAGGGCTTAGGAGTATTGCCGATGATGGATCGGGAGTTGACTTGAGAGAAATTGATGTCCGGATGATCAGGAGATCACGCGGGATACTAAAGGCTAGAGATCAACGCACGTAGAGGTGAAGATTCCATATGGCATACAAGAGGAATTGTGTGCATCTGTAATGAGGAGTTTATTTGATAGGAGTCCAAGATTGGAAAGTTTGAGTTCTAGTAGAATTAGGAGTTGAGTCCTAGTAGGATTAGGAGTTATATTCCTACTTTATGTAGGGGTTTTTAGGTATAAATAGATAAGGGGTTGAGACCCTAGAGCCATAACTTTTGGAAGAGAGAAAAACTAGGGTTTAGTTTTAAGAGCAAGGAGTGCTTTGTATGTACTTTGTAGACACATCTTGATGCAATAAAGTTGATCTACTTTTAATGTTTCATCGAGTTGTGTTCTTTATTTGTGGGCGGTTAGATCGGCGACATCAAGGCGGTTGGAGTGCCGGCAACACTGTGATTAGACTGGCGGTATATGGCAGTGCATCGCAACTTCAGCCAAGTCAGAAGTTTCTTTTATTTCGGCTAAAAGATTTGGTTGTTTGGTTTTTCCTACCATTCATCCTCTCTGGTAGGCTTGGTTCCTGTGTTCAATCCTACACAACTATCTAAATTGGAACCAAGTGGAGTGCATTCCGATCAAGTATATATTTGGGGCTTTGGTATGTGGCCATGGTGTGGATGCCATGGCCCCTGGGTATCTCATGAGAAACATTTGGGACACTCGGATAGAGTATGGGCCTAACCTTATAATTAGGGATATAATAGGACTCGTCATATATAACCTTGTATAACAAGGAAAGGATATAGTTCTAGTTGGGCACGTTGTATTCCTAGAAGAAAATCTCTTGGTCGGAGTCCAATTAGGATTCCTACTCTGTGACCCTGTCCCCCAGTATATAAGGGGAGGCAGGACGCCCCCTGAGGGCAGAGAAGAAAAATCTTACCAGAGAAACCTCAAAGGCTACATCACAATTGGACGTAGGGTATTACCTCATCTCGAGGGCCTGAACTAGTATAACTTGTTTGTGTTCCTTTGCAGTCTATCAAGTTTAGGTCTCACGAGTAGCTCCATATTATTATTGCCGATACAAAACATCGACAGTTGACGCGCTAGGTAGGGACTTTGTCGAGATCATTTTCATTGAGCCTGATGGATCTAATCAAGAGAGTCGGTGGTATTAACTTCTTCCCCAAGCAAACAATCAGCTTCGGAAGCCTTGACTTCGTCGCCGACAAATTCGGCAAGCTTACCCTGTCCCACTCGGATCCGATCCGATCCGATCGGCCAGGGACCAAGCCGACTTCGCGCCGGTCGGCCTACTCAACGCTGTAGCAATCTTCGGTGACATGCTGTGGTGATCTCCAATATGCCCGAGTCTAGGGACAACACTTTCTTTCAGCGTTCGACTCGGACTCACTCTTGAGCCGGCCGAGATCGGGCTAAGAGAGGAGGAGATCGTTAATTTTCCACTCGGACTCGAGAACGCCGCAACAATCTTCGATTCCAATCTGATGCGGCAAACTCAATCCTCTGGAATTCAACTCGAATATAGCCTAGAGCCGCTCGAGATCGGGTCCAGGGAGCTTGGGGTCATCATCACACCCCTCAACCATTCTGACTCCGACTCTCAGTCAGACAGCACTTTGGTGAGCTTTTCTCCACCACGTAAAGTCTTCATGGCGTCCAAGGGTTCAACTCCCACTCAAGAGGCACGCCAACTACGTGATTTGCAAGAGGAGGAAGCCCGCTGACTATGTGAACAACAGGAGGAAGACGCAAGACACCTACAGGCCAAGCGTGATGTTCGCAACGACAATCTACGCAAGGTTGGGCACACTGCTCAATGGGAGATCCTCTAAATCAGAGTCGGCGACCATGACGTCTTTGTGACCCCTCAATAGAACGTTGTGGCCGCTGCAACCTTACTGGATATACTACAATTTGGGCCTGATCACCAGGCCACCCCGACGATAGCAAGGATTAAAACCATGATCACTGCTGCTACATGTCAGTAGCATCAACAGTCGGGTGACACTCTCATACCGACCAACAGGTCAACTTCTCCAACGGTGGTCTCATTTGCCTCAACATGACGCCGAGTGGCCGACTCTAGTCAGCTGCACACAGAGTCACGTCACATGTCACTCGGCAACCACAATAACGACCGGTGGCGCTGACATCAAGACGACCGTTGGGATAACCAGGATGTCCGAGGCCGACTACGATGTGATTTTCGGCAAGACGTCAACACGCGACGCCATGAACGCGAGGAAGACGAGCGTCGCCGACTAGAAGACGAGAATGAGCGCTTCGGCCTCCACCATGAGCGGTTTCACCGCCGTAGTCGGAGGTGGAGTCCTCATGAAGATGAAGGAGTACTGGCCTTCACCCACGAGCTGCAACAAGTCGACTGGCTGTCAGGCTTCAGCACGACTGGAATTGAAAAATACGACGGGAAGACCAACCTCGAGTCCTGGCTCACAGTTTACACTTAGGCGATCCGAGCAGTTGGAGGAGATCACAAGGACATGGCTAACTGGACTTCCTAAGAGGTCAATCGGCTCCTGGGGAGAACTCCGGGAACTCTTCATCGCCAACTTCCAAGGAATATACGAAAGGCCATTTTTCGAGTATGATCTGTATCAGTTGCATCAAAGGAAGAACGAGTCTCTTCGTGATTTTATCAAAAGGTTTTCTGAGAAGAGGAATTCAATCCCAAAGATCAAGAATGAGGTCGTCATCGCCGCCTTTCGAAAAGGAGTTGAGGACACCCCATTCATCGCTAAGTTCACTCGGAAGCCTCCAAATTCTGTCAAAACTCTATTCGATATGGCGAACAAATACGCCGACTCGGCCGACGCTGTTGCTAAGATCCTCGATGACAAAAAAAGTCACCCCGACAAAAAGAGCAGAAGGACACCAATGACGTGGTCCCGACTAAGGCTGGGAACATCAAACGCAAGTCGGATGACTTCATTGTGGTAGTTGGTCGTAACCGTCTTCGACCTCCTATAACTGAAGATTATCAGAACGATAAGTGACATGCTCGGGGGCTCAAAAGCTCAAATGCAAGGATGGCATCTCCACTCCCAACTTGTGCAATACCGAACAGCTAAGTCGCTTTCTGATAAATATTTTTTCGTTTATATGATATTCTCATCTAAATGGGCCAGGAGGCAACTCACTTCCCTATGGTTTGACTCGGATACGGCTTAATGCCAGTCGGGATTGGATCTAGGGGGTTGAGATCATCAATTCCTCACTCGGCCTCGCTAATGCCGTAGCCGCTTACACCTAATAGGTGTACATACTACGCATTTTCTGTTTTTGCTCTTAATGGTTGCACAAGTACTCGAGTAGCATAAATTCTGATCTGTGAAGCTTTGCTCCATGAAAGACGAAGTCAAGTCACCCAAAACACGTGTTTGGGAAAGAGCCATAAGCTGACTCCCAATGCTAGGGGGCTATGACTAGTCGGGCAAAGTATTTAAATGTAAAGGGTCAACTACTCGGGGAAATTAATATCAATAAGAGGAGGAACACATATTTACATCTATTGTAAAATAGATCAATTGTCTTCGGGTGATTGTTTTCTTCATCAGATGCTACTTATCTAATATGCTTATAATACAGAGCTAGTTCCGGATATGCGTAACAGGAACTTAGGGCTACGAGCCTATCTCCTACGCTCGAGGGCTGGACCAGTCTGCCATGATACACTTAGAGTGCGACGCTTCAAGAATCACATGGAATGCTCCACGAGGGCTATTGACAGAGTACTCGCGCTAGTCAGGACTCAAATGTCACCTTTACTTTGGTACGCTCCATGTAAGCTAATAACCGACCTCCGGTGCCAGTCGGGGCTCAGGTACCACACTGCTGGGTAGGGTACGCCCCACGAGGATTGCTAGCTAAATCCTATGCTAATGCTAGATTCGGGTACCTTATTTGGCCACAACTCTGTTGGGTAGGGTACACCCCATGAGGGTCGCCAGCCAAATTTTATGCTAATACGAGGATCGGGTACCTTATTCAGCTATAACTCTATTAGGTAGGGTACACTCTATAAGGGTCGTCAGCTGAATCCTATGCTAATGTGAGGTTCGGGTACCTTATTCGGCTGTAATTTTGCCATGTTGGGTATGCCTCAAGAGGGTCACCAGCCGAATCCTGCGCTAGCGCAGCGTTCGGGTATCTATTTGACCAAAACAAGGATAGAAGCCACTACTGAAGCTTTCAGTCGGAGGTAGCACCAAATCTAGAACCTACGGAGGCATTCATTATTTTTCAAGACTGGAAGACCCCAATCATTTGATTCATACTGGAAGATAAACTTCCTAAAGATTGCAACGAAGCTGACTAAATCAAGCGACAAAGCAAAACCTTTATCGTAGTCAGAGAAGACCTATATAGTCAAAGCTCATCCGGAGCTCTCATGCACTACGTCACACCTAAGGAGGGCAAGCAGATCCTGCAATATATCCACTCGGGTATCTGTGGTAACCATGCTGCATCCAGAACATAAGTCAGAAAGGCTTGCAGACAAGGATTTCACTGGCAGATTGCGGTTACCGATGCTGAAGTACTCGTCCTGTCCTACAAGGGATATCAATTTTTCGTTAGGCAAACTCACCTACCGGCACAGGAGTTGCAGAGTATCATATGTGCAACGCATACTGAGTATGATCTACAGATCAGGCGTCCTCAACATCATTATGGACAACACACTTGGTTCATGGGCGGCATATTCAAAGATTTCTGTAAAAATTTCGACATGAAAATCTGCTACGCTTCGGTGGTACACCCCCAAAGCGACGGGCAGGTCAAACAATGATCAAAATCTTCGGATTTTATAGGGTTGCGCTAGGTAAGTTAGTTTAGGCCGGCTTATTTAGTAGTAGACCAAAGATATGAGTTCTTATATAGCATGCCCTAGTGGGTCGCCCGCTGGTCGTGTTGAAATCGCGATGCAGGTGCTATTTTACAAGAACCGATTAAATAATCAGATATGCTTCATGCTAAACCTACAGCCGGGTGTATACATTTGGGTATCTTAATTATTTTTAGGTATTGAGGATATATCCTTATAAGGATCGACAGTTGGTCTCCATTAAAATTGAGGATGCAGGTATCTCTCAAGTACACCTGACCATACATTGGGTTAAAATCCAAGATGTGGCACTCGGCTTACATGCTTAGCCAATAATTGCCCTGAGCAAAAATTATTCCAGTTGACATGATGCTGAAGGGTCTACATACCGTGTAGTATACTACTCAGGAAAGACTACAAGGTTAAAGATCTTTGACTTCATGTTTAATTGTTTCACAATTAAACACAAAGTCGGGGGCTACACCTAATAGGTGCGCCTATTTGGTACACACTATTCATATTTTTCTATGAAACCCTCCATAGCCTCGTTGCCAGCTGACATGAAGCAGGACTCGGGAGAAAAAGCGCTCGGACAAAGAGTACTTGGGAGCAATGCACTCAAGAAATTCTTCACCGTGGAGGATGAGCACTCGGCATTAGCTGTGACTCAATGATGAAGGTCTCAGGGGCTGCTGTGGATGCCATGGGCCCTAGGTACCTTATGAGAAACATTTGAGCCACTCGGACAGAGGATGGGCCTAACCTTATAATTAGGAATACAATAGGACTCGGCATAGATAACCTTGTATGACAAGAAAATGATATAGTCCTAGTCGGGCACATTGTATTCCTAGAAGGAAATCTCTTGGTCGGAGTCCGACTAGAATTCCTACTCTGTAACCCTGTCCCCCGTTATATAAGGGGAGGCCGGACGCCCCCTGAGGGCAGAGAAGAAAAATTTCACTAGAGAAACTTCAAAGGCAATACACTATAATTGGACGTAGAGTATTACCTCATCTCGAGGGCCTGAACCAATATAACTTGTTTGTGTTTCTTTGCAGTCCATCAAATTTAGGTCTCATGAGTAGCCCCATATTATTATTGCCGATACAAAACATCAACACGTGGATTCTTTTATAGGAACACATATGTGCACATCAGTTAGAAAGTTTGTACAGCAGTACTGCTGGCTAGGAATTAAATATTGTTGTACTCAAATGGCAAATTGGACAGATCACTACTTAGTTACTCTCCCCATCTTACAAACAGTAAATTTTTGGAAGAAAGTTGATAAATTAGTGAAGAGAATAAAAAACCAAAGTGCCCTTAACTAATAGGAAAATAGTACTGTGAAGTGATAAGTAAAAGGCAAGCAAAGGGTATTAAAAGTATAAAACTTCTTGACTTATGGATCAAGAATAGATAAGAAGGTAGTCTTCTATGATAAAATTAGAGGGGTATAAATGAAGTTTTTTTAGATGGCGATAGTAGGAAACTGCAGACTGGGTAGAGGAACGATTAATTAGTTGGATTATTTAATCATGATGACTACTGCTTTCTTGGTTTGGTCATCCGGCGATTACGAAACTAAGTGACGTACCACATAGATTCATAAAGATGATTCCAAGTGGGCAGTAGACTTAAAAGAGCATCTCCAAGATACTTCCTAGATTTTTCTATAGAGGGAGCTCCCTAAAAAGATTCCATTTATATTTCTTTGCTTCCCAACCCCTATATATATATATATATATATATATAATTGATTTCCTACTAATATCTTTATCTATATTTTTAATGGATAGTTTTGAAAGGGAGACATAGTTAAGGGGTGTGAAAGGGGGCAATTGGTGGGACTTTTTAAAAACTACAAAAATGGAATCGTGACGATAAGGTTTGGTTTTTGAAGATTCCGACGATAACTAAATGGAGGGGCATTATTAGCGAGCAGAGGAGCAGAAGTGCACTGCATAGATGATGCGAGGGCATGGGATGGTGTAAACAAGACTACGCTTTTATTGTAGTACTACCTCCGTTCCAAAAATATAAGCATTCCTGCATGTTTTCCAAAATATATCTGGATATCCCTCTGTCATTCATTTTGAAAACGTGTAAAAAATGCTTATATTTTGAAATAGAGGTAGTACATATTAGTGTGAGCTCCATGCCCCTACTCCGATCCCCCCTCCCCGGTCTCACTGTAGCACTGACCCAGGGCAGTCTTTGATGCCTCCCTCCACCTTGCCAATTTCCCTCTGCCTCATTTCCAAGGACAAAGAAGCTAGAACAAAACTTCCAAAATAAATAGTGGGTTTACATGGCAAATGGATTGGAGAATTGTGGCATATTGATCCTCTACGACAATTATATCCCATAGCTTATGTGGATTAAACCATTATTAACACTAGTATAGAAAAGCCAATCCCTGCCGGTTCGGCTTGGGCCGGCAGGGATTGGTGATCTCTACCAGTTCATGGTGCTGGAGAAAATTTTTTGTCCACACAGCTGTGAACCAGCAGGGATGATCCACATCCCAGCCGGCCTATGTCACGAACTGGTAGCAAAATAATCCTTGCTAGTTTATGACATGGGCCGACAGGGATTATAACACGAAGGAACCTTAACATGTGGGTTCTACATATGCGCATATATGCAGAGACTGCTTGGGCCATTTAACCTTGATATTGAGGAGCAGGTTTGTTATTACTTACCGTTGCGAAGACAATCCCCATGTTCATATATTCGTTGCGTAAAATATGTTATTAATGTGAATATTCGTCATCTATTGCAGGAACATAAATTGAATCTCAAAGGACTACTACCCTAGGAGATTGTGGCTATTCAACAACAACTCGTGGGGTTCATCATGGATAATATCATTGCTGAGGAAGGCATGTTCCATGATCCAGGCATTAAACACAACTTTCATTCTTTGGCTCTCACAAAGGTTTAGATTAACCACATACCATTGTTGTACTCTGGGATTAGATTATGCACCTCATGCTTGCTTTTTGACTTTAACCCCTAAAGAACTATGGGATTAGATTATGTACTTTTTAGATAATTTCATGGATCTGATGTGTGAAGTAGTGGATGTATGAACCATGTTATTTGTATTATCCAAGTGGATGTGAATGGTATGACTAGAGTAATGCGGGCTCTGAAGCCCAATGCGGTGTACGATATGGATAGCCGGCCCAGACTGTCCAGCGCCAGCCTAGGCAGTCATGCAGTGTACTCTGTTGGACCATCCAGACTGCTGTCTAGATAGTCCTGTAGTGACGCGGTGGAACCGTCCTGCCCGAATGGTATTGTACGCACGATCGGACCGTCCCGAGCATGGCCCAGAACAGTCCTGTAGTATCTACGATCGGACCATCTGTACCACAGCGGGAACGGTCCTGTAGTGGTCCTGGTAAGACCATCTGGTCTCCTTGCCAGACTGTCCTAGCTTCCACAGCCAAGACCGCTCGGTGATATAGCCGGACCATCCGTTATTGCGATGTACGGACCATTCGGTTTACCGCATTGTCCGGACCGTCCTTAAACTCGGACGGATGGTCCGCTGTTATTTTTTTGGCCATAAATGGTTATCACTGTGGCTTTTTAGTATGGTCCAGACTGTCTTGACAACTAGAAGGGCGACCCGAGTTGTGCTTTTTTGGGTGCGGGAATTCCATATCGCTGCCGGTTGGTAGGTGAACCAGTAGTGATACATTTAATATCCCTGCCAGTGTACTTTAGGAACCGGCAGGGATAGAGGAGTGTCAGGGTAGTAGATATGGTATACCTCTTATACGTGGATATACAGTGCCTAGAATACCATATACCTAATATGATACGGGATGGTGATAACCAGATATGGATAAAGTTACAATCAAGGAAAAAAAACGTACTCCGGATATGGAAGTCCGATCTGGGGATGACAAGTCGTATCGTATCTAGGATTGCTGAGTTCTACTTGGAGAGGGGGTCATCATCTGATATAAATACACAGTCCCCTAGGAGGGGAGGGGATTGAATCATAAACCTATAGATCAAGACATACCAAGCCTACATCGCGGAGAAGCCCTTTTGCTAGTCGCCAACTACATTGTTTCGCCGAGATTAGCTGGTAGGCTAGATTAGACAGCATGTTCCCATCTTTGTACTTAGTGTGTACACCCATCATCAATACATATAAATAGGAGTAGTGCTATTACTCAAGACAGGGGTCCTAACCTATATAAAAATCCCGTGTCTTGCTCCTCCTTTTCAGCTTAGCGAATACCTTGGTACCAGACAACCCCTATGTCCTCAAATACCGTAGTTGGGATCTTACCCATTGACAAGGAGTATCCCTACCAGTTTGAGAACCGGCAGCGATGGGTAGGGTTGAAAACAGTTCGGATAGTTTCCGCTATCCGGATGTATTTTTGGATACGGATACTCTAGGTCGGATAATTTTCAGATAGTTTTGGATATGGAAACGAATTCAGATTTTTTTTTAGAAACAGAAATAGATACAGTAACGCTAATATTCGGCGGAATCGGAAAACGGTCGGAAACTATCCGAAATTTTTACCGGATATCCGGATATTAAGTAAGGCCTACATGCCTAGCCCAGCAGCAAGAGACCGGCCCATTAGCCCATTAGGCTAACCCTAGACAGTAGACACCCACAAGCCACACACAGACACAGGCACACAGGCAGGGCAACCGGTTGCAGGCGTGCAGCGGGGGCAGCATGTGCTACAGGGCGCTGGCGCAAGCGCTGCGGGCATGTGGTGGCAGCAGCAGGGGCAGGAGCTGTGGGCGCAAGGTGACGGCAGGCGCTGTGGGCGTGCAGCGGCAGGGGCTAAGGGGCAGGCGCCGTGCAGCGCAGGTGCGATGGGCATGCATCGGGGGCAGGTGTTGCGAGCGTCCGTGCATCGACCATGACCGCACGACGAGCCGACGACAACCAAGTAGGTGAGTACCCGACGACTGTGTGCCACCGCCGATTTGCCGTCTACAGCTCTACGTCTCCTCTACGGCATCAACAGGTTTGAGTTTAGTCCTCTACTCCTCTTCCTTTATGGCTCTATATGTGTGCTCATTGCTATGTTGATTGGGACTGTGCAGTCTTTTTTTAGATATTAGGTGAATGTCAAATGATATGATTTCTGTTGTGGAGCTCAACATTGATTCGTTTGCTATTATGTGGTAGATTTGTGAATTGTGATGGATTCATCACATGCAAGTAGCAGCAGTGCAAGTGTATGCAGAACAAGTGTAGCAGCTTTGTGAACATCACAACCAACTCAGCCGACGGAAGGAGTTGTTGCCAATCAACAAGTGCTTGATCCAATTGCTACTACACTAGCACCAAGTGTTGCAGTTGATTTGACACAGGACACTGCTGATGATCCAGATGTCCCTCAAGCAAAAAAAGCAAAGAAGTGCAGCTTTGAGGTTTGGATGCACTTTGAGAAGTATTCCATAAAGAAAGTAGGAGATGATGAAACAGAGACTATAGAGCTCTAGGCTAAGTATAAGAAGTGCAGGTATAAATCTCGTTGTGAGACCAACAAGGGCACATCAGTATTTTAGAATCACTTAGCCAATAAGCACCAAATCAAAAGTGGTCAGTAGCTTCTAAATATGAAGAAGAATGATAGTGGCAGTGGAATTACATCTGTTGAGACTTACAGGTATGATGAGGCTGCTAGCTTAAAGAAATTTTATTTGGCAATCATTATGCATGAATATCCCTTTAACATTGTTGAGCATGAGTATTATGTGGAATTTATTAAGTCCTTGCGCCCTACTTTTCCAATCAAAAGTTGCATAATTGTTAGGAAAGACATCCTGAATATGTTTCTAGAGAAAAAGAAGAAATTGTATGAGTACTTCAAGACACTTTCATGCTGCTTTAGTACAACTATGGATATGTGGACCTCAAATCAAAATAAAGGTTATATGTGCATAACTACGCATTGGATGGATGCTAATTGGTGCATGCAAAAGAGAATTGTCAAGTTTATGCATGTAGAGGGCCATCATTCAGGGAAAAACTTGTGCAAGGAATTTTATGATAGTATACTGGACTGGAACCTTGATAGGAAATTGCTTGCACTTACTTTGGACAATGCATCGGCCAATGATGTATGTGCTAAGGGTTTAGTAGTAAAGCTCAATAAGATATCACCCTTGATATGTGATGGGGCCTTTTTCATGTGAGATGTTTGAATCATATTTTAAATCTTGTTGCTCAAGATGGTTTGAAGGAAATTGCATCAACTGTTTCAAATATCAGAAACACAATTTGTGGAGGCCATGGGCCCCGGGTACCTCACCACTAGCATATGGGCCACTCGGATAGAGGATGGGCCGAACCATGTAATTAGAGATAAGATAGCACCCGGCGGGCTTTACCTTGTATAATGAGGAATAACAATCTTAGTCGGATAGGTTTCTATCTCTAAGAAGGAAATCCCTTGGCCATATCCGGCTGGGATCCTTATCATGTACCCCTGTCCCCTAGTATATAAAGGGAGGCAGGGCGCCCCATGGGGGCACGGAAGATCATTGATCACCAACCACCTCAGAGGAATAACACCTCAACTGGACGTAGGGTATTATCTCACATCGAGGGCCTGAACCAGTATAAATCTTCTCTGTGTTCCTCTGCAATCCACCGAATTCACCTTCGCCGAGTAGCCCTATAGTTTTATTGCCGGTGTAAAGCATTGACAGTTGGCGCGCCAGGTAGGGGCTCTAGCGAATTCTTCATCAGCAAATTCGATGGATCCAACAAACGGAGTCGACGGCAACAAGTTCTCCCCCGGAGACAAGATTTCCTTCAGAAGCCTCGACTTCATTGCCGACCAGATCGGCAACCTTACCTTGGCTGGAACAGATCTAATCCAGCCGGCCGAGAAGCCAGCCGACGTAGCGCCAGTCGGCCCACAGGACGTCGCGATCTCCTTCCACGACTTACTGCGGCAGTCCTTCACATCGCCAAGCATAGGGACAACTCTCTCCTTCGGCGTCTGACTTGCGCTAGGCCTTGAGCCAGCCTGGGTTGGGCCGAGAAGGGGAGAGATCGTTAATCTCCCACATGGACTCGGCGACGCTACGGATTTACATCCCGCACAACAGACCCGATCTCCTGCGATTCAGTTTGGACACGACCAAGTGCCGTTTTAGATTGGATCTAGAGAGGTTGGGGTCGTTCTCACTCCGATAAACTACTCGGAGTCCAACTCCAAGTCGGATAATGGTTTGAACGCCAGTTCAGACTCCAGTCTGGCGAGTTTTCTCCTTCCCCGCGAGATCTTCATGGCTTCAACACCACCCTCTGAGGTGCGCCGACTACAAGAGGAGCAACAGGAGGAGGCGCGCCGACTGAAACAACAGGAGGAGGCTGATCGCGAGGCTCGCAACGACGGGCTGCGTAGAGCTGGGCGAGCAGCCCAGCAGCAGATTCTCCAGACCAAAGTCGGCGATCACGACGTCTTCATCACGCCGTAACAGAATGTTGTGGCCGCCGCAACTCTGCTGGACACGCTCCAGCTCGGGCTTGATCACCAAGCCACCCCAACTATCGCCAGAATCAAGGCGATGATCATGGTTGCTGCTTGCCAATAGCAACAACAGCAGTCGGGCGACACCCTAGTACCGACTAACCGGTCGGGATCTCCAGCAGCGGGCTCGTCCACGTCAGCCCGGCGTCGGGCGGCCAGCTCAAGTCGGCCACGCGAGGAGTCTAGGCAAACTACACTCGGCAATACTAATAACAACAACCGGCGCCGTCACCAGTATGATCGCCGGCCTAATCAAGACCTCCGAGAGCGCCTACAACATGACCTTCGCCATTCTATCAGCGCCCGGTGCTGCGAACGACAAGAAGACGAGCGCCGCCGACTGGAAGATGAAAACAAGCGCTTTGGCCTCCATCACGATTGGTTTAACCGCTGTGGTCGAAGCCCGAGCCCCCACGAAGACGAAGGCATCCTAGCTTTCACTCGGGAGCTACTGGACGTCCATTGGCTGACTGGCTTTAAGCCCACTGGGATTGAAAAGTATGACGGCAAGACAAATCCCGAGTCCTGGCTCACCATATATACTCTAGCAGTTCGAGCTGCTGGGGGCGACAACAAAGCCATGGCTAACTACCTCCTAGTCGCGCTAGCCGACTCGGCGAGGACATGGCTGATAGGCCTCCCAAGGCGGTCCATCGGTTCTTGGGGACAACTCAGGGATCGGTTCATCGCTAACTTTCAGGGGACCTATGAGAGGCCGTCTTCAGAGCACGATCTTTATCAGCTGCACCAGAAGAAGAACGAGTCTCTGCGAGATTTCATCAAGAGGTTTTCCGAGAAGCGTAATAAGATCCCAATGATCCACGACGAGGCCGTCATCGCCGCCTTCCGCAAGGGAGTAAAGGGCGCCCCATTCATCACGAAGTTCACTCAGAAACCACCGCCGTCTGTCCGGGCTCTGTTCGACATGGCCAATAAATACGCCGACTCGGCTGAAGCGGTCGCAGAGGCCCTCGACGAGAAGATGGAGACCCAACAGAAGGACCAAAAGGCGAAAGCTGACAACGAGTCATCTCAAAACAAGTCTGGCAGCCGCAAGCGGAAGTCGGACAATGAGGTGGCTAACATGGAGCGCACTCGGTCGCGGCCCTAACGGAATAACGACTACCAGAAAGTCATGAGCGGGCCATGCCCCTTCCACCCCAAGGGCAAGCACACGGCCAAAGACTGCTACATGCTCAAGAAGTTTGCCTCCGAGCAGGCTTCATCGTCTGGCGCTGACAAGGACAAAGACAAGCCAGACTTGGATCCGGCTGATGATTTTCAAGATCCTCAAGCCGAGCTCAATCACATCTTCGGAGGGCTGTCCGCGTACGAGTCCAAGCGCAAACAAAAGCTAACAGCGCGCGACATCAACACGGTCTCTACGTCGGACACCCCCCAGTATCTGCGCTGGTCAGAGATGGCCATTACCTTCAATCGCGCAAATCACCCAGATCGGGTTTCTCACCCAGGACGTTACCCACTCGTCCTGGACCCGGTCGTCAAACACATCAGACTGAAGAAAACCCTTATCGACGGAGGTAGCGCGCTCAACATCTTATTTACCAAAACTTTGGACGAGATGAAGATTCCTCGTTCAGAACTACGGCCAAGTACTGCGCCCTTCCACGGGATAATTCCCGACCTATCATCAACTCCACTCGGGCAGATAACCTTACCGGTAACCTTCGGCACGCGGGATAACTTCCGCACGGAAAACGTCTGTTTCGAGGTTGCCGACTTCGAGACCACGTACCACGTGATACTCGGACGACCGGCACTCACCAAATTCATGGCGATACCGCACTATACATACATGGTGCTCAAGATGCCCGGGCCAGCAGGAGTCCTCTCCCTCTGCAGCGACATCAAGCAAGCCTTCACCTGCGACAAGGAGAGCTGCGAACTAGCTCAATCACAAGAGGCGGCAGTTGGGCGCGATAGCATTCGGCAAGCCGTCACAACTGAAGTCGAGCAGGATCAAGTTCCGGCGAAAAAGGCAACAAAGTTGGGAATTTCAGCGGACTCTAACACGAAGAAGATCCTCCTGGACCCTTCCGGCCCCTCCAAGACTGCTCTAGTCGGGACCGGACTTGACCCCAAATAGGAAGACGCGCTCGTCACCTTCCTACAAGCCAATAAAGATATCTTCGCATGGAAACCGTCCGACATGCCGGGCGTACCAAGGAAGGTGATCGAGCACGCCCTCAATGTGAAGACAGACGGCAAGCCAGTCAAGCAACGGCTGCGGAGCTTTGCTCAAGACCGCAAGGATGCTATTCGGGAGGAGATTACCAAGCTCCTCACAGCCGGGTTCATCAAGGAGGTCTATCACCCGGATTGGCTGGCAAACCCAGTTCTGGTCGAAAGAAAAGGTAAATGACGCATGTGCGTCGACTACACCGATCTCAACAGACGTGCCCCAAGGACCCATTTGGGTCTTCCAGGATAGATCAGGTGGTCGATTCCACGGCAGGGTGCGACCTACTCAGCTTTCTTGACTGCTACTTAGGATACCATCAAATCAGCCTGAGGGAGGAAGACTGCTTAAAGACATCTTTCATCACGCCGTTTGGAGCGTACTGCTACATCACAATACCGTTCGGTTTGAAGAATGCTGGAGCAACCTATCAACGGGCCATTCAGCGGTGTCTGCACACTCAGATCGGGCGCAACGTGGAAGCCTACGTTGACAACGTGGTGATCAAGACCAAGTCTAAAGAAGACCTCATCGCTGACCTGGAAGAAACCTTCCAAAATCTTCGACGATTCAAGATGAAGCTGAACCCAGAAAAGTGTGCCTTTGGTGTGCCATCCGAAAAGTTACTCGGCTTCATCGTCTCGCATCGCGGCATCGAGGCCAACCCGGAGAAAGTCAACGCCATCAGGAACATGGCACCCCCGACTAACCTCAAAGACGTCCAGAAGCTGACAGGCTGCATGGCGGCACTCAGCCGGTTTATTTCCCGACTGGGCGAATGGGGTATGCCCTTCTTCAAGCTCCTCAAAAAGGCGGACAAGTTCCAATGGACTCCGGAAGCCCAGCAAGCCTTCGAAGAATTTAAGCAATTTCTCACATCACCTCCCGTGTTGGCGTCACCTCTACCCCAAGAACCGCTAATGCTATATCTGGCGGCAACTACTTAGGTAGTCGGCACGGTGTTGGTGGTTGAGCGATCCGAACAGAGTCACATTCAGAAAATACAATGGCCAGTCTACTTTGTCAGCGAGGTCCTTGCCGACTCGAAGACGAGATATCCGCAAGTCCAGAAGCTGCTATATGGCCTACTCATTACAGTCCGGAAGCTGGTACATTATTTTCAAGCACATCAAGTCACGGTGGTCACAGCGTTTCCACTCGGGGATGTCCTTCATAATTGCGAGGCCACCGGCCGAATCGCTAAATGGGCACTCGAGTTGATGGCGTTCGATATCACCTTCCAGCCATGGACAGCAATTAAATCACAAGCTCTAGCCGACTTTGTGGCCGAGTGGATGGAAATTCAACTGCCTACATCAACAGCAAAGCTAGAGTACTGGACAATGTACTTCGACGGTTCTCTACGGATCGGCGGCGCCGGGGCTAGAGTCATATTGACCTCCCCCACTGGCGAGAAACTGAAGTATATTCTACAAATCCACTTCCCGGCTTCCCACAACGTCGCCGAGTACGAGGCACTTATTCATGGGCTCCGCATCGCTATATCACTCGGCATACGTCGACTGGTTGTGCGCGGGGATTCTCAACTCGTGGTAAACCAAGTCATGAAAGACTGGACTTGTCTCGACAATACCATGGCGGCATACTGTCAGGAGGTCCGCAAGCTGGAAAACAAGTTCGACGGGCTGGAAATAACACATGTCCTGCGTCAATACAATGACGCGGCAGACGAGCTAGCAAACATGGGATCCAAGCGAGAAGCAGTTCCGACTGGAATCTTTGTCGAGTAACTCATGGAGCCATCAGTCAAGAAGAAACCGGCGCCGGAGCAGTCGGGAGGCGAACCTACCCAGGCCACAAACGAGGTGCTGCACATATGTCAAGACTGGAGGACTCCTGTTGTCAAATTTCTCCTGGATGATGAACTCCCAGAAGATCGCAGTCAAGCTGAGCAGATAAAGCCTCGAAGTAAAAGCTTCCTACTAGTCGGAGAAGACCTGTACCGAAGGAGCGCATCCGGTGTCCTCATGCGTTGCGTCACCACCAAGGAGGGCAAGTAGATCTTGCAGTCGATTCACTCGGGCATATGTGGCAACCATGCCGCATCCAGAACGTTAGTCGGAAAGGCTTATCGGCAGGGATTTTTCTGGCCCACAGCAATAACAGATGCCAAGGACATTGTTCGTAAGTGCGAGGGTTGCCAGTTCTACGCAAGACAAACAAATCTCCCAGCCCAGGAACTCCAAACCATCCCTATTTCTTGGCCATTCGTAGTATGGGGGCTCGACATGGTCGGGCCCTTCAAGAAAGCGCCAGGAGGGTTTACACATCTATTCGTCGCGGTGGATAAATTCACCAAGTGGATTGAGGCTAAACCCGTTGCAACAATTACAGCGGCACGAGCAAAGGACTTCATCATGAGTATACTATACCGGTTTGGGGTCCCTAACCGCATCATCACCGACAACGGTACTCAGTTCACGGGCGGCGTATTCCAAGACTTCTGCGAAGATTTTGGCATCAAGATCTGGTACGCATCTGTGGCACACCCGCGGAGCAATGGGCAGGTCGAACGAGCCAACGGTATGGTCTTACAAGGCATCAAGGCCAGAATATTTGACCGACTACAACCATATGCGGGCCGGTGGGTACAAGAACTTCCATCTGTTCTGTGGTCTCTCAGAACCACGGTTAGTCGGGCAACAGGGCATTCCCCTTTCTTCCTGGTCTACGGTGCCGAGGCTACGCTACCGACAGAGTTATAGTTCGGCTCTCCGCGAGTCCGGGCTTACTCTGAAGACGTTTCAAACAATACCTGACTGGTCGAGCTAGATCAATTGGAAGAAGCAAGGGACACCGCAACAATCCAGTCGGCAAGGTATCTTCAAGGCCTACGTCGCTACCACAATCGCAATATCCGTGGCCGCGCCTTTTTGGTCGGGGATCTCGTTCTGAGGAAAATACAAACCACCAAAGACAGGCACAAATTATCCCCAATCTGGGAAGGGCCGTTTATTATAGCCGAGGTCACGCGGCCAGGCGCCTACTGACTGAAGACCGAAGACGGTATCCTCATCAACAACTCATGGAACATAGAACAGCTACGTCCTTTCTATACCTGAGTTTTATACTTTTTCATGTGTACAGTTTCTCTGACTCACTACGTCGCTTGTATCAACCGAGTAGTGAGTCGGGGGCTGCATGTATATATGTGTTCTATCAATAACATACGAGCTTATCCCACTTCAGTTATGAAGCCTTACTACGACTGTCACGTTTGCCCGAGCACAGCTTCTTACGTTGAACGTTTTTATTAAGTTCTGACAGACTAACTCGGCGCAGACTACACGGTCAAGTAAAGCTAATGACGACTGAGTGATAAACTTGGCGGCATTGCACACATATTTACACATGTTTTTTCACAAAAGTATATACATACCGACTACATAATATGTTGCCCTTACAGACCCAGGTCTCGGGTAATTACCTCAGCAGTCGGCTTCGCCCGGGAAATCAGCTCCAGCGCCTCCTCGGGCGTCGTCTCCTCGGCAAACACCTCCCCAATGGCTTCAATGTCTGCCCTCGGGTAGATGGACTTGGTCATCGCCGGGGTTTGGGCCACGCCGGCAACAACATGCTCATTCGAATACTTCTTCAAGGCACTCGATGCATTCTCAAGACGCGCCTCTATTTGGGGGATCCTGCTGCAACTGGTTCCCACAGGGCTGGGATCTATGAGGTCAAGGAGCCCTTTCACGGACCCAACGAGGGCTTCCCGTGACTCCCTGATCACTCCTATCTCCTCTGTGTAAAACCGATACTGGGCCTGGACATTAGCTCTCATGTCTGCCCAGGTCCACCGGCAAGTAAACTTGTCAGACTCGGCTGCAGACAGAATGACTAATGGATTGGCTAAGATCACGGTCAGGTTGAGGACTTACTTTCATAGTCAGCCTCCCACCCGGCCACGGTCTTCTCCAGTTCAGCTTTTTCCTTACCGAGCTTGACGACAGCCTCTTTCAACTCGGCCTTCTCCCGATCAAGCTCGGCGTTGGCCTTTGTCAGGTCGGCCTTGACCTTCTCAAGCTCGGCCCTGGCTTCTTTGGCCTTCTTCAGCTGGGATTCCCTCTCTGTTCGGGTCTTCAACTCTGCTTCGAGGGCTGCACGACAGATTAGCCAAGAGCTCAACCGTGCAGTCATGACATAACTGGGCAGTCGGGAACAACGCAGCTGGACGAATACGTCGATGGTTCAGTCGGGAAGGTGCATTTGGAGAATTTACCTCTGATCTTTCTAGCTAGGGCCCAAGTCTCCTCCCTGAGCTGGTCGGCGCCACTCTTCAGCTAGGCTTCCCTCCCCGCGTGACGCTCCTCCATCTCGGCCTTCAATGCCCGGAGTTGCTCCAATTCTGCGAGGTGGGGAGCCATTTCGACCAGGATCTCTGTCATTGCCTCATTGCGGTTGACAAGCTTCTGCTCAGGGTAAAAAACAAATCAAGGATGGAGTCAGACGTCAAAACGAGAAGATCACCACGACTCTGCCACAAGAATCATACCCCGACTCCCTGGGACCCGCTGATAGCGGCGCGAAGCAAGCTTTCGCGTTCCCTTCTCGCGACAACTTCGTCAAGCTTGAAGCTCTTCACGGTCCTGTCGAGCGCCATCCAGGTGAATGTCCGGGGCATCCTACATGAAGGAGCTTCAATCCGAGGCAAGTTCGGGATCTTTGGTAGTGGCGACGATGATGGCGACAGGGTCCCGGCCCCCATGCTGCCGTCCCCCGCGGCCTCGGGGACCGGCTCAGGGGCTCCGACAGCAGCCTCTGCGATAGGCGATGATTCAGGGGCTGGGGCCTCAACCTCTGCAATTGCCTCTTGGTCGAGTGGCGACGGCGACCCTGCAGTCGGGACTACCTCAGTCTCCACAACTGGGCTGGCCACCAGCTCAGCGGGTATGTTCGCGGCCGCCAGCTCGGCTGGGGCAAGCTCTTCAAGGGGAGTGGTCGGATCGGTCTCCTTGAGATCGATGTCGGCTCGCTTCCTGCATGACGAAATAAGACATCAAAACACTACAGCAACACACAAGGATTCCAGAAGATCCGGAGCAGCGTACCTCTTGGAGAACTTCAGTTTCCTGCCGGGCGACCCGGGTCCTGGCGGAGCGCTACCTCCGGTCGTCAGCCCGACCGGCGAATTGGTCGACGCCACAGTCGGTGGCGGCATATCAGCTCGAGTCGGCCCCGGTTCTGGCATGGCTGGCTCGGGCACCCCCGTCCTCGGCGGTGTCTGCTCTGGCCGGCCCCTCGGCGGTGCTGTTGCCGGACTCGGCAATGTTGGGCTCAAACCCACAGGTCTCAACCTTGGACTTGATCGCCTGGGCGCCGCGGCGACGGTGTACTTTATCTTCAGGCTTCCTGCCACGGCGCGCGGCGTCATGGCTCCCTTGCCCCGATACAGAATGGGCTTCTTCCCCGCTCTCTTGGAGTCGGGCTGGGTAGCATAGGGGCTCCTCGTCCTTTTCTTCGATGCAACGGCCGACAATGGGCGGGAGTCTTCATCGAACTCTTCGTGCCACTACAAATGTGTCAACAAAATACATCATGCAGTGCTGAACAATCACAGTTCCACAGGCATTCATCACAGAAGAAGATTAAAGGTTACCTTGGTCCGGGGCCGAATAAAGCTATAGGCCGCGACCCGGCAATTATCGTCTTCGGTCCTGATCACCCCCTCGGAGAAATAACTGAACAGGGTCTCGGTCACTACGCGCTTGCTGATGTGCCTGGCCCATCTCCTCAAAGGATGGCTCTGCTGACCAATTTGGTGAAACCACGGGCGGCAAGCCGGTAAATGGGCGCAAGGAGGGAGCCAGATTTGCGCAATAGAACCATTCCTTGTGCCAGCCTTTCAGAGAAGATTTCAAGGGGAGATCAAGATATGTCTTCTTTCCATCGCTCCTCAGCTAGAGACCAGCCCCCCCAATCACACTAATATTATTCTTGGAGGGTTGGGGTTTGATGTGGAACAGATGTCGGAAGAGAATAAAATGGGGTTCAACACCCAAAAAGCACTCACAGAGAGTAACAAATATGGAGATCTGAAGAATTGGGTTGGGGTTCAAATGCACCAACTCCAGCCCGTAGAAGTCAAGGACGCGGCAGAAGAAATCGGAAGATGGAAGGCTCAAGCCCTGATCGAAAAAAGAGGCGAAAACTACTGTTTCACTAGGTTAGGGATTTGGGACCGACTCACCCTTAGCCGGCCGCCAGCGAATCACCTCTTGGCTAGGTAACTTTAGTTGACTCTCCAGCAGCTTCAGCTTCACCGAGCCGCAATCTGAAATCAGCCAAGCACTCTCCGGCACACCCGCAAGATCTGAAGCTTTCGGCATGGCTGGAAGCAGTAAGATTTGGGGAAAAACGAATCGGGGGCTTGGAACGGACGAAGAGGATTGGAATCACTCGAGTTCGGGTGGGGAACAGCAACAGCTAACCCTAGCCGGGCAGGAAGCGAAACGCGATTGGCTGATTTGGGGAATCTGAAGGAATCTTTTTCTCTCTCCCCGCTTTTTATAGAGCCGATGCCGACTAGATGGGCTTGGGCCTACACAGCCAGCACTGGGCCACCAAGATATGAGTTCCTACAGTAGCATGCCCCACGTGGGCCGCCCACAGGCTGAGCTGAAATTATAGCGCTGGTGCTACCAACAGGAGCCGATGAGGTAAACAGATATGCTTCATGAGAGCCTTATTGCTAAACATATATGTTTGGGTATCTGTTTTATCCACCAGGTCTCGAGGATATATCCTTATAAGGATCACAAGCTGGTCTTCATTAAAATTGGAGATGCAGGTATCTCTCTCGGGTACACCTGACCACGCAGTGGATTTATTTTCATGCAGTGATACTCGCCTACATGCGTGGCCACCAGTTGCCATGAGTAACATTATTCCAGCCGATATGACGCTGAAGAGTCTTAACTTTCGAGTAGTGCACTACTCGGAAGAGACTATAAATCCCTTATTCCCGCTGACATGATGCGGAGGAGTCTAACTTCTGAGTGGGACGCCACTCAGAAAAGACTATAAACCCCCCTTTTCCAGCCGACATGACGCTGAAGAGTCCCATATACGAGTAGCATCCTACTCGGCAAGACTATAAACACATATTCCGACTGACATGAAGTCGAAGAGTCCTACATACGAGTAGTTCCCTACTCGGCAAGACTATAAAGTTTATTCCGGTTGACATGATACCGAAGAGTCTCATATATCAGTAGTAATCTACTTGGGAAAGACTTCCAGGTTAAAGATCTTTGACTTTATGTTTAATTGCCTTCACAATTAAGTACAAAGTTGGGGGCTACACCTAATAGGTGCGCCTATTCGGTGCACACTATTCATATATCTCCATGAAGCCCTTCATAGCCTTGCTATCAGCTGACATGAAACAGGACTCGGGAAGAAGACTCACTCGGACAAGAGTACTCGGGAGCATCGCACTCGGGCAATCTTCACCGTGGAGGATGAGCACTTGGCATCAGCTGTGACTCAACTATGAAGATCTCAGGGGCTACTGTGGAGGCCATGGGCCCCGGGTACCTCACCACTAGCATATGGGCCACTCGGATAGAGGATGGGTCGAACCATGTAATTAGAGATAAGATAGCACTCGGCGGGCTTTACCTTGTATAATGAGGAATAACAGTCTTAGTCGGATAGGTTTCTATCTCTAAGAAGAAAATCCGTTGGCCGTATCCGGCTGGGATCCTTATCATGTACCCCTGTCCCCTAGTATATAAAGGGAGGCAGGGCGCCCCATGGGGGCACGAAAGATCATTGATCACCAACCACCTCAGAGGAATAACACCTCAACTGGACGTAGGGTATTACCTCACATCGAGGGCCTGAACCAGTATAAATCTTCTCTTTGTTCCTCTGCAATCTACCGAATTCACCTTCGCCGAGTAGCCCTATAGTTTTATTGCCGGTGCAAAGCATCGACACAATTTTAATTGTGACGAACTCTACATTGTAGTGGGAAGAATTGATGAAGTGTGCCTCAGAATGTGATAGTTTAGATACTAGCCATGGTCTCTCTTTGGATGTTCCAACAAGATGGAACTCCACTTATCTCATGTTAAAGCAAACTATTCACTATAGACCAACTTTTGATAGGCTTTTTCTTCGTCATAGAAGCAAATATCTGCATTGTGTCCCAATAACTGGTAATTAGACTTTGGCAAAATTATTGTGTACATGTTTGAAAAGATTTTATGATGCTACTTTGATCTTCTTTGGCACTACATATCCAACTGCAAATCTTTTTTTAGTAAATTCTATCAAATTAAGCTTGCAGTAGTTGATTGATGCATCAGCTCTGATCCAGTTATAACAACTATGGGCTCTAAAATGAAAGCTAAGTATGATAAGTATTGGGAGAAGTTCAATATGGCTCTTTTTGTAGCTTGCTTTCTTGATCCTAGGTTCAAGGCACAGCTAGTACAGTATTATGCAGAAAACATTTATGGTAAGCAAAATGCACCAGGAAAAATTAATAAATTCATGGATGTTGTCAACAAGCTATTCAAAGCTTATGAGTCTAGTCTAAACCCTTCAAAGAATGAAGCAGCTATAAATGTCCAGAAGGATTCTTCAGTGAATGGGGATATAAATGGGGAGAGTGATGATGATCTTGATGCAGATGTTGTGAACTGCTTGCATGGCAGTACTGCCCCTAGAAAAGGCAATAAAACTGAGTTGCAAGTATACATGAATCTGAAAGCCCGTTGATGTCGCCTAGAGGGGGGGTGAATAGGCGTTCCTGAAAAATTCTCCAAAAGCAGCGGTAAAATACTGGTAGGAACCTCCGACCAAAATGGTAGGAGGTTCCGACCGTTCTCTCGGTCTGGCCGAGAGGGCTAGTCGGAGGTTCCGGCCTAGAACGCCGGAAGTTCCGACCCTGGGGTTCAGACTCTACCAATATGCTTCTATAAAGGATAAATCTGACAGAGATCAAGTAAAGTGCAAGTAATGGAGTAAGAGATAAATGCTGGCAAGTTAATATACAAAATGAGGCAATAACGAGAAAAGACAACGGAGGCACAAAGATTTTTCCCGAAGTTCGGATCACAAAGATCCTACGTCTCCGTTGAGGAGCTCCAAAGAGCTGGGTCTCAATTGACTTCTTTCCTCACCAAGTGACCACAAAGATCAAACTTGGTTTTCACTAGAATTTACCTCTTTTCCTTGCGGAGGTGAGATGAACCTTCACAAACTTTCCCGGGACAATCCACAACAAGAGGAAGCTCGCGGGGGACGCCTAACCGTCTAGGAGGTTTTCCTCCAAGAGAAATAAGCCCCAAGCAGCCAATCCGCGACCTCCACAAGTGCACAAGATCGTCCTAGCCTTCTCTCAACAAAATTCACCCAATTTCCCACTAAATCCTCACAAGAATCACAAAGAATGCACTAGGATTAGTTGGGAGAGCTCAAAGCACCTTAGGAGAGGCTAGGGAACAGTTGGAACGAAGTGGAATGCATCAGCAACGGTTAGAATCCAAGTTTGGGTTTTATAGGACATGGCTTACGTCACATAGCCGTTACTCACAGATTTTGGCCCGGCAGTTCCGACTCGGAGGATCGGAACCTCCGGCCAACACTTAGTGTGTGGCCGAAGGGCCTGGTCGGAGCTTCCGACCTTGTAGGTTGGAACCTCTGACCCTGACACTGAAAATAGATTTAAAATAAACTCCGAGTTGCTTCGCTGTTTTGCATCATGTCTTTGTGGGGGGTCTCCATGCACCACACTAAGCAACCTGGGACTAATTCTCTGCACAAATCTTGATAAACTCATTAGTCCCTTAACCGCTTTGTCATTAATCCACCAAAACCCACTTAGGGGATAGATGCACTTTCAGGATCAACCACTAGTGGAATGGGACACCAAAAATAAAATATTTAATATTTTGCGTTGGTGGTCACTCAAGCAACATGAGCTTCCTATTCTTGCTCGACTTGCTCGTGACGTACTTTCTATTCAAGTATCAACCGTAGCTTCAGAATCAACATTCAATGCTGGCGAACATGTCATTGATCCGTTCGGCAACCGTCTAGATCCTGAAATGGTGCAACCTTTGGTTTGCACCAAAGATTGGACTACAACATTAAGAAAAGGTAATCTTGAGCTGTCTATACACCTTTTTATTGCTTTAAGTGTTCATGTTCTGCATTTTTAAGCCTTTATCTACGACTATGAACATTTAGGTGGAAATGTGGTTGGGTCTATCATCAATGAGCTGGACATGGAGAACCTTGAACGAACTTTTGTTATCTTGCTGACCAAGGTCTGTGCTTCTGTTACTAACTTGTACAATTATTTGGCTGATTTTCATACTTCCACTAATATCCGATCAAATTTTTATTTACAGGCTGGGGATATAAATCATGAGGAAGATGGTGATGGGAATGATGATATGGATTGTTTTGAGGATGACGACGACATAGCGCCAATGGATGTTTGAAGGAAATGCTTAATTTCCAAGTTGCATCTAAATTATGTCTGTAGACTGTAATGTAATGAACTAAGTCTGGACTCTGGAGTGTGGACCGTGTCATTTGAGTTTGTAAGAGTGTGGTTGTTATGTGTGTGCAATGCAAGTTTATAGACTGTTATGTTATATATGGTCAAGTGTCATTATTTTGTAATGAACTAAGTCCTTGGACTTGTATTACGTTCACGTGGATTGGTGGATGTTTCTCGTTATCATATAAAGTGGTATTATTAATAGCTAAAATTTAGAAGGAGATCTATTGTTTTAGAAAATATAACAAGATATATCTCTTTGTTGATTTTGGAAACTCAGTTTGAGAGGTTTTTATATTCCGATAAATATTCGTTACCCCGTTCCGATTCGTATTCACTCCATATCCATATTCGATAATATCCGATTCTATTTTCATATCGTAGTTTATGATTCCAATTCCGAAAAAAAAATATGAAAATAAATATGGTAGAGTTAGTTTTCGTCCGTATCCGATCCGTTTTCATCCATAGTGATGGGCCACGACCATCACTGCCACATGTGGCCTATCGGTTCAAAAACCGGCAGGGATGCCAGTTATGAGCCGATAGGGATTGTCGGTTCTGTACTAGTGGAAATAGGTGAAGGGACATGGGCTAAGTATAGCTTAGTTGGTTAGGATCCTTGTGGTGGAAACTTTCCAGACTCAGCACGAGTGCCTCCAAGAGGTAGTGCATGCACACGTGGGTTCGTTTGGTGGTCAAAATGTGTGCCTACGCAACGTGAGCCTATGTCTCCAACCTTGTTAATAGATGTGCTAATTCACATGGGTTTGCACGGGTATGAGTGTGGTGTGCATCCAACTTGTAGTTAGAGAAAAACTTAGTTGAGCGACAAAAACTATACAAACTAGCTTGATAAAACCCCACCTATTGTTGCTGGAATATTGCATGAAAATGACAGAGATAAGGTGTAAGATAAATTTTCTTTATCGCATGGCTTTATATACTCCATATATGTAATTTGCACCTTCGATCAATCGTCTAAAAAGGCTAAAAACCATTGAGATGATCTGATATATGAGAGAATGGAGGCAATTTGAATCATAGGTTAATCAAAAGCTAAAAAATAAGGTCACATGGCTTTACGAGAGAAGAGCAAACAGGGAGACCGTTTGAATCATAGATTAATTATCCAAAATTATCCAAGTGCTAAAAACAATTGAGGGGACGTGGCATAACAAGAGAAAAAACTAGCATTATCTATTGGATTCAAAAATTGAGCGATGAGAAATCGACATTTTCCTAGAGAAGCACCGGTGGTGTGGAGATGGCATGACTTGACACGCTGGGGTTTAAATCCTCGTGACCATAAATATTACACCACATGGAGGTGCATTTTCAGTGGGAATCTATTGAGGTCAAAGGTCTTAGGACTTTATGAGTGACCTCCATTATTTTAAGTGTGTTAACAAAGCGTACTCGTGGACGTATGAGCGTGGTATCTTGATTATATACGTGTGTTTTTCAAGTAACATAAATGTATAGGCGAAAAAATCAACATTTTCCTATATTTTATTTAAAAATCAGTAAATTTAATTTTGTTGATTTCCAAAATTAACATGCGCGTTCTAATTTTGATTGGAGAAACTAGTTATCACTCGGCTAACGAAGTTTTTGGAGGCCGATGCTGCTAACGGCCACATGCACGCTATAGAGTATTAGTTTCGTTAAACCAAGACGTGAGCTATGTAGAACTTTAACATCAACGGAACTTGCAACATAACTCCCAACTTTGCTTCTGGGTATAGCACATTAGCACACCGTGCCTTTGAAATATCATATTTGGCAAGGGGCTTGTCAGAACACCACGTAGAAATGTAGCATCCCGTACCAGCAAAGTTCAGTGCCTGCAAACACACTCAAACAAGCAGATATGTAAATTGCGGCAGACAGCAAAGCAAGAAGCCCCTAAGCAATGGGACCCGCATGTGTTACAGCACCGCAAATCAACAGCACTGATACACGACAACGCCGACAAATGGGAACTTAATGCGTTGAGAAGATCACAGTACATTTAATGCGTAGAGGACTTGTGCAATCTGCAACAGCTCTCACCAGATTCGGGCCAACCGGTGAGATATACCGTTCAGGGAACAAAGATTTCCATTTCTCATACAACAATTATATAACTAACATTGGAGAATAATTTAAAAGGCTCTATCTTTTTTTTCTTTTCTAACTTGATCATATTCTGTCTATTGTTACATAGAACAACGCTGCTTTGTGCTTGCTCGCACACTCCCATCTGGGGGCCAACATCACACCAACGCAAGGCAAACATGTACACACAGGTCTACAACATATAAATTGAACTATGTTATAACTTGGCAATATATTGGATATAAGCCAAGAACAAGAACTCTGCCCCTAATTGTAGGGTGAACGATATCTCATTCTATGGGAACCTCCAATTTAGGTTTCCAGTTATTCAGAAAATGTCCCGATGGAAGTGCCCTGGAATCGAGTTGCCTTGCTGAGCTTGCCTAAGGTGCATGGACAGTGCATAGTTGTTTACCTGCACAACAGGAAAAGAAATAGAACAAAAACATTAGTAGCCAGAACCTTTTCAGATGCTCCAAAAAGGACCAACAAACAAGTATAGTGGAACAACTATGATTGTAATACCTCCAGGTTTCTAATTTGTTCTTGGTACTGAACAACTATATGCTTCAGTTGCTGAAGCTCCTGGTTTCTCGCATCATGCTCCTTTTGGCGCTCGTGCTGAATTGCAACTGCTTTCTTCAGAATAGTATTTTCCCTAGTGACTGCTTCAAATTGTTCCTTATACACAGAGCTTTCCTGTTTCAAGGAAAGAATATCAAGGAGAAGTTACATTTTACTTTAAAACTTACTATCAAGTGTTTTTTAACAGTAAATAACTGGTTACAATCAGCATAAATTTGCAGTGTCATAACCTTGGAAGCTAATCCTCTGGAAAGAATCCAAATAAAGAAGTTTAGTCAATGAAGTAAACCATTATATATGTTCAAGAAGCTAAAAATAGCAAAATCACTCATACATCAAGTCAATCCATGTTCTGGAATCCCAAGAAGTTATTGACCCTGGACTAGCCCAACTATTAATAGTAGTTGGTGTATGCTTGATCAAATGTGTCCATATTTTAGAATTGATCCTCAAGTTATACAGTTTTCTGCTGGCCAACGTATCATTTTTCCTTTTACAATTAGTCTATCAATCTATATCATGCACTCAAAATAAATAAAACCAAGAGTTGCCAAAATGTGTTCAGATCATAAAATGATTCTCCACTTAAAACAGTTTTCCGCTGGCCTAAACCTAGTAGTAATAATGATACCTTGGTAACCTAGAATGGACAAGGATGAACACAACATATGATAACAACATAAAGGTCAGATAGCTAACAAGCAGGCAAGTTCTCTGAAGTGCTCTAGGAAGAGGTTTGAACTACCTTCTGAAAACTCTCCATTGCTTCTGCACCAACACGAGCGATCATGGACTTCTCAAAAACCTCCAATACCCTAGAGGCACGAGCCTTTGCATCATCCACATTAGAGGCACTGGTCATCTCATTCACAAGAATCTCAACCCAGTGGGTGCCACTTGATGGAAAGTTATCTCCAGAAGGAGCATTTCCTATAGGTGCAGCAGCTTCATTACCACCTGAAATACCTACACCGTAAAGCAACATATCTGCTATACTTAATAGTATTCTTCAGATCAATATTCTCAAAGTAGTCAAATTGGTTAATACCAATAGTTCTTCTGTTCTATGCATAGAACTAAATTTGAAATACTGAGTTCAAAAGTATGCTGGTGCACTATACATAAGAAACATCTCACAGAGGATGTAAAGTGAAAAGCATATCATCAAACGATACTTTATCTCAAGTTATACAGAAATAGCCATGCAACTTTAGTTTTTGGAAATCCAAAAGCATTTGAGTCAACATCCAAGAAAGCATGTGGGCACAAAATTGCTCATAATATCATGCAAAGCATATTAAATGAAAGGTGAGTGTTAAAAACTATGTTTTGTATCGGAATGTAGCTTGATCAAAACATTGAAATCAGCTGAGATTTCAGAGGAAAGAACATATCATGAAATGGCATTTATTCTTGGAAATGCAAGTCCAAATTTACCATGTCAGATTCTTCCAAGTGGATTTATGATGGCTGCAAATCCAACATAGGAGAGGAGATGGCAGGGCTCGGGTTAAGGGGGGAGGGGAGATCTAGAGGTTGCGAGCCACGCAGAGTGAAAAGACTTGAAATATTTTCTTTATAGGTGATGGTAGTGATGACCAGTTTTTTCTCGCTGTGCACTTGCCTTTTTGCTTAGAGAGCAAGTTCATTCACATTGCACATTTGAATGTTGTGTGAATTTTTTGTTTAGTGCATGAATCTTTTGTGATTTCAATTAATTCAAATATATCGCTGAAATCCTTGAAGCCTATTTTCCCTGGGTTACCATATAAGGCACTTGTGCACAAGTTTGACACTCATGCCCACAATTATCTGGCATGAGATAAAACTATCACTAATTTCATGGAAAACGATGCTCCAATTGGAAAAGTTTTTGTGAATCAAGCTAAAAAATCGGAATCTTATTGTGTAATAATCCATCATTTGACAAACGAAAGGTGGCACTGAAAAACTAATTACATAGGGTAGTGCAGAACACAGGAATTTTGCAAGAGTTCTCAAGACAGTTTGATAATTAATACCCTCGGCAACCAGGAAACCCGCATGCCAAACAGATGTTAGAAGTTTAGTAAGATATACCATGTGAAATGGTATTTTAAACAAGAAAGCTTAGATGGTATCAATATGGCATCATAACACAAGTGGCATCCAAAGGTCCAAAGTTTACCTTCGTCAGGCACTTGAAGCTCAGTAGACATTCCAGAGGGAGATTGATAAATAGGTTCCACATTATATTCTGTTAGACTAACGTGCAAATTGAGCAAGCACTTTATTGCTGAATCCAAATCGTTTTCACATTCTTCCAACGCGTTCTCAATAAACTGCAGCAACAAAAGCTTCCATAAGGCTTAAATTTTGTGATAAAATTACGGTTACCAAATTGTTAAGAAGCTCCCACATGCGAAATACTTCGAATATGTTGATGAATTGCATCCAAAATACCAACAAACACGAGTGAAAATCTGGGAGAATGCTAAGATTTTTTTCCAGATATGGTAGGATGTTATGCTTTGTTATAACAACAAGTACATTGTTCAAAGAATACAAACAAAAAAAAATAACTATGTGAACAAACAACAAAAAATGTAACATAGCATTCATGGAGGTGCCTGTTTTCAGAAAGGAGGATGGAAAGGAACCATTCTACCATATAAGACCCATAAATGCTTGATAGAACTGCTGGACAATTGCATATTTAGGGTTCAATATAATTCATTTCTTATATGAACAACACATTCTTTTTTCAGAAGAGGCATGCGTTCAATATTATTCAATTGGTATATTAACAAGTCAGAATAATCACATGAAATTTAGGCGAACAAAGAGTGGATAGTCCGCAATTCTGCATTGCGCGCCATAATATACAGAATCCAGCCAAATTATTAAATGCCCTGATGCATAACTCAAGATTTGCATCAGTTAAAAGCCATTGATGTAAGTATGTCTACTCGTACCAGTTCCACTCAGAAATTGACAATTGCAAAAAAAAAAAAAACCCACCAACTGAACTGAAATAACAAATACACATCCATGCACAGAAAAAGAACATATAACGCTATAGCTCCAAGGAAATATTACTAGTAACGTCAACCAAGAGACCCCTCTCAAATGAATCCTAACACAAACCATAACCAGAAACTTAAACTGTGAGACCTGCATAAACCCTAATCTAAAGCAAAATATAGGGCTATAGGCACAGAAGCAACATCTATTTTGCCAGATAACTAGAGAATTCTGTTACAAACAGCAATATTTGAACAAAACAACGAGGTGATCAATGACTAGACTACATGTATGACTATAACAAGCTAGATTCCTGCAACTCCAGCTAACGTTGCGACCTAGAGACGGCAAGCGTGCAGGCTGCATCATGATGATAGGAGCCTCGGAAGCAGCTGAGGGCGTGTTTGGTTCTCTCCTTACATAGCAACAGCACCGGGTACTACTTAGTCTCCCAATCAAATCAATCTGCAGCACAGGGGCATAACTAACACGCACGCACTACTGCTAGTTTACGAGGGAGACGAGCAGACGGCATCACCTCAAGGCCGACGGAGGGGAACCGAGCGCGGATCTTGCCGACGAGGGCGGGGTCGGGGAGCGGCCTGGGTCGGAAGCAGGCGCGCTTGGAGGGCGGGGAGGACGGCGAGTGGGGGAGATCCTCGAAGAAGGAGGAGGCCCGCTTCCCGCATACCGCCGCGGACATGGTGCCCGCCGCCGCCGCCGCCGCGGCGCCTCGCGAGGCGTTAGGGTTAGGTTTGGTGGATTGGGAAGGGAGGGAAGCGGAAATGGACGGGAGGAGAATGCGAACCGGGGGATGCGGATGCTTATGCTTTGCTTTGGTTAACGGCCCCGTATTACCGCTTCCCGTGCTACCAAGGCAGAAGACGTGCACAAAGGCGTGGGGGTTGCGTTGCGTGCTTCGGTTTGCCCACCTTGCTTCACATGGCTTCCACCAACGGTAATCTCACATATTGTATCAATCTAAGAAGGATGTGTCTATTCTATACGCATATTAACGGTAATCTCACATATTGTATTAATCTCACATATTGACTGGTGCACGCGTCAAAAATGAAAAGTAGCGGCGCGTGGACCGGAAAAACACCCTGCCCACGGCATCCCTCCACGCCACACCTGAAAAACAAGTAGGCCCGACACGGCCCATGCTGATGGGGCCCACCCCACGCCCAGCTACATCAAGACCTAGCCGCAAACCCAGTTCTTCTCATCCCTGGCAAGCACGGTAACATGCGCTGCTATTGATACAAGGAGAGATCCCTGGAAAAAATCCAAAAAACAAAAAAAAAAGGAATTAGGGAGGAGGAGGAGCAGGAAGAACAAGGAAAGAGAAAGACGAAGGGAAGAAGAAGAGAAGAGAGAAGAAAAATCCAATGGAGAAAAATTGAGAGATCAAATCTGGTTAGGTCAAAGTTCTCTAAAAAAAGAGAAGACATATCCAACTAGACATGTATATTTACATCGCTAGAATATCACATAGTATTTTTCTTACATTTTTCTTTCAACTAAACTACATGTTTCTTTTCTTCCCTTGTACCTTCCAACAAACTGAACTAAAAGCATGACAATCACCTCCTTTCATCATCTTCTTCTTTTGGTACTACATCACAAGTACAAACAAAAGAAGAAAAAGGCATAAGTACCACTGAAAAAAGAAGTTAAATCTGAGAAACAGATGTGATAACAAAAAAGTTACTTCCTGGAGAACTTTAAGTTACTTCCATAAATAATATAGTTACTTCTAAGAAGTATTAAAGTAACATCCCAAAAATAGGTACATAAAATTACTTCTAGTTGAGATTAAAGTTACTTCCACGCGAGATTAAATTTACTTCCAAAAAAAATTTACACATAATTGCTTCTAGGAAAAAAGATAGAAGTTATTTTAAAAGAATTATTAAATCTACTTCCCTCAAAATATATTGTGTATAGATTTGTTATGACAGTATGTATTGTGATCATCATGTGAAAAAAAGTGTATTTTGTACCTTCATGTGACATTATGTGTCCCTAAGTATTCCTTCTGCTCCTTGTCCGATACTGCATAAAAAGAAAAAAAAAAGGCATAAGTATTGGTCAATATGCACTTTATAAACAGAATATCTTAAAAAAACTCAGTAAAGTAGCTATATAAGTTGATCTCATGAAGGTACCATAATGTAATTCTGTACTAAAAGTTACATCTGTGGTATGTATTATCTACATTATCGTGATATATAAGTTACATCTTCAAATTGTATAGAATAAGTTTATGTAGCCCGTGGATATAAACTAATTTACAATGTCCTGTAAATGAATGCAGATATGGACCCAGATCCAATGTTTGACCTCAATAACCTCCCGCAATTAGATTGTGATGAAAATGTCAGTGAAAATACATTTCCATTTGAAGATGCTTCACTTGGTGAAAACACAATTGGACCTTATTTCGCAATATATTAAAATGATGGCATGATTGATATTCCTCAGATGAACTTGGATGATAATTTTGACATTGCAGATATACACAGTGCTTGTGATGTGAATGATGGTAGTGTCTTAAAAAATGTTTCTAGTACTAACCTTGTCCCTCATACAGACAACACCATGCACACTGGATAGAAACTGGTGCAACAAATACTAGTGACGACATGCTTTCAAGCGAGGAATCTGATGAAGATGATTCTGAAGCGCAATCGCAGCATGTTTTGTGCACTCCCCAAGTGTCATACCCCACGATATCATTTGATACAGAGGAGGAAGCAAAAAGTTACTACAACAAGTATGCAAAGCGCATAGGTTTCTCAATCAAAGTCAGCACATCAAGAAAATCAGCCAAAGATGGGCAACGTGATAAGGTTATGTTTGTTTGCAATAAATGTGGTCCAAGCACAGCAAACAACAGTAAAGTGACTCCTCCCAAGCAAATAAGAAGAAGTAAGACTAAAAAAACTAGCTACAAAGCATGGATGACAGTGAAGCGAATGGGTGCAAGGTAGGAAGGAATTCGGTTTATTGAAGAACACAACTGTCGGAGGATGAAACTCCGACGGCGGGAAGTCTGGTGACCCCCCTTGAGGTTCGGCCAGGGGAGCTGTTCCCAGGAAGAATGCGGCGTCTAGGAGACGATCAGCGGAGAGGAAGACACGCAAAGAGACAGGAGGAGGTAGACAGGTTCGGACCGCTCGGAGGCGTAACACCCTACTCCTGTGTGTTTCTCTATGTGAGAGAGATGGATGTGATTTGCTCTTACAAGGTCTTGCTGAGGGGTGCTCGGGCCCTTGCCCTGACTTGGGAACTAAGGAGCTAAGCTTTAATGCAGAAAACGGTCTCTAACTCGAAGTCCGCCTCCCGGTTGGCATGGATCCTCCTTTCATAGGTAAAGGGGAGTCCACAGTGTCCAGCATACAGAGGAAGCTAGATATGATGTGTCATGTCGCATACGTCCGCCTGCCGAGCCCACGCCGGAGTTGGTGCAGCACGGCGGGTAGGTCGTCCCGTGGCGCGGCCGCTGCAGGCGGCTAAAGTCTTGAGGATGTGACGGAGCGCACTGTGGTTGCCAGAGCGTGGGAAAATGAAGCTCACTCGGTCAAAGATCCTCTGACTACATAGGGAGCAGAGCGGGCGTCAGGGGTGACACGCCCCGTCACCTCGCCATTAATGTGGTTAGTTGGCAGCTGACCTGCTCGAGTCGGCCTCGCGCCCGGGCTCCGCACGCACGGGACGCCGAGGCTGCAGGCCTCGGGCCCGGGGGCGGCACCCGGGGACGGTGCTCCCGGGCCTGGGCAGCGTCCAGGCCCCAGGCGCTTAGAGAGGTGACTAGTAGTAGCCGGCCGTCACTTGTACAGAATATGGGCCCCGGAGGAGCTGATGTGGCCGAAGGTCCTCACGTCCTCGGAGAATGTGGAACCCCCATTCCCGTTTCGCCGACAGTGGCCCCTGGGCCTGTTGCTCAACCGGGGCTTAATCCGGGCAGGAACATGACCATGTCTCGGAGAAACAAAAAGACGCAGGGCCCACCAGGTTTAGCAGGAAACGAGGCGAGGCCGCCATAATCGCCCGGGATGGGACGAGACGAGAGGAGAGTTTCCACTTTCGGTCCGCCAATCGAGGGTCGTAATGGTGGAGTCGAAGGGGCGCTTCACGGGTTCTTCGAGGCTATAAGCAGCAGCGGGCAGCAGCCGGCTTCCCCCATTGCCGAGTTCGAATCGCCATCTCTCCGGTTGCTCCTTGCGCCCAGAGCTCAGGTCCCCTGTTCACGCGCGCTTCTCCTTGCTTTGTTCTTCCTTCAACCACTCTCGCCGCTGCATTCGCGATGCCGCGCGCCAGCCGCGGGGTAAGGCCGCTGGACGGCGGGGCGATTCCGCCGTCGCGCGTGAATGACGACGCCGGGGCGGAGCGGGTGAAGAGGATGATGCTGGCCGCCACACGGTGGAGGGCGGCGCTTGAGGTGCGCCCTGGCGAGTCGAAGCCGGCGCCGAAAGAGCCCAATGAAGCAGTGTACTTCGTTGATTACGCGGTCGGCGGGTTAGTTCCGCCGTTCTCTGATTTCTTTCTCCAGGTGCTGGAGATGTATCAGGTGCAGATGTTGCACTTAACCCCCAATGCTGTGATGGTGCTGGGGGTTTTCGCACATTTGTGCGAAATGTTTGTGGGCATCATGCCTTCGGTGGATCTTTTCCGGCGCTACTTCACCATGAAGAACGCGTCGAAGAATAAGGCCACCGACCTGCCTGAGCGGGTAGGCTGTGTGTACTTCCGTGGCTGCCCCGGCGTCGAGTTTATCCCGATGGCGCTGAAGAACAAATGGGATTTGTGGCGCCAGAACTGGGTCTACATCGACGTCGACGCCAACGACCGGCTTCGGCTCCCGGCCGTGGCGGCCCAGAAGGTGAGGAGCTGGACCGAGTCACCGCCGGAAGACGCGCGGTTCGCGCCAGTGTTGGCGCGCATCGCTGACCTGGTGACGGCTGGGTTGAATGTGTATATGGTCGTCGGCGATTTCATCAACCGGCGACTGGCGCCGCTCAACAGAAGGTCCTGGCCCTGTTGGCTATACACCGGGCCCAAGGACATCACCAGGACCCACCCCGACAACCTAAGCTAGGCGGCGATGGGCCTGCTGATGGCGTCAGCGCTGGAAGGAGGGGGCGTGGCGGACCGCGTGCTCCCGGGCGGCGTGACGCCGCTTTGCACTAACCGCGGGCGGGCGAAGATCTAGAAGGGCCTCCCGCGATTCGACGCCGTGGGCATCGTTGTCTCGCAGGTCACCCCCAAGATCGTCGAGGTACTCGACGCCTCGGAGGGAGAAGATGTGCCGGCCGAAGAGCCGGTATTGTCGAAGAAGGAGGGGAAGCGGCTGGCGGGGCCCGATTCAGGACTCGCGGCAACTAAAAGGGTGAAGACCGTCGCTCCGGCGGCCGTTGTCCCCAGAGCCACTGTGGCGGTCGGTGCCTGTGTGGCGCCAACAAGCGCTACTCGGGTCCTGTCCCCAAAGCCAGGGCCAGCCACCCTAGCCCCCAGGACCGGGCCAAAGGCAGTCCCGGACGTGGGGGGCAGTGAGCCCCCCTCAGGCATGGGGGGTGACGCTGAACCGTCGTCGGAAGCGCGGGAAGCTCCGACCAGCGTCACCGTCCCGGGCGTGTCGCTAGGGAAGTCGGGGTTCCGCGGCGACAGTCGGCCGCTTTTGAGGCCCAAGCCCTGGAGCTTCAAGGGGCCTCAGGCTAGGTAAGCGCTCTGACCCCATTCGGTTCTTCTTGCTAGCGCGTTTCCTCTTGCGTTTCTCGACCTAGCTCTTATCTGTCTGGTTTTGGCCTTTATAGGAAGGGCCAGGGGCCGACGATGGCGCTGCCAGCCCTGGCCGTAGGCGGTACCGGGGACACGCCGATGGCGCCGCCGCGTCCTGCCACGCCCTCGCCACTGCCCAGTGCGGTGATGAATATGGAGGTCGCGGCGGCCACACCGGAGCGGGCCTCCGCGGAGTCGACTGAAGTCCCTGCTGCGGAGGGAGAAGAGGACGCCAGGGCCCAGCCATGTCCCGCGATGGGGGAGCGGGCCCTGGTCCTTTTTGCTGCCCAGCGACCGGGCGCGGCGCGCGGACGCAAGACGCTGCCCACCGCGCTGGGGCAGCTAGTGGTCGCCGCCGGCGAGGTGCGGGTGGCAGCCTGTCGGGAGCAGCGTGAGTCCACCCGGGTCCGGGCGGAACTCGAGAGCGGGCGAGCAACGATCGCAGTGGTGATGGAGGGGCTCACCGCCCGTATGGTCGCCACCGAAATCTTCGTGGCGACCCGCCGGCAGGAGGTCGAGGCGGCGGAGAGGCGCATCGCCCAACTAGAGGCCACCGCCAAGCTTGCCGCCGACGAGGCCTCTCGCGCCCAGTCCGAGGTGGAGGCGCGGGAGAAGGGGATGTCCTCCCGGGAGGAACGCCTCCGGGGCAAGGAGGCTGGTCTCGCGGCCCGGGAGCGTGAGATCAGCGCGCGGGAGGAAGCCGCGGTGATCAGCGAGGAGGCCGCCAAGCTTTCCAGCGCTATGGCCCAGGATGGCATGAGCCGCCTCCTGAGCAAGGAGAAGAGGCTGGAGTCTTGGGAAGAAGACCTCGAAGAGCGGGAGGCCGACCACCGGTGCGAGGCAGAGCAGGTGAAGATGCTGGCCGCCGATGTGGACGCCAAAGCCGAGGCTCTCGAGACACGAGAGGCGACCTTGAAGGACAAGGAGAACTCCCTGGCCCGGCGGGAGGCGGCAGTGAAGGCTGCCGAGGCCCGGCAGGCGGAGATGGAGGCCTCCCGGAAACGCGCGGCCGACCACGAGGCCGTGGCGCGTGGGGCCGCGTCAAGCGGCTCCCCGTCATCGGCAAGCGCGGCCAGCTCAGCCGAGAAGCTGGCCAGGGTAGAGAAACGGTTGACATTGGCGCGAAACAGCCTTGCCCTCCGGAAGGACCTCGAGAGCGAGATCGTAGCTTGCCTGGGGCGGTACAGCTCCCGAGTCCGGGGGTGTCTCAAGCGCATCGGCATCCGGGCACCTACACGGAAGCCCGGGGGGCCCACCGGGGTCGGTCAGGAGCTGGTGGATTTCGGCGACTTGCTGCACACGCTGGACTCGCTCCCCCGGCGAATTCATGAGGTCCTGGAGAAGGAGGGAACAGAGCTCGCCACGCGGGTGGCGGAGTACGTCCTCGGGTGCTACCGGGCGCGGGACGCGGAGTTCTCCCTGGCCCCGATGCTGGAGGGATTCCCCGCTGAGAGGGAAGAAGAGGCTCGGAAGGCTGTGGCCGACGCTGCTGCGACAGTGGCCAGGTTCTTCGATCGGGGGGAGCATCTCGAGGATCCGGGGACCCACGAATCCGACGACGAGGCCGGGCTGCTTCTAACGCCTCCTGGGGTCCTGTCCGAGGACGATGAGTGATCTCCCCCCGCAGGATGACGTCTCCGGTCCTCCGCGCATGCTTGTGCTTTGATTTCACCTACCTTGTACAAAGAAAAACGTTCGCGTGTGTATATAACTATGTTTGCGTTTTCGTACCTTTGCCTGCTGTACTGGAAGTTGCTTATACCCGGGGCCCCGCGCCCCGGAGTCACGGTGTTTTTCTTTTTCTTTCTGGTTCCCCGGGCCCGGAGACACCGAGTACCCGGCGCCGTCTGGCTCCGGGCACCAGCGGCCGTGAACGGCCGTAGCGCCTAAATCTCCCTTCCGTGGCCTGGGGTAGCTGCTTGCCCCGGGAGCTCAGTCCCCGAGGGCAGCGGATAGGATAGCCGCTCAGCCTGGGGCCGTCCCGGGGAATCGGTGTTCGGGAGATGCGAGGAACTGGGCGCGAGTTTCGTGGAGCAGTGACGTCCGTAGGTTCGATCCCCTCCGTCTTCTGGGTCCGGGGGCCCTCCGTGCCCCCGGGCGCCGTTGGCCCAGGGAGCGCAGCGAGGCCGCGGGAACAGACTGTTAGAAGGGAGAAAACCCGAAAAAATGTCCCGCATGGGTTAGGTACGGCCGTAGTGCTAAGCTCGTGCCCCTTGGCTCACCGGGAGCCTCTCGGGGACCGACCTCGACCGTGCCCGGGGTCGCCGGGCAGCGAGGCACCCAGCGCCTTGGCGGTGGTCGGGGTGGAGCTGGCCAAGCCGGGCACCGTTGCCCGCCCCGGGAACCTAGGCTGGCCCGACTGGGGGCGCCGCCCGAGACTCTGGGGCATCGATAGTATCCGGGGCGCGGTCCATGACCCAGCCACCAGGCCTCAGCAACTGGGGCAACACCTAACCCAGCGGTCCACATGTGCGGCTTCGGCAAATTCCGCTTTGCCCCCAGGGGCCAGGGAGAGCAAAACATGTGGCCGTACAAACGGGGGAAGGATAGAAACTCGAGCGAAGTTTAAAGTTGAATAAGATTACGTATCTGGATGTTGAAAAGCGTGGTGTGGCTACGCGAGCTCGACCCCGGGGCCAGAAGCGCTGCCATCCCCTAGGTCGAGAATTGCGCCGGGAACAAATCTGGAATGGGGCCCTCGGCCCGCGTCCAGGGTTGGAAAGAAAACTGGCGCAGCCCCGAGTACCTTATTTAAGCCTGCCGAGGCTGGATCTAATCTGCACACGATAAACTGTGAGAGTATTAGGCTCGTCCCTTTGTCCATTCCATGCTACGAACCGCGGGGTCTGCCACTTTCCGAAGGCCTCTTCGCGGTCGTGACCGTGTGGGGGGAAGGATTGCGCACAACTATTCTGTCCCCGAGCAGCGGAAAAACCGAACCCGAAGCCAACCAGGCGGGACACCTCAAGCCTGCGGGGGCCCGGGCGCCACGCAGGGGGGCGCGCCCACGGCCCCGGGGCTTAGACAATGTCCGGGGCTGGCAGGAGGGGATACGGTAGCTCGCCGGTAGAGAACCAATAATTATGCTCAAAACCCATCCACCGCACAGGCGCGGCCCGATTATGCCCCCAGGGGGAGACCACCGCGAATGCAACACACAGAAAGGGACAAAGGGCACGAGAACGGAGAGGATAATGAAAAGCTATATGTGAAGGCGGATACATATGGGGGCCCCCGGCCAGTGCCGGGATTCGGAGAAAAAACCGGCGCTGGCCCGAGCATCCCTTAACTTACAGGATACGTTTATGGATAAAATTTGCGAAGATGCTCGATATTCCAGGGATTAGGAAGCGGGGTTCCGTCCTCTTGGGCCAGTCTTACCGAGCCCGGCCGGGAGACGCCAATCACCAGGAAGGGGCCTTCCCACATAGGGGAAAGTTTATTCTTCCCAGCACGTGTGAGGACACGGCGGAGAACTAGGTCCCCGACCTGGAGTGATCGGGCCCGAACTTTACGCTGATGATAGCGCTTGAGGCTCTGCTGGTAACGAGCGACGCGGAGTGTGGCGCGCCGCCTTCATTCCTCGAGAAAGTCGAGGTTGTCGAGTTGCATGTTGTCGTGGTTGATGTCGTCGCTGTAGCGCTGTACCCGGGGAGAGCCGAATGTGAGCTCCGACGGCAGAACGGCTTCGGCTCCGTACACTAGGAAGAACGGGGTCTCCCCGGTCGCCCGGCTTGGTGTGGTACGATTCGCCCATAGGACCGCCGGGAGCTCGTTGATCCACTTGACGCCATGCTTTTTGAGGTCATTGTAGGACCTTGTCTTGAGGCCCCGTAGGATCTCTGCGTTCGCCCGCTCAGCATGCCCATTGCTGGTAGGGTGGGCAGGAGAGGCGAAGCAGAGCCTGATGCCGACATCGGAGCAGTATTCGCCGAAGAGCTCGTTCGTGAACTGCGTGCCGTTGTCAGTGATGATACGGTTGGGGATCCCGAAGCGGCCGAACCTCAAGGAGGGTCACCAGACTTCCCGCCGTCGGAGTTTCATCCTCCGACAGCTGGCGCGCCAGGTAGGGGAGCTGTTCCCAGGAAGAATGCGGTGTCTAGGAGACGATCAGCGGAGAGGAAGACAAGCAAAGAGACAGGAGGAGGTAGACAGGTTCGGGCCGCTCGGAGGCGTAACACCCTACTCCTGTGTGTTTCTCTATGTGAGAGAGATGGATGTGATTTGCTCTTACAAGGTCTTGCTGAGGGGTGCTCGGGCCCTTGCCCTGACTTGGGAACTAAGGAGCTAAGCTTTAATGCAGAAAACGGTCTCTAACTCGAAGTCCGCCTCCCGGTTGGCATGGATCCTCCTTTTATAGGTAAAGGGGAGTCCACAGTGCCCAGCATACAGAGGAAGCTAGATATGATGTGTCATGTCGCATACGTCTGCCTGCCGAGCCCACGCCGGAGTTGGTGCAGCACGGCGGGTAGGTCGTCCCGTGGCGCGGCCGCTGCAAGCGGCTAAAGTCTTGAGGATGTGACGGAGCGCACTGTGGTTGCCAGAGCGTGGGAAAATGAAGCTCACTCGGTCAAAGGTCCTCTGACTGCACAGGGAGCAAAGCGGGCGTCAGGGGTGACACGCCCCGTCACCTCGCCATTAATGCGGTTAGTTGGCAACTGACCTGCTCGAGTCGGCCTCGCGCCCGGGCTCCGCACGCACGGGGCGCCGAGGCTGCAGGCCCCGGGCCCGGGGGCGGCACCCGGGGACGGTGCTCCCGGGCCTGGGCAGCGTCCAGGCCCCAGGCGCTTAGAGAGGTGACCAGTAGTAGTCGACCGTCACTTGTACAGAATATGGGCCCCGGAGGAGCTGATGTGGCCGAAGGTCCTCACGTCCCCGGAGAATATGGAACCCCCATTCCTGTTTCACTGACAACAACCATCAACTGGTTCATAAATTTTCCCTCAAAAAGTTTCTGAGATCACATAGGATGACACCGAAAGAAGAGAAGGATTTTATCAAAATGCTGCATGGTGTCATTGTCTCATCCGGGTGAGTTATGCAATTGATGGCAGAATTGTATGGTGGGGCCAGAAATGTGTCATACACAACAAAGGACGTCAGCAATTATAACTTAAAACTAGGTAGCAAGTACAGATGTAAAGATCTAGCCGAGACAACTGCACATTTTAAGAAAGTCAAAAAGATGACCCAATTTTCTTCTACAAGATACAGCTTGACAGAGATGATAGGGTGCAGAACCTATTTTGGGTAGATGGAGCAGCTAGAAATATTTACAAAGAGTACAAGGATTGCATTTCTTTTGATTGTACCTACATGACCAACATGTATAACATACCTTGTGCACCTTTTATCGGCATAAACAGGCATGGGCAATCTATTCAGGTACTAATATCTAGTTTTACCTTTATAGAACACCCATGTTGACTGCCTGTGGCATGTTAAATGGAGCTTCCACATATTTATTTTATTTCTGCTGCTATCTTGTTTTCTTTCGGCCCTTCGTGGCATAATAAATGTAAAATTTAGCCATAAGACTTTGTCACAGTCAATGTATTAATAAATAGTTTGTTTTCTTTCATGATGTTGGCTGTGATATTATTCTTGTAACTGTGTGTGCTAGCGTGATCTTGGGGCTAGTACGTGTACACAAAGGGTCCTGGTTTGGGGTCCCACAGGGTTGGTATCAGAGCCACGTCTACTGTAGGTCGCACCCTTAGTTAGCCTTGTTGTACTTCAAAACTATTTTAAAAGAATCACAAAACAATATAAATTATTCCTTCTTTACTTTTTCTTGACTCTTCCCTTTTTCGGAAATCTTCCCCTACCTGCTTTAATTTCTACCGTCAACTGTGGAAGGAGGATCTACACTAGTAATGTTTTGGGTCTCGTGAAGCTTCGTCGCGAACTAGGGTTTAGCTGTAGAAGTGGCTTTTGTTTTGGGTCGCTTTGCCTGTAGTTAGTAGTTCACGTTAGTAAGACGTTAAGGTTGTGTTTTAGAGACGTTTTTTTTTAGTTTTTGGTTTTGGTTCTTCCTTTTTCCGGTTTGTCGTACATTTGCTTTGGTCTGGATGTGCTATTCTACCCCATTAGTTTCCCTTTTTCTTAGAGTTGTTCTCTCCTTCCTAGTGCCTCTCTAACGGGCCACATGTTGAATAGATGGTGAACACTAGGACTGGGGGTCACAGTGGAGGTAACCAGAACAATGATGCTCTGCCCGATGGTCAACAACAACCCCAAGCACCTCAAGTGAACCAACAAAATTTTCAAGCCTTCATGCAGGCCCAGACCGGGCTCATGAGGATGATGATGCAACAACTTCAGAACCAACAACAGCAGCAATCGCAACAACAACCGCAGGGCCATGTTCATGCTCCCCCACCACAGAGTAAGATGTTTGAATTTCTGCGTACCAAGCCGCCGGTTTTCAAGGAATTGGGTACTCCACTTGATGCGGAAGACTGGATGCGTACCATGGAACGCAAGCTGGAGATCACTCAGTGCTCTGATGGAGAGAAAGTCCATTTCACTGTCCAGCAGTTAGAAGGAGCTACCTTAGACTGGTATGAGAATCTTAGGGGAGGTTTGGATGACCCTGAATCCCTAACTTTTGAGGAGTTTCGTGCAGCTTTTTGTGATTACTATGTCCCTGCTGGCATCAAAGAGATGAAGAAGGAAGAGTTCCGTACTCTTCAACAGGACAACAAGACGGTTCAACAGTACCTGACCCAGTTCACTACTCTAGCCCACTATGCGCCAGAAGACATTGCTAGAGATGCAGATCGTCAGAGGCACATCTTGAAAGGTCTCAATTCTGGTCTTAAGGTTGGACTGGTTGCCCATGATTTCAGCAGTTTCCAAAGCTTGGTGAACAAGACTCTCCTTTTAGAGGAAGAGCGCAGGAAGTTTGGTGAGGATCGCAAGCGCAAGATGAGCCAAAACGTCGGTGGCCCAAGCCAGCGACAACGTGGAACGTTTCCGTAGTACAGTCGTCAGACATTTACCCCACACTCTAGGACTGTTCCACAGATGCCACCTCCAAACACTCAGACACCTCGCCCGTCTACTCTGGTTCAGTCAGCGTAGGGAGTCAAAAGTCAAGCAACTACACGTCGCTGTTACAACTGCAAGGACCTAGGCCATCTCTCCAACAACTGTCCTCTTCCCAAGAACATTACTCCTGTGAAGTTCAATCTGGGAAATACCCCAGCCAAGACCCAGCACCAGGAGCCCGCCAACAAGCTACACCAGCAACACCGCAGACCATGGTCAGAGGACATGTCAACCATGTCACTGCAGAGGAAGCCCAGACCTCTACGGACATTGTCGTGGGTAAGTTCCTAGTTAACTCTATACCTGCAATAGTTTTATTGGATTCTGGAGCTTCGCATTCATTTGTTTCTCGGGTTTTTGCTTCTCAACATCAGTTTTCCACCATACCTCTTAAGTGCTCCTTGCTTATCCAAACCCCAGGGTCAGAAATGAGAACCCAAACCGGTTGTCCAAGAGTGAAAATTAAAATAGAGGGTGTAGAGTTCTTTGCTAATCTGATTATGTTAGATACACCCCAGCTTGATGTCATCCTAGGGATGGACTGGTTGCAGACCCACAAGGCAGTGTTAGATTGTGGAAGTCGATCGATCACTTTAGAAAACTCTAAAGGAGAGAAGGTGAATTTCAAAGCCTTAACTAATCTCCCTTGGAAAGGAGCCGTAGTGCACCACATGGAGATCTCTGAGATACAGAAAGTACCGGTTGTTAGAGAATATCCAGATATTTTTCCTGAAGAACTGCCAGGCATGCCACCACATAGAGATATTGAGTTTGTCATCGATCTAGTTCCAGGGACATCGCCCATATCCAAGAGGCTGTACCGTATGGCAGCTAATGAGTTAGCAGAGATGAAGAAGCAGATACAAGAGTTGCAAGAGAAAGGTTTTATGAGGCCTAGCTCATCGCCATGGGGAGCCCCAGTTATTTTTGTTGAAAAGAAAGATGGGACTAAGAGAATGTGCATTGATTATCGTTGCTTGAATGATGTAACCATCAAGAACAAGTATCCTTTGCCCCGGATTGATGATCTCTTTGATCAGATGAAAGGAGTAGGTGTATTCTCCAAGATTGATCTTAGATCAGGGTTTCATCAACTTAGGATCAGACTCGAGGATATCCCTAAGACGGCGCTTTCCACTAGATACGGGCTCTATGAGTACACAGTTATGTCTTTTGGGTTGACAAATGCTCTTGCCTACTTCATGAACATGATGAACAAGGTATTCATGGAATATTTGGACAACTTTGTTGTTGTTTTCATTGATGATATTCTCATCTACTCCAATGATGAAAAAGAGCACGAGCACCATCTGAGGCTTGTTTTGGAAAAACTAAGAGAACACCAGTTGTATGCCAAGTTCAGTAAGTGTGAGTTCTGGATGAAAGAAGTAGAATTCCTTAGACATGTTGTGACCACCACTGGAGTTGCAGTTGATCCAAAGAAAGTGAGTACGGTTATCAACTGGCAGCCGCCCAAGACCGTGACACAGGTTCGTAGTTTTCTTGGTATGGCCGGCTACTACAGAAGATTCATAGAAGGTTTCTCAAAGGTTGCTCATCCACTGACGCAATTGTTGAAGAAAGAGAAGAAGTTTGTGTTGACACCAGAGTGTCAGCATAGCTTTGAAGCCCTGAAGAAGAGTTTGACATCAGCACCCGTGTTGGTTTTACCTGATATCCACAAAGGGTTTCACATCTACTGTGATGCATCTCGTACAGGACTTGGTTGTGTTTTAATGTAGGAAGGCAAAGTGGTTGCCTATGCCTCAAGACAACTATGCCCACATGAGGAGAATTATTTGACCCATGATTTGGAGCTTGCCACAGTGGTACTGATGAGGACATCACTTCTTTCAATACACACTTACAACCTCCATAGGTCCAAGGACCAATTACTCGCGCACGTGCCCGTCAACTTAATTGCCAGGTGAATGCGTTCCTAAGCTTACATGGAAATATTTCTATGAATGGTATGCTATTTAATTCTTATGATGATTTTATTGTTATTAGGAACCTGGGAGAAGACCATGGAGAATAGCTCAAGAAGCCAAATATTAAAGTGGAGACAATAAGTGCAAGTAAATTCTTATTCCTGAGACCGATTCAGTTTCGGGCTGGGAGACAGCGTCAACTTCAAACGGCCATAACTTTTGATCCAGAAGGATTTACAGAGCCTACAAGTACTTGTTGGAAAGCTTATAAAGTCTACTTTCAGATGGTTTTGATTTCACATCAAAATTCCTCCTAAGCTGTCCAGAATCGCCAAAACAAGTTGTATCATTTTTCCCATCCGAGTCAGTTTGGGCCTTTGGGCTTTGTATTTGTGTCGTGGGCTAAACCCATGAGGAGTGCGCCCCTCATAGGGAAAATCCTCACCCTAGGATGTCCTAACTCATATATATTCAGTAGCCATCACTGTTTAGATGGGTTTTGCTTAGATTAATCTGTCTTTGAACAGTTTCGCCGTTTATCGGTTTGTGAGACCCCAACTTCGAGAGTATAATCATTCATCCGCAAGTTGAGTTGCAATCTTTCTTGTTCTTGCTTGTGTTCTTTGATTTGCATGCAGGGATTAGCCTTTGTGGCAAGGTCAACCGGGCAGCGCATGGTTGATAACGAGAGGAGACGTGGTGTAGCGATTGCAGGGTTCGGGTCTTAGTGATCAAAAGCCGGATCGTGAGTGTCAATTCTCCACCAAATCGAGAGTTATCCTTACCTAACGGAAGATCGGGCACCCCGTTGCCATCAAGTGGTATCAGAGCGAAGGTTGCCTGTTAGGTATCATTTTTTCCGTCCTGTTTCAATATTTGTTTCCTATACCTAGAGTCCAAAAAAGCCACAAAAATAAAATTAGTAGTCGTAGGTTCTTTTCCCTGTCCTACAACCACGTTTAGCCTTTTTGCATAATTCTGTTTCAGAGTCCATAGTGTTGAGTTTGTGTCCTAGGTCAAGTTCGGTTGCTAGCTTAGATTGTGTTTGAGTCCAGTTCATGATCCATCCGCCGCACCCGCACAAACCCTCGGCACCACCACCATTGTCTTTGTTTTCCTATCTACTAACCATCTTGTGCAAGTGTTGGTCATTGTGTGTTCTGTTTTAGTGTCATATATCACGTCCCTGATCACCCTACATCTCCATCCACCTCCCCAGCAGCCACCGCCACCATATCATCCCTAGTTTCACTACCTGATTCCGAATCAGTCTCCACCAAAACATTGACACGGAGGACCTTCCTTGAAACAGCCATAACTTTCGCATACGAACTTGGAATCAGGCAAATAAATAGTCTGCGGACATCTATAGAAAATTTCCCATCCGCTACTCCCCCACTTCGTTGGGTTTGTCTGAAAATTTTTTGCGAAATTCAGCCCGGAAAATTAGGTTTCCGCACTTCAAAGTTCTAGCACGCTTTTTAAAGCACCCTCATGTATTTCTACAGACCACACCTTATATCAGACTGAGCTGCCACCTTCCTGAGGTTGTTGTTCCTGTGCTCCTAGTTGAGAAAAAAATATCAGAAAAATAAAAGAAAAAAAATAAAAAAAGGTGTGAAAGAAGAGAAAAAAAAGGAAAAAAAAAGAAGAGGAGCACATAGGACACACTAGGGAGCCATCTATGTTTGTTTTGTGCTGTATTTTTGCCTTGTCCTTATTTCCTTGCTGCTGTCCTTTCATACTTGTTTGTGTCCCTTGTTTTTATCACATCTGGTTTAGAACGCGTTTAGGCCAGCAACTAGGACTAGTGCTTTGGACATTTATTCAGCATTACTATCTGTTATTGAATTGTGTGCTACTAACATATTTTGGTCTCCCAAGCTCTACATATATACTTCTGGTCAGCACGGTCTCGACCCTTGCAATCGCTGGATCACGCCCTCAAGGTATCACGAACCAGCCACCGGTTGTACCATCCTTTGCTCGCTAGTCTCAGAACCTTGTAAGAGCTCGGTAAGGTGCTTCCATTTGTGAGTGTCCACTATCCTTGCATAGTAGTAGCTGATAGGGATAATTCCTTTGTGTTTTCTCTGTTTTCTTGCTAACAATGCCAGGGACCGACGATGAAATCTCGGAGTGCGTTCTCCGCAGCGAGATGCAAGGCTACATGGACTAGATGATGAAGGGGCTGAATGAAACCATTCTGAAGGGGGTCAACGATGCTCTTGCCAAGCAGAAGATAAACCACACGCTTGAAAGTCTGGATAGACGAGTAGCCATGCTGGCTGGGAGAATTGATGAATTGGAGACCTATCGGCCACCCTCTGGAGATGATGCCAACCAGGATACGATGTATGATGACGATGGAGAGGTTGACCGGCGAGCGACACAAGAGGCACGACTACGTCAACGCCTTCACCGCAATCGTCAAGGTATGGGAGGAAACCACCAAGGACGAGGTAACGATGATCCTTTTGCTAAAGTTAAATTTACCTTGCCTTCATTTTCTGGAAAATATGACCCTGAAGCTTATTTGGATTGGGAGATGACCGTAGAGCAGAAATTTAATTCCCATTTAGTTCCTGAAAATCATAGAGTTAGGCAAGCAACTAGTGAGTTCAAGGACTTTGCTATTATTTGGTGGAGTGAACTAGTTAAATCTGGCCTAGAACCTAACACATGGGATAGACTAAAGCGAGCTATGCGGGGTAGATTTATTCCTCCATCTTTCAAACGAGATTTGCGAAATAAGTTGCAACGCTTAGATCAAGGAGAAAAATCTGTAGAAGATTACTTTCAGGAGCTACAAATAGGAATGTTGCGTTGTGAGGTAGAGGAGGATGAGGAGGATAAGATGGCTCGATTTTATGGGTGGTTGAGACATGAAATTTAGGACATTATTCAATATAAAGAATACAATTCTCTTAACCGATTGTTCCATCTAGCTATATTAGCTGAACAGGAATTGCAGGGAAGGCCGCCATTGAGAAGGAACAATTGGGGAAGTACGTCTACATCGAGGCCTTCCATTGGGCAAGGCAAAAGTGTCCCTATTCGGAGTTCTACGCCCTCCACCAATAGGGCGCCAGCAGTGCCATCTTCACGAGCTACCGAGGTGAGCAAATCTGTTCGCGTACAGGCACCCGCAAAAAGCACATCATCGGTTGCTTCTACAGGAAGAACGAGAGATATCCAATGCTTCAAGTGCAAAGGGATGGGCCATGTGCAACGTGATTGCCCAAATCAGAGAGTTCTCATTGCTACAGATGATGGTGAGTACACTAGTGCTAGTGATGTTGATGATGAATTAGCATATGGCACTAACAATGCAGGTGATGAAGATGAGAGCGATGAGGATGTGGAGCACATAGGTGCGGAAGATACAAGCAAGTACCTGAGCATTGTAGTACAACGGGTGCTAAGTGCTCAAATGGAGAAGGCAGAGCAAAATCAGCGCCACAATTTGTTCCAATCAAGGTCCGTGGTTCACAATAGAGCATGCCATGTTGTCATTGATAGAGGCAATTGTAGCAACCTTGCTAGTTCAGATTTGGTTGACAAGCTAGGTTTGCCCACACAACCATATCCACGACCTTACTACATCCAATGGTTCAACTCTTGTGGTAAGTTGAAGGTAAGCAAAGTTGTGAGAGTGCAATTTTCTATTGGAAAGTACCATGATAGTGCAAATTTTGATGTCATGCCTATGCAAGCATGTTCTTTGCTTTTGGGTAAACCTTGGGAATATGATAGAGATGTGCTGCACCGTGGTAGAACTAGCACGTACACTTTCACACATAATGGCAAAAAGATTGAGTTGCTACCAATGACCTCTGCTGAAATTTTGAAGGAAAATATAACGCGTGCTGAAAATAAATCTGTCTGAAAATCAGCAAGTAGCTAAAGATGTGTTTCCACCTAGAAAGGAGAAAAAAGAGCCACTGCTAGGAAAGACACACTTAAGTGTTAGCTACTAAATCTGAGATTTCTGAGTTAAATGTTAATGAATCCATTTGCTATGCTTTGGTTTGCAAGGAAACTTTCTTTACACTAGAGGACTTGCCTCCTTCTTTGCCACGCGCTATTACTAACCTTTTGCAGGAGTTTGCTGATGTATTTCCAAGTGAGATACCCCCAGGGCTGCCACCTATGAGAGGAATTGAGCATCAAATTGATTTGATCCTGGGAGCTGCGTTGCCAAACCGTGTGCCGTACAGGACCAATCCCGAAGAGACTAAGGAAATTCAGCGTCAAGTGTAAGACTTGCTTGAAAAAGGGTATGTACGTGAGAGTCTTAGTCCTTGTGCTGTGCCTGTTATTTTGATGCCTAAGAAAGATGGGTCATGACGCATGTGTGTAGATTATAGAGCCATTAACAACATAACTATTAGATATTGTCATCCTGTCCCTAGGTTAGATGATATGCTTGATGAATTAAGTGGCTCTGTTGTGTTCTCTAAAGTAGACTTGCGTAGTGGATACCACCAAATTAGAATGAAATTGGGTGATGAATGGAAGACCACGTTCAAAACTAAATTTGGTTTGTATGAGTGGTTAGTAATCCATTTTGGTTTGACTAATACTCCTAGTACTTTTATGCGACTCATGAATGAAGTTTTACGCACTTTCATTGGTAGATTTGTGGTGGTTTACTTTGATGATATACTTATTTACAGCAAGTCTTTAGATGAACATAAGGAACATTTACGTGCTGTTTTTAATGCTTTGAGAAATGCACGTTTGTTCAGTAACCTCGCGAAGTGCACTTTTTGCACGGAGCGAGTTTTTTTCTTGGTTATGTTGTGACTCCATAGGGAATTGAAGTTGATAGACCAAGATAGAAGCGATCAAGAGTTGGCCGACTTCTACATCGGTTACACAGGTGCGGAGCTTTCTTGGGCTAGCTGGATTCTACCGTCGCTTTGTGCGAGATTTCAGCACCATTGCCGCTCCCATGAATGAGCTCACAAAGAAAGGCGTTCCCTTTCGATGGGGACAAGCACATGAAGACGCCTTCAATTTGCTTAAAGAGAAGTTGACTCATGTCCCACTACTCCAACTCCCTGACTTTGGTAAGGTTTTTGAGCTTGAATGTGATGCAAGTGGTTTTGGGATTGGAGGTGTGCTTATTCAAGAAGGTAAGCCAGTTGCATATTTTAGTGAGAAGTTGTTAGGACCTAGTTTGAACTATTCCACCTATGATAAAGAACTATATGCTTTGGTTCGAACATTAGAGACTTGGCAACATTATCTATGGCCAAAGGAATTTATCATACATTCTGATCATGAGTCTTTGAAACATATTCGAAGTCAAGCTAAATTGAATAAACGACATGCTAAATGGGTAGAATTTATTGAGTCGTTTTCATATATCATTAAGCATAAGAAAGGCAAAGACAATGTGATTGCTAATGCTTTATCTAGGCGCTACACCATGTTATCTCAACTTGATCATAAAATTTTTGGATTGGAGACAATAAAAGAATTATATGCTACTGATTTGGACTTTAAAGAAGCTTATGATCACTGTCGAGAGGGGAGAACTTGGAATAAATATGTGTTGAATGAAGGATTGTTGTATCGAGCTAACAAATTATGTGTTCCTGCAAGCTCTGTTCGTCTTTTGTTTTTGCAGGAAGCGCATGGAGGTGGACTGATGGGACATTTTGGAGTGAAGAAGACGGAGGATGTGCTGGCCACTCACTTCTTTTTGCTGGAAATGCGGCGTGACATTGAATGATACGTTGCACGATGCAGCACTTGTAACAAAGCTAAGTCACGTCATAATCCACATGGTCTTTATATGCCTCTACCCGTCCCTAGTGCTCCTTGGGAAGATATTTCTATGGATTTTGTTTTAGGGTTGCCTAGGACAAAGAGGGGGGGGAGGGATAGTGTCTTTGTTGTTGTTAATAGATTTTCCAAAATGGCACATTTCATTCCTTGTCATAAGAGCGACGATGCTACCATAGTTGCTGATTTATTTTTCAGGGATGTCATCGTCTACATGGTGTGCCCAATACAATTGTTTCAGATCGATATACCAAGTTTTGAGTCATTTTTGAATGACATTGTGGAGAAAATTGGGGACGAAGTTACTATTTTCTACAACTTGCCACCCCCAAACCGATGGACAAACGGAGGTGGTGAATCGTACTTTGTCAACGATGTTGCGGGCTGTTTTGAAAAATAATTTGAAAATATGGGAAGAATGTCTTCCACATGTGGAGTTCGCATACAACCGTTCGTTGCACTCCACCACAAAGATGAGTCCATTCCAGGTGGTATATGGCTTTAACCCTCGCGTTCCAATTGATTTATTGCCTTTACCATTTTCAGAAAAAGTGAATTTTGATGCTAAGACACGGGCTGAATTTGTGCGTAAGTTACATGAGACCACTAAGAACAATATTGAGCGTATGAATGTAAAGTATAAACTTGCCGGTAGTCAAGTAGAAAGGAGCTTATTTTTGAACCTGGGGATCTTGTTTGGTTACACTTAAGAAAGGATAGGTTTCCTACTTTGCGCAAGTCAAAATTAATGTCTCGAGCTACTGGTCCTTTTAAAGTTCTTGCGAAGATCAATGATAATGCATACAAGATTGATTTGCCTGTAGATTATGGTATGAGTGATGTGTTCAATGTTGCTGATTTGAAGCCTTACTTGCGTGAAAAAGATGACCTTGAGTCAAGGACGACTCCAAATCAAGAGGGGGAGGATGATGAGAACATCACTTCTTTCGATACACACTTACAACCTCCACAGGTCCAAGGACCAATTACTCGCGCACGTGCCCGTCAACTTAATTGCCAGGTGAATGCGTTCCTAAGCTTACATGAAAATATTTCTACAAATGGTATGCTATTTAATTCTTGTGATGATTTTATTGTTATTAGGAGCTTGGGAGAAGACTATGGAGAATAGCTCAAGAAGCCATATATTAAAGTGGAGACAACAAGTGCAAGTAAATTCTTATTCCCGAGACCGATTCAGTTTCGGGCCGGGAGACAGTGTCAACTTCAAACGGCCATAACTTTTGATCCAGAAGGAGTTACAGGACCTACAAGTACTTGTTGGAAAGCTTATAAAGTCTACTTTCAAATGGTTTTGGTTTCACACCAAAATTCCTCCTAACCTGTCCAGAATCGCTAAAACAAGTTGTGTCATTTTTTCCATCCGAGTCAGTTTGGGGCTTTGGGCTTTGTATTTGTGTCGTGGGCTAAACCCATGAAGAGTGCGCCCCTCACAGGGAAAATACTCACCCTAGGATGTCCTAACTCATATATATTCAGTAGCCATCACTGTTTAGATGAGTTTTGCTTAGATTAATCTGTCTTTGAACAGTTTCGCCGTTTATCGGTTTGTGAGACCCCAACTTCGAGAGTATAATCATTCATCCACAAGTTGAGTTGCAATCTTTCTTGTTCTTGCTTGTGTTCTTCGATTCGCATGCAGGGATTAGCTTTCGTGGCGAGGTCAACCGGGCAGCGCACGGTTGATAACGAAAGGAGACGTGGTGCAGCGATTGCAGGGTTCGGATCTTAGTGATCAGAAGCCGGATCGTGAGTGTCAATTCTCCACCAAATCGAGAGTTATCCTTACCTAACGGAAGATCGGACACCCCATTGCCATCAGGTATACGCACTGAAAATATGGAGGCACTACCTGATAGGCAACCGATGTGAGGTGTATACAGACCACAAGAGTCTAAAGTATATCTTTACTCAGCATGACCTGAATCTGAGACAGAGAAGATGGTTAGAGCTGATCAAGAATTACGATGTGGGAATCCACTACCACCCAGGCAAGGCAAATGTTGTTGCTGATGCCCTAAGTAGGAAGGTCTACTGTAGCATCTTGGAAATTCAAGAGAGCCAAATATCACTCTTTCTGGAGTTTGAATGGTTGAGTTTGGAGATAGTGCCAAAAGGGTATGTGGCTAACCTAGAGGTCAGACCCACCTTGGAAGACCAGATCAAGGAAGCTCAGAAGGATGATGCAAATGTCAAAAAAATCAAACTCAACATGAAGAAAGGAAAAGCCATAGGATTTGTTGAAGATGAGAATGGTGTTATGTGGCTACAGGAGAAGTTGGTTGTGCCGGATCAGCCTGAACTCAAGAAGCTTATCTTGTCAGAGGCACATGAGTCCCGCTATTCCATCCATCCCAGTAGTACCAAGATGTATCAAGACCTCAAGGGCAAATTTATGGTGGCCCAGCATGAGACGAGAGATTGCAGAGTATGTAGCACTTTGTGATGTCTGCTAGCGAGTCAAGTTAGAACATCAACGACCCGCTAGACTTTTACAACCGTTGAAGGTACCAGAATGGAAGTGGGATGAGATTGGCATGGATTTTACCACAGGTTTGCCCAAGACTCAGTCAGGATGCAACTCCATTTGGGTTATTGTAGATCATCTCACCAAAGTTGCTCACTTTATTCTAGTCAAAGTAACCTACTCAGGTGACAAGTTGGTAGAGCTATATGTGAACCAGATAGTGTGCTTGCATGGAGTGCCTAGGAAGATAGTCTCAGATCGAGGGACTCAGTTTACCTCTCGCCTCTGGCATGCTTTGCATGAGGCAATGGGTACTCGTCTCAATTTCAGCACCGCATATCACCCATAGACGGATGGGCAAACAGAGAGGGTTAATCAGATTTTGGAGGATATGCTCCGAGCTTGTGCTTTAGCCTATGCTTCTAGCTAGGATAAGAATTTACCCTATGCCGAGTTCTCCTACAACAATAGCTATCAGGCGAGTCTACAGATGTCACCCTTTGAAGCTTTATATGGGCGGTCATGTAGAACACCTTTGAATTGGAATGAGACAGGAGAAAGAATGGTTTTTGGACCCGATGTGATCCACGAAGACGAAGAGAAAGTTGCTTTGATCAGGGATAAATTAAAGGTAGCTCAGTCTCGACAGAAGAGTTACGTAGATAACCGTCGTAGGGATTTAACTTTCGAAAAGGAGGACTATGTCTATTTGAAGGTAACCCCATTGAGAGGAACCAAGAGGTTTCAAGTGAAAGGAAAGCTTGCCCCGAGGTATGTAGGTCCATTCCGGATCGTTGCTCGTCAAGGAGAAGTTGCGTATTAGTTGGAGCTGCCACCATCAATGTCAAGGATCCATGATGTGTTTCACGTCTCACAGTTGAAGAAGTGTCTTCGGGTGCCAGAAGAAGAAACCCCATTGCAGGCAGTGGATTTGCAACCAGATCTGACATATCATGAATATCCAATCAAGATCCTCGAGATGGCAGAGCGAACCACAAGGAGTAAGACCATCCATTTCTATAAGGTTCAGTGGAGTCATCACACAGAAGCAGAAGCCACCTAGGAGCATGAAGATGATCTGAGGGCAGAGTTTCCCGAGTTGTTCCCAAGCCTATTTGAATCTCGGGGTCGAGATTCCGTTTAAGGGGGGTAGGTTTGTCACATCCGGATTTTTCGTTTTTCGTTCTCTTTGCCGATTGCGAAAATCCACCTCCGGGCTTTTTTCACCTCAAACAGCTTAATGAAAAATTTCATAATAAAAGGATTTAATATGATTAAATAATTAATTACGGTTTGACTTGTTTCTGTTTTCTTAATCGGGTTTATTTGGATTTCGGAAGTGGAGCTTGTTTCCCAATTTATTTTTCCCCTGGATTCACAAACTCTAATTTTCGCATCCATACCAATTTCTAGTTCCCCAGAGGTCCAAGTTCATTCTCTAATTCTCCAAATAATTCCAACAATTTCAAAGGGTCCGAATTCGGCAATTTTCCGCAAAGCCCCTGCCATTTTTTTCCTTTTCTTTTTCCCTTCCTTTCTCTTTTTCCACTGAGCCCCTCCCCTTCCTTTCTTTTTCTCCTCAGCTCCCTCTTCTTCCTCCTCCGGCCAGGGGCCGAAGGCCCTCTTCCTTGCCCTGGGCCTGCCCTCCCCAGCCGCCCGGCTTGCTCCTATGCTGCGCTACGGCCTGGGCCGCGCCGAGCTGCCATGGCCTGGCCCGCGCCGACGCCGCCGCGCCACGGCCTGGGATGAGCCGACGCCACTGTGCCTCCTGGCCCGCGTCGAGCCTGGCCTGCTCCCGTGCACCGCTGCGCCTCCTCTGCTGTGTCGCCGAGGCTGAAGTAGCCAGTAGGGCTCTGTGTTCCCTCTGTGGTATTGACACGTGGGCCCCGCGGCTGAAATTTTCCCCTGTTGATCTACATCGTTGGATTCTAGATTTAATCTTAGCCGTAGGATTTCTTTAATCCAATCTTGCCACATCACCTCGCCACATTAGCCCTAGATCTCACTCTGTCATCGCCACATCATCGTCACATCGTCCAATCCGGTACACGTGTCGCCACGTGGCGTCCACGTCGTCAGGTCCACTGCACCTCTCATTCTTCTAGTCCGTAGACCGAGTCCGTCGTGAACCATCTCACTGACCAGTGGGCCCCGCTTCTTTTTCCTTACCGAAAATAATTCAATTTCTGAATTTAAATTCCAAAGAATATTGGACCCAATTTATAAACTGTTTTATTGCAAAACATGCATTATTTTTATTTATAAGTTATCGATGGGTAGCATGACCTAATTGTTGTTATTCCATGCCTTTGATTATTGAATATCCTCTGATGCCTTGTCACCCTAGCCTTTGTGAGTTGAACATAGGGGTCAACTCAGGATAGAGTAGTAAATGCTTAGCCCCGCTCAAAGTTGTTTTATAAGCAAAATATAATAATGACTAATGATATACTTATCACTGTTTTATTTGAACTGTGTGGCTGTGTGCTATCTTTCCGGTAGCATGTGTTGCACCGTGTAGTAAACAATGGGCGGATAAAATGTTTTGGACTGGGGTGATGGGTGGTTCTGTGTGAACCTAGTAAAAGGGTGAGATATCTATGTGATCCTTACCATGTTAGGTCTTTATGTGAGCCTAACGTTGGGCTGTGTGCTATTGTAGAATTGGCAAGTTGCCCTGGTCAATTAAAGACTTCACTTCATAAGTCAATGATCTAAGTCTAACGTACAACCACATGCCCTAATGGGAAGGACCTCGCCTAGTAGAATTCCGAGTCTTGGCACTGCCAACCTAGGTGGTTAGATGATAGGTTTTATGGTTAGCCATGGGTACTTTCTTGTCTGTGTGAGGGAAATGTGTCTCATGGGGGAAGCCAGTGTTGAGGCAGAGTTTCTAAAAAGCCTTGTTACAGATTCCTTGGCCGCACACAATGAGAAGTGTGATATTTGTGCATGACCGTTAAGAGGATGATGTATCTTGTGGGTAAAGCTATACAACCTCTGCAGAGTGCTTAACTAATCTATTCGAATAGCCGCGTCCGCGGTCATGGACATGCTCGGTGAATTCAAATGAGGGATAGTTTGTGAAAACAAGGGATGGTAATGATGCTGTGTGCAGGAAAATGAATTTAGCTAGTGGTCTGTCATGTGGACAGGTCATGTGTGGATGGTTGGATGGTAACACCCGTTATTTAAAGTGTTGTTTTTAACTCTGTTTATAAATGCAACTGTTGTGTCATGCAAAATAGTCTTAGCATTTATTTGTCAGCTGTGCATATGTATATTTCCATGCACTTGCTGTGTATTCCATGTTGTCGGTGAAATGGGACTGGGGGTCCCCCAGTCCCCGGGGACACGAGGGTCTTCAGCCATGGGGAGTCCACATTTTGCGCAAGAGGAGACTGGCTACGGCCGCTCTCCCGCCAAGTATCCAGGGGCCCGGGCACTGGCCGGGCCCGGACGAGCATCCCCCAGTCCCGGGCGCCGGTCGCCCCGGACCCGGGTGCGATTCCCGACTGGACTGCTCCCGGTGCCGACTGCTCCCGGGGCCGATGCCGCACGGGGCCGACTGCCCGACTGCCTCGGACCGACCGTCGACGCCCCGGAGCCAGATGCCGACTCCCCGGTGCCGACTGCCCCCGATCGCCTCGGCCCCGAGTGCGGGCCCGAGAGCCGATCGCCTCGGCTTGCCGGTCCGATCTACCAGAAGAACTCTAGCAGACCAACTCTCCAATTACCCACATTAACGAATGAGGCGACGGGACACGCCTGTCGCTCGCTCCTGTGCAGTCAGAATCTTTTTGACTACGGAGGCTCCTTTCACTATGCAATTGCTGTTCACAGTCAGGGCCTTTTGACTTGGAGGCGTGCGCTGTCACGTCTCCCCGCTCCATCACATCCTCACGACTCTACCGCCCGCTGCATACCTGCTCCGACGTGGGCATGGTAGGCGGGGAGGTGAGTGACCAGACGCTCCACCGACTCCGGCGCAGGCTTGCAGACGGACGGGGCGATGGGACATTCCTCCAACTCCGGACATGGCGTTGCAGGCAGACAGGGGCGCCTCCAACTCCGCGTGGCGTCGCAGGCGAAGGGCGCACAGGAGACCTCACCGGAAAATCTTCCCTCGCGTACCGGCATTGTAGACTCCCCTCGCCTATAAAGGAGGATCCATGCCGTAGACGAAGGGAAGCAGCTGAAGCTCCAGCCTTAGACAACAGAAATCTCCTTCTCCTTCCTCGAGTCCGGTCGCTGGTAGAACGACCGACGCCACCTCCGGGTTCTCGGTGAGCTTCGACTCCCGGGGTCCTCCTTGTAAACTCCGATCCACATTCATCTCTCTCTCTCATAGTCGAAAACACAGGAGTAGGGTATTACGCTCCGGCGGCCCGAACCTGTATAAATCCCCCGTCTCCTCTATGCGCCGCGGTTCTTCGCTTCCGGACTGTCGATCTATCTCCCGCGCGGTCACAACAGACCGGATGGTCCGGACCCGATTCGGACGGTCCGGACCTTTCTGTCTCCAGCTCGGGTCCCTCTGTTTCTGTCCCGAGCGCTGATTCGATCTTTCTTCCACCCGAAGCCGAGCTTCGCTGAGAACTACTCCCCTGGCCGAATCTCAAAAGGGGGTCTCCCGACTTCCCGCCGTCGAAGTTTAATCCGCCGACACTTGTACTCACCTTGTAATTCCCTCCAATTCCAGAAGAAAGTTCCAACTGTTCTCGGAGGATTTGCTGCTGAAGACGAGAATAGGCCGTGTGCCCCAGTTGACTGCTGTGGCATGTTAAATGGAGCTTCCACGCATTTATTTTATTTTCGCTGCTATTTTGTTTTCTTTAGGCCCTTCGTGGCATAATAAATGTGTTAAAACTTTAAAGCCATAAGGCTTTGTCACAGTCAATGTATTAATAAATAGTTTGTTTTCCTTCGTGATATTGGCTGTGATATTATTCTTGTGACTGTGTGTGCTAGCATGATCCTGGGGCTAGTACGTGTACACAGAGGGTCCTATTTTGGGGTCCCACAGCTGTCCAGTGCCCAACGCGACCAGCACAAGTTGTTGGAATGAGTGGGATTCGTACACGCGTAATAGCCACCCATTCCTCATTGTGTCCATGGCCATGGTTGACACCTTTCAAGATAATACCCGCAATGTTAAGCAAGGAACAAAAGAGATAATCATCAAGGGAGCTTGCTAGTCTACTAATGAAGTATGCTCGTCAAACCACACAAAGGTGGTGACCAGAAACTACATACCATAGAGGTCTCAACTCATAGCTCAACCTTGCAATGATCTCAATTGTTTCTTACCCATGCTCGTGGGAAGCTAGCCCTAGAGCTGATGCTAGCCCCGTACTTTACATCTCAGCAATTAACATCCCAAAATTTTAGGTTGTAGTCTAACTAGTCAAGTAAGCCATAGAAGTACATTCATAA
>RYFJ01002876.1:0-187910 GCA_003991445.1 Oryza meyeriana var. granulata
GTTTAAACTTGCCAGTGGATGTGGCATCCTGGCCGATCTGGCTTTTTCCAGGGTCCTCTTTAGCGGCCATTAAGGAGAGATTTTTCTCCAGGCAAGTGTTGATGTATTTGGCGGCATATGGTATCATGCTCGAAGGGTATTGGCTCATGATAACGCGTTTCCTTCAAGATGGCGTTAATAAATGGGATAAATATGTAAGAAGCTGGATTTGCTCAAGGTTCGACGTTTGATTCCTCAGCTCAAGAAGTCTGGATTCCAGATCGCTGGAGGGTTGGATTGTGCGGAGTGGGCCATTGGAAGCAAGGAAATTCAGTATATGCCCATTGGGTTCAAGGATAGGTTGCTTAAAGAGAATGCGGTATTATTTTGATATTATAAAGGACGTAGTGATATCTGGTGATCTTGTGCGGATTACATAGAAAAGCAAAGATTTCATACTCGCGCTTTTTTTGGTCAACCATCTTGGTGATTTTCCTTCAAGCGTGTCCGATTAGAATCTAAAAAGAAAAGATATTACGCAGTGGCATCAATACTATAGTTTGGCTATGGGTCATAAAATTTTGCGTGCAGAGGTGTTTTCGGGTTCATATGCAAAGTTCGTCGAACTGTCGTAAGCAGGGAAAATCAGTGGAGAGACAAGAAGCCGAGGAAGAGGTTGTGAGCTTACCCGCGTTCCTCCGTAAATTCATGGGTCGGTATTTGTGCGGTGTTTTCGGATTCCATCAAGGGATGCGGCAGTGGGCATTAGACGTTAAGATATAAATCAAGGATTTTCATTGGATTACTGAATAGAAGATATTCAAGGTACGGGTAATCACGGGACGGATAAAAGGGTTAGTCCGATTTCTGGGATTGCCCGTCTCTCTCGATTGCTTTGCTTGTTGGTGATCTGAAGGAATGAGGACTGTCCACAAGTTTGAAGATGTTCCTTGCGCAGTGTAGTAATACGGGGAATCAGCGTATGGCACGCTAGGGCAGAGGTTTTACAGGGGAAGATCGGTGTTTTCGCTGCTTGGAGAGGGAGAGCATCGGTTCTACCATTATGGCCCGATCCGAAGAGTTTTTTTTGAGGAGAATGAAGAGGAAGGTGACATAGGAACAACAAGTCTATGAATCCTATGGTGCCTAGTGGGTAGGTTATTCACGGTAAGAATCCAAAAGGAGGAAGGGCACAGCGACTACGACAGGCCTTTGTAGAGAGCAACAGGAAGGAAATGAGACATAGTGAGGCAGGAATGAGGCCTGATCATTATCACAAGAGAACTAGAACAGTTGGCGTCGTGAAGAGCAAAGATGCATGAAGCTGATCATTTGGCCCCATAGTATGGTGTTGCTTTTTTTACCTGTTTCGGGGAAATATAAAGGCACTTTTCATTTCAAGTTAATGAAGGAAGGCAAATGAGGAAGTGTTCGCAATCACTAACATTGTTCAGGTACCGAGTCAGGGTTTGGCCGGATATTTGATAAACCTGAAGGAGTCAGAGCATCGGCAGCGGAGAGCCATTAATATTCAAGGGCTATGTGCAATAGGGAAGCGCCTGACAAAGATGCTGGTTGATGGGGGAGGCAGCAGTTAATCTCTGCCTCATGGCCACATTCCGAAAATTGGGAAAAGACTGCGAATGATTCTGATCAAGACGAATATGGTGCTTAAAGGCCTCGGTGGGATGTATTCATGTAAGCAAAAGGCTATTAAGGACCGTGGTATGTTGCACAGTGGGGAATAAGACACTTTTTACACTCACGTTTTTATCGTGCATCTTGACGAAAGCGGGTCGAGTATACGTTTTTGCTTCCTCGGCAGGTTGACTCAGATCTATCGCGAAACTTTTGCGCTGGTCCTTTGACCATGCGCAGGTCCAATGTGTTATACAGGTGTGGGCAGGGGAGTGCTAATTGTCGACAGTGGTCTTCAGCATGGATCGGTTTTGCAACCGAAAAGGTGCAGATGGACCGGGTCACGAGTGTCCGAATGCTGGGAAGGCCGATGGTCTTTGTTTGACGTGCCTATCTGGGAAAATGATGGACCAGAGACTATCACTCAAAGGTCCCAGCGTCAAGGTTATCATTCGCCGATTCAGCCAGTCGGCTCTGAATTGTTTACTTTGATGGGGCTGCCATTGAAGACTTTCGATGTTGAAGACTGGGGGCAAGGATTTACAATCGGCCAATGATTTGGAGGAGATTCGATCATAGGCCCGGGGCGGGAAGGAGATCCTGGCCATATAGGTCCGTCGGGTGCAGGTAAGTGAAAATAGTTGAGTTCGGAACTTCGATGGAAGAGAATTGTTGAGTTTTCGCTACTACGTGTTGAGGCTGGCAGTATGGCTCGGGTCGGTTGTTCTGGTTCTTTCTTTGGGAGTGGGTGTATCCTATTGGAGATGCCCGATTAAGGTTGTGTGTTCCGTATTCATTGTTGGTCTTGAATGTCTCGGGCTGCCCATTAACCAGGAGTTCGGCCAAGTTCAAGCAGGCTCCGAAGGATGATTTAGGATGTTGTTTATATTGAGGCGATCAAAGCGGATATCAAAGTTTTATTGTGCCAAGTTTAGTGAAGTGCCTATGGCGAGTATATGCTGAGGTAGGGTTTCTTCCGGAATATCGTCCCTGGTGGTAGATGAAATGGAATGAATGTGGATGGGCAGTGTATGTGGTTGGTGATTTCTGGGGATTATAAAGCTACCCCCTAGATGGATGTAATTACCCTTAGTGCCCGATGTGGGATTTGGTGTGGCATGGGCAGCCGTCAGGCGTACAAGATGGATCAGCTTCATGGACTTGGGGCATATGATACCAATTCGAACTTTTTATGGTCTGCAGAAGATTAGACATAAGACTGCGCGCGTTTCGGTGTCCAGGAGCTATCGGCTTGTATGAGGTTGGGTGGTATGACTTTTGGATTGAAAAGTGCCGGTGCGACTTATCAAAGAGCGATGAATTATAATTTCATGATCTCATCGCTTGTTGTAGAAATTGTACATGATGATGTGGTGGTTAAGTCTAAAAGTGAGGAGAGCCATATAAAGCGATCTGCGAAAAGTCTGGAGAGGCCAAGAAATCTACGGACTAAGGAAATGAATCCCAATAAATGGCGCTTTTGGTGTATCGGCTGGGCAATTTTTAGGTTTTCTTATGGTTCATGAGCGAGGGATTGAAGTTAGTCAGCGAAGCATCAGAGCCATTAAACTACAGAACCACCAATGCAATAAGACAGAGTTGTAATCATTTTGAATCCAAGATTGAATTTTGTGAGAAGATTTTATATCAAATTTGTCAGGAAGAATTGAGTCTTTTACTCCATTATTGAAGTTGAAAGCCGATCAAGAGTTTGTGTGGGGGGCAGCGCAGCAGAAGGCATTTGACGAAATCAAGAATTATCTAAGTTCCCCACCTATTTTAATTCCGCCGCAGAAGGGAGTGCCGTTCAGGTTATACTTGTCAACCGATGAGAGGTCCATCGGGTCTGTTTTAATTCAAGAGTGTGAAGGCAAAGAGCGAGTTGTGTTTTATCTTAGCAGAAGGCTTTTGGATGCTGAAACAAGATATCCTGCGGTGGAGAAGTTATGCCTGTGCTTATATTTCTCATGTACAAAGTTAAGGCATTATATCCTATCGGCTGAGTGTACAGTAGTTTGCCAGGCCGATGTGGTCAAATATATGTTGTCGGCTCCAGTCTTGAAAGGGCGAGTTGGTAAATGGATTTTTGCTTTGACAGAGTTCGACTTAAGATATGAATCGGCTAAAGCAGTCAAAGGACAAGCGGTGGCCGATTTCATTGTACAACACAGAGGGTCTCACGAAGATTATGTAGAGCCGATCCCATGGACTTTGTTTTTGATGGATCGGTTTGCAAGCATGGATCTGGTATCGGCTTGGTTATTATATCGCCTCGGGGGCAAGTTTTGAGTTTGCTTTTACAATTAACCTTATCGGACTAATAATCAAAGCAGAGTACGAGGCGGTATTAAAAGGGTCTACAGCTTTTGAAGGAGATCGGAGCTGATGTCATAGAGATAATTGGCGATTCTTTATTGGTGGTCAAGCAGTTGTCTGGAGAATATGAGTGCAGGGATGATGTTTTGGGGTCATATTATGAGGAGTGTACGGATTTGTTAAAGGAATTCAAGATGGTATCAATAGATCATATTCCCAGGGAGCAGAATTTAGAAGCCAATGATCTTGCACAGATTGCTTCAGGGTATCGGCTGAATAGGCAGGTTGAGGTTGAAATAGCCGATATTGATATTCAAAACAAGGCCGATGACTGGAGACAAGAGTTAATTGATTATTTGCAAAATCCGTCGCAATCGGTTTCCAGAAAAATTCGGTATAAAGCTACTGTGGTGCGAGGTGCATGAAGGCGTCTGTGGGACTCATCAATCGGCTCATAAGATGAAGTGGTTGCTGAGAAGAGTAGGATATTTTTGGCCGACAATGCTGGAAGATTGCTTCAGGTATTATAAAGGGTGTCAAGATTGTCAGAAATTTGAAATGTTACAGCGAGCACCAAGCATCGGCTATGAATCCTATATCATCAAACCGTGGCCGTTTAGAGGTTGGGGAATTGATATGATCGGCCAGGTTTTTTCCTCCATCAAGTAAAGGACATAAGTTCATATTGGCGGCGACATATTATTTACCTAGTGGGTAGAGGCGATTCCTTTGAAGAAAGTACGTCCAAGGAAGCGATCGAGTTTGTAAAGGAGCATCATAATTTATCGGTTTGGGATTCCTCAGACGATAACTACTGATCAGGGGTCTATTTCGTTGTCTGATGAGTTTCAAACAGTTTGCTGCCAGTATGGGAATCAAGTTGTTAAATTCATCGCCTATTTTATGCTCAGGCCAATGGACAGGCGGAAGCTTCTATCAAGAGTTTGATCAAGTTGATTAAGCGGAAAATTGAATGAGCAGCCGCGGCGATGGCATACTACATTAGCCGATTCATTGTGGGCCTATCGGATGGCATGGTCACGGGTCTACTCGGGTACCGCCGTATCAGTTGGTATATGGACATGAGGCAGTTCTACCTTGGGAGACTAACATCGGCTCTAGGAGAATTTCTTTGTAGAATCAGTTAACAGCCGATGATTATTTATAACTTAATGACGGATGAACTTGAAGATTGGCTTCAGAATCAAGTTGAGGGCATTGGAAAGGATTAAGGACAACAAGGCTAAGGCAGCTCGGCATTTACAACAAAAAGGTGGTGAATAAATCGTTTACCGAGGGAGATCTTGTGTGGAAGTTGATTTTGCCGATCGGGTCCAGGGATAATATAAGTTTGGAAAATGGGTCGCCTAATTGGGAAGGGCCCTATCGGGTTAGTCGCTGTGTGCCTGGTAATGCTTATGTATTAGAGGATCTTGACGGGGACCAGAGTTTGCTAAAGCGCTTAACGAAAAAATATCTCAAGAAATACTACCTAGTGTTTAGATCAATGTCGTTAAATCGGTTAAGTGCAGCCGATTTCTAAATAGTTCGGAAAGCCGATGTTTTTGCATCGCCTAAAGATAGCCGATATCAATCGATATCGCCTTTAGATCAAACAGAAATATTATCAAGGATGAAGGAGGCAGGCAACAGAGCCGATCAGGATATATTACAGTATAATCAACATGTTTTGAGAGGCCATTGGTCATTAATTTACATGAATTTTTGGATCGTTTCAATTGCGTGCAGGCGGATTTGGTCAATTTCATTGATGGCCCGGATGTCGTCTTCATCGGAGCCCGGGATGGTCTTCAAGTTCTTGCACCGATGAATGACTTGACGCACCGTCGCTGCAACCTTAGCCTCTTGGTCTTGGATGGCTTGCGGCAGGCCGATAAGCTGGGATTCTGTTGCTTCAAGATCCTTGCGAACTTTTTCAAGTTCTACCAGCAAATCGACCTCCTTCTTCTTTAGTTGATCTAGCTTGGATTGGAGCTCTTGGGGGACAGCTGCCATGTCATCAAGTTTTTTCTTCTCTATCTGGGCTGATAGCCGATCGGCTTGGATATCTTGGGTAATCTTCTGTTGGTCAGCACGATCGGCTATGCGTTGTCTAAGCTTGATGAGTTTAAACCTATGAGACTCCAGGTATGCTGCAGGGGTTAATGCGTCGATGAGTTCTTCGGGCAGATGGTGTTCGATTTCTGCGAATCTTGCCCGAATTGGCCCACAGTCTTCCACTAGCGCATCAATTGGGTTTTCCAGCCGACTATTGATGCTCGTTAAATAATCGCACACATCGGCTGGGAACGGCAGTTTGGTTGCTGCGCTGGTGGCTGTTTTGTCTTCTGCCTCCAAGTATTTGCCGATGTCGAAGGAAAACAAATCGGCTAAGGACTGCAAAATTGTCATCGGTAAAAGGATCAGTAGAAAGTTAAAAGCAAAATATGGGCATAAAGAGGTTACCTAAGGAAGGACATCGGCAGCTCGAGTGACATCGACTTCAGGGAGATGAATAGGTTGTTCTTCGGAGGGGCCGATGTTAGCCGATGGAATAGGAGCAGTCTCATCGACGGCTAGAGGACTTGGTGCTGAGAGTGGGGCAGCTGGAGAAGTCATCGGCTCAGTGCTTGGAGGGATGTCAGAAGAAGGTTGAGGTTCTGGAGCCGATGACCCAAGCTGGAAATGAAACTGGTAAGATGAATGAGAAAGCGGGTAATAATATCAAGACTTGGCGCATACCTGAGGAAAGAAGGGAGCCGATGTTGTTTGAGGAGAAGATGGCGTCGGGGCAACGACATCGGCATCGGTTTTCTGCTTCTTCAGGGAGGGGCGTTGCGCTAACTTTTTCCATTTCTGTCCTATCGGCCGAGGCGTCTTGAGGAGAGCCGATGGAGATGGGGCATCGCGCCCTAAGTTTGGAGTGGCCGATGGAGGTTGATACAGGATCGGCCAACCACTGTTGCTTGTCGTTGGGGGCTCGACGCTGGCAGCCTGCAAATTAAGAGTGAGAGATGATTGGAGATGATGATTAAGGCTTGCGGGTGTTACCTCTTCATCGGATTCGATGTACTCGGTGTCAAGACGGGAACAGTAGCAGGTGGCCGCTAAGCTGAATATATGTTTTTTCCATTCTGACCACCATCGGACAAAAAGCTTGGTGTTGGCAGTGCAGATATACACCTCGGTGGCGGCGCCTAGAAGAAGGGGGTCTGTCAAAGTCCGCATCCGATCATATTCTAGGGCATTGCTGACGTTGCCCCGGGCCTGAAGTTTGTCGATGAAGAATAGGCCGATCGGAAGTTGACCAAGGCCAAGCTGGCGGGAGCCGACCGATGGATGGTAAAACTCATATGAAGGTTGCGATCGGCCCAGAGAAAAGCCAGTTGGCAGCAGACGAGGGGTGATGGCCGATAGGAATATGGCCTTGGACTCATCATTATCCAAAGCATTAAGAGGGTCAAAGTTGGCAGGCATCTAGAATGATGATGCATCATTATATGCAGACCAGAGGGTGGCCTCCCTGGTGAAACCATAATAAAACCCCTTGAACCACTGACTGAGTCTAGCGGGGGTTATCTTGTCGCCAGAAAGAGCCGATGCAGCTTCGCCCATGGAAACGCATCGGCGGTAAATGGGATCCTAGTCTTCTGTGTAATCAGCTGGAAAGGATTGGTTGAGAAGAGAAGTCCCATAGAAGGCCTTGGAGGTGTAGACATTGAGCCAGAGTTGTACAAACCACCAAGGACCTCCGATATGGCCGACGGGCTAGCCGGCCGATAGCTTGGTCGCCACTTGGTGAAGCAGATGATAGGTGGCGCCAAGGAGGAATTGCCCCGAGGGGATCTATTTCCGATCAACCAAGCATTCTGCCAAACATTACATGTTGATTGTCGGACCGAGGGTTGCGCCACCAAAGACAAGCCGTTCTAGCCATAAGTTCAGAAAAGCAACATGCTCCCGGTCATCGACTGATCCAGTTCCCTTATTATGAATGGATATTGATGTTCTTTGCTTGGAGCCGATGAGCAGGTTTGAAGCGGAGCTTGAAGGGGTCGATGTAGCTCGTTGTGTCAAGACAGGTGAGCATGGTCACATCCAGCAAGGTGGGGGTCATCGGCCCGTGCCCGAACATGAAGGCATTGAGGGCATCGGACCAGAAGTATGAGGCCGATGCGAGCAGAGGTTCATTCCTTTCTATATCGGCCAGAGAGAGATTGATGCAGTGGCCGATATGTGATTCTTCCCAGAGGGTTCTCTTCGCAGCCGATACTCTGATGTACCAATCCCTCCATCCAGGCAGCTTACTCGGCCATAACCTAAAGCTATTGGTCCAGTCACTGACTAGCATGGCCGAGTTCTTGAAAGGAATACGCTGGGTCTCGGCGCTTATAAAATCTGTGGGGTCTTCACTACCCATGGGGCCATGATAGAAAAAGTTTGGGTAATCGGCGGCCGGGATCAAGATCTGGTCTCTAAGATGATATAGTAAACAAGAACACGACGAAGAACAGATGAAGAACATGGTGGATTGGGTGCATCTAGGCTACAAAATCGGGAAAAATAATTGGGCAGGAAGATTACCTCAGGGACTGCGGATGCTGACGCCATCGCGAGAGAGGAAGAAGATGCAGGAATCAACAGCCGAAGAAAAGGGGTGCGACGGTTCGTCTGGGTTCGCTGGAGCTGGTTGAAGTTTTGGGAGATGAAGCGGTGGTGCTCTGGTGATGTGAAAGCGTAAAAAAGGGCTAGGGAGACGAAGCATTTTTATAGAGATATGATGACCGGGCGGGAATCGAGGCCGTTGGCACTGTTTCAAACAATTATGGCAAGTGCGCTACCTTGGGCCGCCTCGGTATGGAAGAAATCTGGAGGCCCAAAATGAAAGAATTTCGAAGTCCTATAGAAGAACTCCGAAATTGGGGGGCATGTGTTAACGCCAAAATTTGGTAAGGCCCTGTATCAGATTCGGTCAAAGGGGAAATTGCAGTCAATTGGCGGAAATTGATCCAGAAGAGACCGATTCCGGGAGGGAGCCGTGAAGACCGCTGTTTGGCAGTTATTTACTATACCTGTTAATTAGGCAAGTGTTTATCTTTAGGAAACCTGACCTCGTGTCCAGTCAGGCCATGTTAGCATTTTTTGTTATAATTAGAAAATCTTGTACCGTGTCCAATAAGGACTCATGTAACTCGGGGTATAAATACGTACGCCCGGGGACCTTGTAAATTATCACTCGATCAATACAATTTCGGTGCATCGCCACCCTTCCGACGGGATCTTGCTTCTCGAGCCGGGCTGCATCGGTTAGGTCCGACCTCCTGCGAGAGGGTAAGTCTCGTCACCCCGGCTATCTATCGGCTAGGACTTCCTCGGTTAGGTCCGATATTCTAGTCGATTTATGGTAGTCGGCTTACCACAATATATTTATTTTATCTATGGCTGCATCAGTTCAGTTTGATCTCATAGATTGATTAGGTATATCACATCACGCGTGCATAGATCGTATCGGCTTACTGGGAGCGGTTTATCATCAGTTTGTGCTGCATCGGTTAGGTCCGACCTACTAAACTGCTAGTGATAAATCGTTCCTGCTAGGTCGATACCTTATGTGCAAGCGTCTTATCGGGGTGTATAGCCGGTAAGTTATCATGTTTTAGCATCACGATCGCATCAGATCTATCGGCTTATCGAGATCTCGTTATTATTATCAGTCTGTGCTGCAACGGTTGGGTCCGATCTACTAGACTGAATAATAACGTTACTCTTAATAAGCCGATGGGTTTTATGCGATGTTGTTATCGGAGTGCTTAGCCGATAAGTTATCTCTTATTAAATATAGCCGATTATACTGCTTGCCTTGTTATACATTCTTGCCTGCATTATCGGCTAAGGGCTAGCCGATTGGTTTATTCTGCCGATCCGAGTGCGAGCACAAGCAGGTTCCCGGGCACGACCTCAGCCAAGTTCCCGAGCACGACATCAGCCAAGTTCCCGGGCACGACCTCAGGTGAGGACCCGGGCACGAGCATAGGTAAGAACCTGGGCACGGACACGGACAGCGGATGAAGATCCCGGGCGCGGATGCGAGCAAGGGCCCGGGCACGGGCGCGGGCAGTATCTTCGTGGCGATATTAGTAACTTTAAACTATGATCGGCTGGAGTTCATTTAATCTATTTACTTACGCATCCTGCTTGTTTATTTTTCCAAGTTTATAGCCGGTTTTTGAGCATCCCTTCGATGATCGGCTAGTTTAATACTTATTTATTGTTATGTTATTGCTCATGCCATCATCGGCTTCCAGTCGATGTATAAGTGCTATAGTGCGTATATGAGTTAGGACGTCCTAGGGTTAGGATTTTTCCTGTGAGGGGCGCACTCCTCATGGGTTTAGCCCACGACACAAATACAAGGCCCAAGGTCCAAAACAGTCTCGGACTGGAAGAGGTATATGTCTTGTTTCGATAATTCTGGACAGCTCAGGAGAGATTTTGATGTGGGACCAAAACCATCTGAAAGTAGACTCCATAAGCTTTCCAACAAGTACTCATGGGCCCCGAGAGTCCTTCTGGATCAGCAGCTAGGTCCGTTTGAAGTTGATGCTGTCAGGAGGTCCAAATCCGAATCCAAAACATACAAAACTTCATCTCTTGCTTTCTATGGACCAAAAGTGACGTGGTGCTGTAGGAGTAGACTTGGGTAAGGTCTTAGTTTGGTCCCCAATCAACTTCTTTGATCATCGATGCGTTCCTTGGGCTCAGCCTCTTTCCCTTCACTCAAGCAAGTATCTCTGTAAATGAGAACACACAAAACTCATGGTGCAGTAACGGCTGTTCAAATATATAACGCATAAATCTTATGTAGAAAGTATGCACCTTGGGTTGATGAATACATAAAGTTGCTAGGGTCATATCCGAGCTAGTGATGTCCTCATCAAAGAGAAAGAGACCTGTTGAAGATCAGGGCAAGAAGAAGATTATTAGGCCGAGTGCCACAGCTAGGAGTCTGAAGATAAAGGACACCGTCAGCTCAGCTCCTAGGCCGCCAAGTCCCAGACCGGGACCAGCTCAGTCAGGCTTAGCATCATCGAGCCTAAGAAGAGCACCACCGAGTACGAGGTCGAGTCATGCGTCACCGAGCTTAGCAACATCAAGCCTAAGAATGGCACCGTCGAGTACCCGAGCGCCCCAACCGGCCACACCAGGGGCGGGGCCAACCAGGACAAAAACGCCACCGCCGACTGCCACGCCGTCCAGCCCGATAGCCGGCAGTAGTCCACCGTCGACATCAGGAGCCCTCGGGGGCAGGCTCAAATTCTCCAAGAGGTATGCGACTTTAAGTCTTCCGGAAGTCCTGTTCAGCTTTGTGGTATGTTGATATCCGACTCATCGTGCAGGAAGCGCGCTAACATCGATCTCAAGGAGACCACGCCGGCTGCTCTTGTTGTAGAGCCATCCCCAGCTAGGCCAGTGCCTGCGAGCGTATCTGTCAAGCCGGCGACCGTCTCAGTTGCAGAAACTGAGGTCATCCCGACTGCAGAGCCACCGACGCTGACCGACCAAAGGGCTAGTGTCAAAGTTGTTGCTCCAGCCCCTGAGCATGTCTCTGAAGCCTCAGCATCTGCCGAGTTGGGGGCCAGGACCCTGTCGCGTCCTTGTCGTCGTCGTCGTCTTCAGAGAGACCGGACCTCCCTAGGCTGGAGGCTCCTCCCCACAAATTCCCGAGGACATTTCGCTGGGTAGCCCCTGGCGGAACTGCGAAGAGTTACAAGCATGATGAAGTTGCGACGGAGAAGGAGCGTGAAGACTTGCTTCATGTCGTGATTGCCGTGTCCCGGGGGGTCCAGGTATGACTTTCGCCGTATTGGAGTCTTGGTAGTCTTCCTTGCAGAAGTGTTCTGACGCTTGACTCTACTTTGCTCTATTTTCTCCCCAAGCAGAAACTTGTTAACCGCTTGGAAAGGATGAACGAAGTCCTGACTCAGCTTGCCCCCCAACTCCAACAATTAGGCCAACTCCTGACCTTGAAGGCCGAGTTAGAGCGGTCGAGCCGGGAGAGGGAGACTTGGCTGAGGGGAGTCGTTAACTAGCTTAGGGACGAGAACTAGGCTCTGGCCAAGAAGATCGGATGTAAGTCTTCCGTATTTGTCTTCTTGACTAAATCCCGTGCATATTTCTCCAACTTGGTTGTTTTCGACTGCCTAGTTGTGTCCTAACTGCAATCTCGGGTTCTTGACCATTCTGATGTGTAGCCCTCGAAGCTGAGGTGAAGACCCGAACAGAGGGGAAAACCAGCTGAAGGAGGCCGAGAGGGCCAAAGCTGAACTCGAGAAAGACAAGGCCAACTTGGAGAAGGCCAACACCAAGCTCGAGAAGGAGAAGGCTGAACTGGAGAAGGCCAAAGCCAAATGGGAGGCCGACTACGAAAGTAAGACTCTGCTCTGACAATGATCTTAACCAATCCATGAAGTACTCCGTCTGCAATTTTGCCTAACAAGTTTACTTGTCGATGAACCCGGGTAGCTGCTAGAGCCAATTCCCAAATCCAGTTTCAGGCTTTTGCGGAGGAGATAAAGGTTGTCAAGGAGTCACGGGAGATCCTTGCCGAGTTCGTGAAAGGGCTCCTTGACATCGTGGATCCTCACTACGTGGGAACCAGCTCCAACACGGTCTCCCAAGTGCAGGCGCGCCTTAACGAAGCTCCGAGTATCTTGAAGAGGTACTCGGATGAGCATGTTGTTGTCGGCGTGGCCCAAACCCTAGCGATGAGCAAGTCAATCTACCCCAGGGCAAACATTAAAGCCATCGGAGAGGGGTTCACCGAGGAGACGACACCTGAGGAGGCACTAGGGCTGATAACCCAGGCAAGGCCGACTGCGGAGGTGATCACCCGAGACCTGGGTATGTAAGAACAGTCCATCATGCAGTAAGTGTATATAAATTTTTGTAAGGACATGTGTAAATATATGTGCAATGCCGCCAAGCTCTAAGTTCTGACATAGTTATCATTAACTTTACCCGACTATGTAGTCTGCGCCGAGTTAGTCTATAGGAACTTAATAAAATCGTTCTCCGCAGAAAGCTGTACTCGGGCAAACATAACAAAGTCGTTGCAAAACTTCATAACTTAAGTAAGACAGGCTCGTATATTATTGACAAAGCACATATAATACATGCAGCCCCCGACTCACTACTCGGTTGGAACAAACGGCGTAGTGAGTCAGAGGAAAACTATACACATGGGAAAGTGTAAAACTCAGGTATAGAAAGGACGTAGCTGTTCTATATTCCATGAGTTGCTAATGAGGGCACCGTCTTCAGTCTTTAGTCGGTAGGTGCCTGGCCGTGTAACTTCTGCGATAATGAACAACCCTTCCCATATTGGGGATAGTTTATGCCTGTCTTTGGTGGTTTGTATTTTTCTCAAGACGAGATCCCCAACCAAAAAGGTGCGCCCACGGACATTGCGATTGTGATAACGACGCAGGCCTTGAAGATACCTTGCTAACTGGATTATTGAGATGTCCCTCGCTTCTTCCAATTGATCTAGCTCGACCAATCGAGTAGTGTTGGATGTGTCTTTTGAGTAAGCCCGAACTCGCGAAGAGCCGAACTCTAACTCGGTTGGTAGCACAGCCTCGGCACCATAGACTAGAAAGAAAGGGGATTGCCCTATTGCCCGACTAACCGTGGTTCTTAGAGACTAGAGAACGGATGGGAGTTCTTGTACCCACCGGCCCGCGTATGGTTGTAGTCGGTCGAATATCCTTGTCTTGATACCTTGTAGGACCATGCCGTTGGCATGCTCAACCTGCCGTTATGATGCGGTTAGGAACCCTGAATCGGTATAATATACTCATTATGAAGTCCTTTACTCGTGCCGTTGTTATGGTAGCAACGGGTTTTGCCTCAATCCACTTGATAAATTTATCCACTGCGACGAACAAGTGTGTGAACCCTCCTGGCGCTTTCTTGAAAGGCCCGACTATGTCAAGCCCCCATACTACAAAGGGCCAAGAGATTGGGATTGTTTGGAGTTCTTGGGCTAGGAGATTTGTTTGTCGTGCATAGAACTGGCAACCCTCGCATGTGTGAACTATGTCTTTTGCATCTGTTATTGCTGTTGGCCAGAAAAATCCCTGTCGGTAAGCCTTTCCAACTAATGTCCTGGATGCGGCATGGTTGCCACAAATGCCCGAGTGGATCGATTGCAGAATCTGCTTGCCTTCCTTGGTGGTGACGCAACGCATGAGGACACCGGATGCGCTTCTTCGGTACAGGTCTTCTCTGACTACTAGAAAACTTTTGCTTCGACGTTTGATTTGTTCGGCTTGACTGCAATCTTCTGGGAGTTCATCGTCCAGGAGGAATTTGAGAACAGGAGTTCGCCAATTGTGACATATGTTCAGTACTTCGTCTGTTGCCGGGGTAAGTTCAACACTTGACTACTCTGGCACTGGTTTCTTCTTGACTGACGACTCCATAAGTTGCTCGACAAAGATCCCTATCGGGACCACTTCTCGCTTGGATCCCATGTTTGCCAATTCGTCTGTAGCATCGTTGTATTGTCATAGGACATGTGTTATTTCCAGCCCGTCGAACTTGTTTTCCAGCTTTCTGACCTCCTGACAGTATGCCGCCATGGTATCGTCAAGACAGTTCCAATCTTTCATGACTTGGTTCACCACGAGTTGAGAGTCTCCATGCACAACCAGTCGACGAATGCCGAGTGATATAGCGATGCAGAGCCCGTGGATGAGTGCCTCGTACTCGGTGACATTGTGGGAAGCCGGGAAGTGGATCTATAGAACGTACTTAAGTTTTTCGCTGGTGGGGGACGTCAGTACGATGCCGGCCCCAGCGCCGCCGATCCTTAGAGAACCGTCGAAGTACATTGTCTAGTACTCTAGCTTTGCTGTTGATGTGGGCATCTGAACTTCTGTCCACTCGGCCACGAAGTCGGCTAGAGCTTGTGATTTGATCGCTGTCCGTGGCTAAAAGGTGATGTCGAACGCCATCGACTCGAGCACCCATTTAGCGATTTGGCCGGTGGCCTTGCGGTTATGCAGCACGTCCCCGAGTGGGTACGATGTGACCACCATTACTTGGTGTGATTGGAAATAGTGCACCAGCTTCCGGACAGTAATAAGTAGGCCATAGAGCAGCTTTTGGACCTGCGGATATCTCATCTTGGAGTCGGCAAGGACCTCGCTGATGAAGTAGACTGGCCGTTGAATCTTCTGCATGTGACCCGGTTCGGATCGCTCGACTACCAACACCGTGTTGACTACCTGAGTGGTTGCCGCCAGATATAACATTAGTGGCTCTTGGGGCATGGGTGATGCCAACATGGGTGGTGATGTGAGAAATTTCTTGAAGTCTTCGAAGGCTTGCTGGGCTTGGGAGTCCATTGGAAATTGTCTGCTTTCTTTAGTAGCTTGAAAAAGGGCATGCCCCGTTCGCCCAGTCGGGAAATAAATCGGCTGAGTGCCGCCATGCAGCCTATCAGCTTCTGGACGTCCTTCTGGCTAGTCGGGGGTGCCATGTTCATGATTGCATTGACTTTCTCCAGGTTGGCCTCGATGCCACGATGCGAGACGATGAAGCCGAGTAGCTTGCCGGATGGCACACCGAAGACGCACTTTTTCGGATTCAACTTCATCTTGAATCTTCGAAGATTTTGGAAGGTTTCTTCCAGGTCAGCGATGAGGTCTTCTTTGGACTTGGACTTGATCACCATGTCGTTGATGTAGGCTTCCACGTTGCGCCCGATCTGAGTGTTTAGAGACCACTGGATTGCTCGTTGATACGTTGCTCCAGCGTTCTTCAAACCGAACGGCATAGTGATGTAGCAATAGGCGCCAAACGGCATGATGAAAGATGTCTTTAAGCAATCCTCCTCCTTCAGGTTGATTTGGTGGTATCTCGAGTAACAGTCGAGAAAGCTGAGGAGTTCGCACCCCTTGGTTGAATCCACCACTTGATCTATTCTTGGTAGACCGAACGGATCCTTGGGGCACGCCTTGTTGAGATCGGTGTAGTCGACGCACATGCGCCATTTGCCGTTTTTCTTCTGGACCAGAACTGGGTTTGCCAGCCAGTCCGGGTGGTAGACCTCTTTGATGAACCCGGCTGTGAGGAGCTTGGTTATCTCCTCCCAAATAGCATCTTTCCAGTCCTGTGCAAAGCACCGTAGCCATTGCTTGACTGGCTTGGCATCTGTCTTGACATTGAGGGCATGTTCGATCACCTCCCTTGGTACGCCTGGCATGTCAGACGGTTTCCATGTGAAGATATCCTTGTTGGCTTGAATGAAGGTGATGAGCGCGTCTTCCTATTTGGGGTCGAGTCCGGTCCCGACTAGAGCAGTCTTGGAGGGGTCGGAAGGGTCCAAGGGGATCTTTTTCATGTCTGAGTCCGTTGAAATTCTCGACTTTGCTGCTTTTTTTGCCGGAACTTGGTCTTCCTCGACTTCAGTTGTGATGGCTTGCCAAATGCTGCTACGTCCGAGTGTCGCCTCTTGTGATTGATCCAACTCGCAGCTCTCCTTGTCGCAGGTGAAGGCTTGCTTGACATCACTACGGAGGGAGAGGACTCCAGCTGGCCCGGTCATCTTGAGCACCATGTAGGTATAGTGCGGTATCACCATGAATTTGGCGAGCGCCGGTCGTCCAAGTATCGCATGGTACACAATCTCGAAGTCGGCAACCTCGAAGCAAATGTTTTCTATGCGGAAATTATCCCGAGTGACGAAGGGGACCGGCAATGTTATCTATCTGAGGGGGGTTGAAGACAGGCCGGGAATTATCCCGTGGAAGGGTGCCGTACTCGGCCGTAGTTCTGAACGAGGAGTCTTCATCTCATCTAGAGTCTTGGCGAACAGAATGTTGAGCGCACTGCCTCCATCTATGAGGACCTTCTTCAGCTTGATATTTTTGACGACCGGGTCCAGGACGAGTGGGTAGCGTCCCGGGTGTGAAACCCGATCTGGATGATCCGTGCGGTTGAATGTGATGGACATCTCTGACCAGCGCGAATACTGGGGGGCATCTGCTGTAGAGACTGTGTTGACGTCGCGTGCTATTAGCTTCTGCTACCACTTGGACTCATACGCAGACGGCCCTCCAAAGATGTGGTTGAGCTCGGCCTAGGGATCTTGAAAATCGTTGGCCGGGCCCGAATCTAATTTGTTTTTGTCCTTGTCAACGCCAGATGATGAAGCCTGCTCGGAAGCAAACTTCTTGAGCATGAAACAGTCCTTCTCTGCGTGCTTGCCCTTAGGGTGGAAGGGGCAAGGCCCATTCATAACTTTCTGGTAGTCGTTGTTCCTTGGGGGCCGCGACTGAGTTCGCTCCATGTTGGCCACCTCATTGTCCAACTTCCGCTTCCGGCTGCCGGACTTGTTCTGTGATGGCTCGTTGTCGGCTTTGGCCTTCTGGTCCTTCTGCCAGGGCTCTTTCTTCTCGTCAAGGGCCTCTATGACCACTTCAGCCGAGTCGGCGTATTTATTCGCCATATCGAAGAGGGCCCTGACAGTGGCTGGAGGCTTCCTAGTAAATTTCGTGATGAACGGGGCGTCCTTGACTCCCTTGCGGAAGGCGGCGATGACGACCTCGTCCTTGATCATTGGGATCGAGTTGCGCTTCTCGGAGAACCTTTTGATGAACTCATGGAGGGACTCATTCTTCCTCTGGTGCAGCTAATAGAGATCATGCTCGGAAGATGGCCGCTGGTAAGTCCCCTGGAAGTTGGCTATAAAGCGTTCCCGGAGTTTTCCCCAGGAGCCGATTGATTGCCTTGGGAGCCCTGTTAGCCATGTCCTCGCTGAGTTGGCCAAGGCGATCGGGAGGTAGTTAGCCATGGCTTTATGATCACCTCCGGCAGCTCGGATCGCCAGAGTATATACGGTGAGCCAGGACTCAGGGTTAGTCTTGCTGTCATATTTCTCGATTCCCATAGGCTTGAAGCCCGACGGCCAGTCAACATCTTGTAGCTCCCGGGTGAAGGCTATACACCTTCATCTTCGTGAGGGCTCCGGCTCCGACCGTGATGGTTAAACCATTCGTGGTGAAGACCGAAACGCTCGTGCTCGTCCTCTAGTCAGCGTTGCTCGTTGTCTTCGTGTTGACGGCGCCGAGCATTAATCTCTTGGTGGAGATCACGTTGTAGTCAGACTCAGAGGTCTTGGTTAAACTGACGATTGTTCTAGGGGCGCCACCGATTGTTGTTGTTGGTGTTGCCGAGTGATGTTTGCCGTGACTCCTCGTGCGGCTGACTTGAGCTGGCCGCCCGGCGTCGTGCTGATGCGGACGAGATTGCCGCTGGAGAACCCAACCGATTGGTCGGTATATGTGTGTCACCCGACTGCTGGTGCTGCTGACATGCAGCAGTTGTGATCATGGCTTTAATTTTGGTGATAGTCGGGGTGGCCTGGTGATCAGGACCGAGCTGGAGTGTGTCCAGCAGGGTTGCGGCGGCCACGACGTTCTGTTGTGGCATGACAAAGACGTCGTGGTCACCAACTTTGGTCTGGAGGATCTGTTGTTGAGCGGTTCACCCAGCCCTTCATAGCTCGTCATTGCGAGCCTCACGATCGGCCTCCTCCTGTTGCCGTAGTTGGCGTGCCTCCTCTTGTTGCTCCTCTTATAGTCGGCGCACCTCCGTGGAGGGGTTGAAGCCATGAAGATCTCTCGGGGTAGAAGAAAACTTGCCAGACTGGAGTCCGAACTAGCGTTCGAACCGCTGTCCGACTTGGAGTCGGAATCCGAGTAGTTGATCGAAGTAAGAACGACTCCGACCTCCCTAGATCCAATCTGGAACTGCTCTGGGCCATGTCCAAACTAAAGCTAGGAGATCAGGTCTGCCGCGTGGGATGTAGATTCGCGGCGTCGCCGAGTCTGCACGGGAGGTTGACGATCTCTCCCCTTCCTAGCCCGACCCAGGCTGGCTCAAGGCCAAGCGCGAGTCGGACGCCGAAGGAGAGAGTTGTCTCGAGACTCGAACAGGTGGTTGATCGCCGCAGCAGATCGATGGAGGTGGCTGCTGCGTCTTGTGGGCCGACTGGCACGGAGTCGACTGGTTCCTCGGCCGGTTGGATCAGGTCTGCATCAGCCAAGGTGAGATTGCCGAACATGTCGGCGATGAAGTCAAGGCTTCTGAATGAGATTGTATCTCTGGGAGAGAATTTGTCGCCGTCGACTCCTGTTGTTGGATCCATTGAGCTTGTAGATGTAGATTTCGTCGAAGCCCCTACCTGGCGCGCCAACTGTCGATGTTTACACTGGCAATATGATTATAGGGCTACTCAGCAGATCGAAACTCGGTGGATTGCAAAGGAACACGGGGAGATTTTATACTGGTTCAGGCCCTCGATGTGAGATAATACCCTACGTCCAGTTGTAATGTATTCTTTTGAGGATGTTTGTTGTTCTATGAACTTATGCCCTCAGGGGGTGCCCTGCCTCCTCTTATATACTAGGGGATAGGGGTACAAGGTAAGTGTCCCAACCGGATTCCAGCCAAGGGATCTCTTCTTAGAGATATAACCTACCCGACTAGGACTATATATTCCTTATCGTACAAAGCAAAGTCTGCCGGGTTCTATCATATCTCTAATTACAAGGCTAGGCCCATCCTCTATCCGAGTGGCCCATATGCTTGTGATGAGGTACCCGGGGCCCATGGCCTCCACATGTTTGTCCACAAGCAATCAGAAGAAGTGGTTGCCTTGGGTGGAATCGTCCTTGCCGAAGATGCACCTAAAAAGTTTGTAGGTGTGCCATGCCTTTATTGCACTTCACATTTAGCTTTGCATGCGTACTGGAATAAGCGAGTAAAAGACTTATATTCTATGTAATCTAATATAGCCTGAATTTCACAGTCAAGTCCTGCTAAAAATCTAGCCATCTTTGCATTTTCAGACTCCTCGAAGCCACAACGCATTGCAGTAGTGAGCATTCCCCTATTTCAAACGCTGCAATTTATTAAGTAGATCTCGCTCATAGTATGATGAAACCTAGCTTGTGTCATCCATATCATCCCACGTTTCCTCATCCATGTTACCACGTTTGCTAGCCTCATGCCACCAAATAGATGCAAAATCAGTAAATTCACTTGTTTCTGCCTTAATCCTTTTATTTTCAGGAAAATTATAACAAGCAACTTTTTGTTGAACTGCTAATTCCCAATCTAAATAAGCATCTGATCAAAGAGGCCACACATAGGGTGGGATAGTGAACTTAATTTTGGCCAAATGATCAGAATGTACCTCATTTCATGCATTAGTGCGGTGCTGTTCTCGACGGACATGTGCATTACTTGCAAGTTCAAAATCAGCTTCAGACTCATCCTCTTCGCTAACTTCCTCTTCTTCATCTTTCACCTCTCTAGCCCATGCAAAGAGCTGCGTATCGAGCATGCAAGCATGACCAACGTGTGGCAACAGCAGTGTGATCTTGTGTTGTTGCTCCAAAATACTACATAGATGTTAGGTTGCAATTGAATTATCAATGCGATCAAAAGTTACCTGATCTTGTTGTGCCATCCTATCCATGGCTTGTTGATATGTTGCATTCGCTTTCTCCATGACATCAAGGTTGTAGCATTCGCTCGAAATATCCACAAGTTGTTTGGTGCATGGGGTGAGAGGAACATTTTGATCCGATTCGTCTTTTGGACATGCCATTGTTAATGAAAAGGGAGGGACAAATTCATAGAAGTTATGTAAGTCCCTAACAACTACTAGGTGTTGGTGGCTTTCCTCAAGTCACTCAACTCTCAAACTTCAAATCAGATTCTTACAAGTTCCTACTGTTGAGAGGCAGGTGGTGCAACTGGGGGTTGGTTCATGACAGCTTATGATTTAAGAATGAATGTAGTGATTGCAAAGAACTGTACCTACGAGGTTAGTAGAAGGTGGAGGTATAGGTGGGCTGAAACGAGGTCAAAGGAAAACTAGAACCACATTAGTCAAAGCAAATTGAATAATCGTTCAAAGTTGGTACCGTGCTAGTCCTAGGCTAAAACGTACTAAAGACGGCAACCTACGCACAAACGGTACCACAAGACACAAGTAGAAGCAAGACAAACTAGGAGAAGAAACAAGAAAAGTAGAGCTCCTGAATATTGTTTTTCTTTCTTTTTTTTTTCTTTCACTTCTGATTTTTTCTGCTTTTTTTTTGGTGCGGCTTTTTTCCCCATTTTTTTGCACCTTTCTGCCTCTTTTTGCCTTTTTTGAATTTCTATTAACCAAAAACTGACCAAGGACATGTAAGCAAGATTACAAGGAATCAAACATAAATATAAAAATTATAGGGACTCAAATGCAAAAGTGCAAACCCAAAAATATGAACTCCACAAAAATGGAAAGTGCTCCTCATGTAGATTCCATGCAACAGAAGCACAGTAAAGTCTAGTCGCAAACCCTAGCACAACTCCAAACTAGCTAACACAAACTTCTAAAATCTATAAAAAAGGAACTCTGGCCACGAGACGATTCCATTTTCAAAAGCCCTGATGACAGTATAGATGGTGGTGGTGGCAGTGGTAGCGAGAATGGTGGTACTAACATGACAAGGACTCGATACTCTAAGCAACTTGATGGTAAGGCTATTAACACAACACGACAATGCAACCGAAAACTCAAAAAGCAAACACTAAGCAGAACTAGTAAAAGGTCCAAATTGTTTTGGATAGCAGGAAATCTAATCTACTTTTTTGGTTTTTCAAGACTGTAGGTAAAAAACTGTAAAACTAAGAAACTCTCACAGATCAACTACAGCTCTAATACCACTTGATGTGCCACAGGGTGTGGTTTTGATTGGCTCGATCTTTCGGTGAGGGATAACTAACGTTTTGAGGCACGGTATTACATTGATGATCTAGCTACAAACCCAAGGTTAACAACAACAATCACAACAGAACGCCCTTGTCGTTATCAACCGTGGCTCGCCTTGTCACAGCCCTAGTTTTAATTTTAGGTAATTAGTGTTATGCCTTTCTGTCATTAGAGTGCACAACTTAAATTTTTGCATTGTCACTTCTTGCAGGATTAAGTTTGCAACATTTAAACCCTCAATAATTAAATCCTAAATCGGTAAAAACAAAACACTACTAAAAAGTGCATCAAATCGAACAGAAGTATATATGGAAGATAATTTATTCAAATATTAGTTTATTTATCATGAATTAATATATTTTTTCTAGAATTTATTTCATTAGTTTAGACCCCTTAAAAATTCAAACAAGTTTCAGCCTGGGTCCTTTTTGTTGAATTTCTGTGAGCAAACCATTTTGAATTTTTCATGTGAAACTTTCGAAAATGGAACCTAGGTAGTCTGGACTAGCTACACAAAAATCACCACATTTTTTTAATACAAATTTTGCTTGGTCAATTTAATTTTTAAAGTGAAGGGGGCAAAATAAATCCGTAAAACCCTGGAAAACACTGAAACCGTTCTGTACGTGAGAGTTTACCCATCTCCCTCACGTTCCCACAGACCATCACGCCCTGGACCCACCTGGCAGTGACCCTAGCTCGCCCAGCACCTTGTCCAATTTGGCCACAAGGAGGGAGCGCTCCAGATCGGCCTCAAAAGGGCAAACGACGCGTGTATCATCCATGTCTGCGTGTCTTTCTCCTACAGCTCACCTCTGCCTCTCCCACCTGTGTCGCCTGCTGCTCCACTCCATCCCAGAGCCAAGAAAACCAAGCAGAGAGAGAGAGCTCCTTCAGCCCTCTTCTCCTTCTTCTTGCTGCCGAGCTGCTGTCCGTGCTGCCAGCCGTGGAGAAGAAGGCATCGCCGACGCTCAGCCATCCGTCAATCGCCGGGAACGCCGCCTCGCCATCGGCACTCGGGAGCCCGTCCAGTGCCCGGCCGCGTGCAGCCGTGGCCGTCGCGCCGGCGTTCCGGCCACCTCGGAGCTTCCCTGGCGGAGCAGCTGCGCCACCAGTGCCGCCTCCCTTCCAGCTTTAAAACGCCCCAAGAACTACCTAGATCGGTTAACCAAGGAGGGAGATCGACATCGTCTTCTCTGACTCCGACCGAGCGCCTCCACCGTCGATTCCCGTCCACCCAGTGAGTCATCCATCGATCCCTTGCAGTGATAGCATCCTAGGGTGATACTCAACCTCCTGCATGTGTTGTCTCCACCGCGCATGCAGCGAATCGAGCCAACCATGGTGAACCCGAAGCTTGGCCATCGCCGTTGCCGCCGCCTGTAGCCGCCAGAGCTCGTGGGATCCCGTCTGCCTTGTCTAGAGCCACGGTAAGCTTCCTGGGAGTCTCAGCGTAGTCCTTCGAGCTTCTTTTTCGAAGGTTTCTAGCCGTTTCCTTACATGCATTATGTATAAAATTGATAAATTTGTTCTAATTTCAAATATTCTCAAACCCAGAATCAGTAAGCTCCTCTTAGCATGTTTGTCACTTTTGTAAAGTATCTCATAAAACTTTTGTATATGTTTTGTACACTAAAATGTATTTCAATAATCATTAATGTATAGGGACTTCGAAATATATAATAAATTGATTATAAATCCAAATTGGGTAAACTCAATTATACTGGAACCAGTAGGTTATGCTCTTCTCTTTTATATATAAATACATGTCTTCTTGAAATCCTAATAGAAAATGTCAGTCAAATATAATAACTCAAGCTCACAATAAAATATTTACAGAACTGCCATTTTCAGCCTTCCTATCTTGTTATTTTTGTAACTCATAAAATGGAAAATATTTTGAGGTGATTCTTTCACTAAAATTCACTTTAGAATGTGGCCTACCTACTGTTTTTATCTCAGCATTTATTGATAATTTTTGCATAGACATATTTAATTGATTCTTATTTGCATATTTGCTTTTTATCAGTAGATTCAGACAATTCGGAGTACGTGGAGCAAGAACCAGAGGTTGAGTGTGAACCATCGCTGCAGCAAGGCAAGCATCTAAGTATATTGAACTTATATTTTCAATAAATTATTTTGTTTGCGAAAGCAATATCTATATGCATGTTTCGGTCTATTTAAAATGGGAAAACGGGTAGAGTCAATATTACCCAATTGTATGCATTTCCTTTTCTTGATTGTTGATACCATACTTCTATCATGTCATCCCTGGTTAAGGATTTTGGGATACTTTTATTGTATCGAATGCTTAGCCATGCTTATTTCTAGACATAGAAAAATCCGATAGATGGAGCTATCGGTGTGAAACTAGTTTAATACGGATGGATGGGTTAAAATCTGAAAAGAATAACTTCTGATTTATAATTAAGAATATGTTTGACTTGGACGGATGATAGGGCGATGACAGGATGGTGTTTCCCCGATGCATGTAGCTCCGTCTGGGTCGTTAAGGACCGAACATGTTGACGTCTATTTAAGCATCCTACGTACTTCCACATGCCGAGCATGGGACGGCTTAACTAAGTAGCACGGGAGGCTGTGGCCATCTACGCCCGTTCGTCAGTCATGAGGAAGGGTATTCCTTTGGAGGACCTCAAGCGCGCCTGGTTAGGGACGGAGGTGCCTCCCGCAACGGTGAGCCCGCCTTAGTCACCCTGTGTGTGGGACTAAGTCGTCGGGGGCCTAGATGTGGTTTATGTGGTTTGGGCTAAGCATGGGAAAGGTTTTGTTGTGACCTCTAGTCCGCACTCAATGTGTAGAGTGTGGGTACCGCCGGGTACGGATCAAACTAGAGTGTAGCCGTTTGGCTTCTATCACATCGAGTGGGTAAAGATGTACACCTCTGATCAGAGTAAGAACTATTCGAATAGCCGTGTCCACGGTTACAGGACGATCGCTTGATGTGTTAGTTACTCATGTTAGCATCCAATTTGGGATATGTGGTTATGGGATTATGTTGTTATACCATGACTTAGGATAGTCATGGATGGATGGGTTTATACCAAAGGCTTTGATGTTAAATATGACTTGGTTTAGTCATGAAAGATGATATGCTTGTGTAGCATAATTGTTTGGGCAATGGTGGCCCATGGAGGATGATTAGAGCATGGTTTGTGCTCATTTTTACTTCTATTTCAGAACTATAAGCTTGCTGTCCTAAATTTTCAGATTGAGCTATTTCACAATTGCTTATGTTTTAAATGTATTACTTGCTCAATAAAATCAGCTTTATGCAAAATCAGATTGACATAGCCGTACTCTTTGATGTAGAGACTAGCATTGCTCCTTTGAACTATTATTATTGTATAAGTCTAGCTGAGTACTTGTGTACTCACGCTGCATCTTTCAGGTGCGGACAACGACGTCATTGATGTGGTCTACTTTTATCCTGCCGAGGGTGGCGAGGATAATGTGTAGTTGAAGTTAAGTTCTGCCCCAGTTGGTTGCCCTTTGGTATGGGTATGGCACCACTGGTCTTATCCTTTATGTTGATTTTCCGCTGCTATCTTTTGCGCTACTCTATGATGTATTAGGGTGTGAACCCTCTATGTATTTTTTTTATAACCCTACTGTTCTTTTATTCATATTTAGAGTACTTGTGATGTTTATCAATTGCTTGTGATGAAAGTGTGAGGCTAGTCGTTTTCCTGGGGACTAGCTGAACATGAGTATGGGTTGTGTATAATTGAGATGGTTGGGGGATAGCTATTGTGGTTCGAGTCCTTTGGGGTACGTATCGTGTTTGGTCGTCACCATCGAGTGTTTGACGGGCGTATGACGGGGAGGACTGGCAAGCTATCCTTATGATTATCTCTTTTGTACACTTCTCGGTATTTTGGATTTGTATTATGAACGGGTAAATATTATGGCAAGGCTGCGATGAGGATGGATGGTTATTGCACATAATTGGTTTTTATTCGAGATCCCATCCATCTAGATATTTCACGTTGTCACAGTAATTACTCTTCACAATGCACTTCCGGGGTGCCCACAGCGGTTGGTATCAGAGCAATACTGATTGTAGGCTAGAGCTTAGCTTGGTGATTGCAAAAATACTTGCGAATGGTTCAAAGTGAACTATTTTGGAAAACCATTAGGATGGGTTATCCTTTTTGCTACTCATTCCTTTCTAGTATTCATCCTCACTTTAATCTCATTTTATCTCCTCACCTTGCTGTGATTTTATTTGTGAAATCAACTCTATGCTTGTCTCATTCAAATGATAGTTCGAAATGAAAGCCGGTCTGTCGAATGTAAAGAAAGTACTCTCACTTTACTAAAAACAATGTAAAATTTTGTAAACCAGTGAACTAAATGGTGCTATACTGTCTTCTGAACCTGCCCTAAATTTTCTACAAATTTTGGAGGCCTACCACTCAAGTCTGAAGCTCAATCATGCGAAGACCCGTGTTCTGGAATTCTGGAGCAGCAGCTGTTCAAGATTTTCTACAGAGAGTTCTACTTCTTATCTTACCTGACCAATTTTTCTGGGGACTCTCAACTACATCAGGAAGCATCACAAAAATTTTCAAAATTTTATCTCTTCTGTACCTCTCTCTAAAAATTCATGAATTGGCTGCTCTGTTCTGCAGCCCTAAAAATTACAGATTCTAGTTTTCTGTAATATAAAATGTACCATCATCACAAATCCACCAAATAAATTGTTAAAGGGTACTCCCAGCTGAGAGACGCTCGCTACAAAGTTGCTTAGATATCTTCTATGGCCATATGATTGTTGGTTTATTTGGATCTTCGATCTTTCTTTTATTTTCAACGGTAGTTCACCGTCCTAACTATCCCCCAGGAACGTGTTTAGTTCTTGTTGATTTTTTTGAGGTTCTTGTTTAGATTGTGGGCTAGTCTGAATTTATTGGATTTTTCATTGGATCTTATTGAAATGCATCATGGCATGCTAGGCTAAACCATATTGCCATTTCAGTGCAGTTGTCGATTTCATTCGTAAGTAGTTCTGTAACTTAAATCATGCTGATATGTTAATCCTTCCCCTATAGTTACGCCAATCTGTAGTTCCCTTTGCTAACAACCATCACATTCTGATTATGTCCGTAGGATTCTGTCCTCTCACACCGTTCTAACCTCAAGAGACACACGGAGGGTTTCTCGTTGTAACGATCAAGCACCGCCACCTCCACCTACCATGGCCGATGTTTTGATGGCTGTGGAGCGTAACTGTCAAGCTCAAAATGTCACGCTCCAACAAATCGCAGCAAGCACGGCTGCCACTGCCGCTCATTTCGCCCAAGCTGCTGGCGAAGGTGGTCATTTCAAGCTGCAGGAGGGCTTGCTGAATTTCAGCGTACATAGCCTCCAATCTTCTCCCACTCCAACGATCCGTTAGACGCAGATGATTGGCTCCGCACCATCAAGCAGAAACTAAGCCTTGCTTGCTGCCCGGAAGCCGACAAGGCAAACCTGGCGGCCGATCAACTTCATGGAGCTGCGGGTGCATGGTGGGAGAACTTTCTCGCTATGCAACCTGCGGCCACATCGTCACGTGGGCGGAAGTTTTGTGAAGGCTTTTCGCGCGGCTCACTTCCCAAAGGGCATCGTGGACTCAGCAACAAGAATTTCTCAATCTCACCCAAGATCGCAAGACTGTCATGGAGACTTGTATGAGTTTCAATCACTTGCTCGGTATGCTCCGGACGATGTCTCCACCGACTCCCGCAAGCAGAATCGCTTTATGCGTGGGTTGTCAGCGGAGCTGCAACTTGAGCTTGCCGCACACATTTTCCGCGACTTCCAGGACCTTGTCAACCAGGCCGTGGTCGTGGAAAGCAAGATGAAGAATCTTGAGAATGAGCGAAAGCGCAAGAGAGTTGCACAGTTTCCAGCTACAGGAGGTTCGCAACGGCCTCGTGTATGGCTGCCAGCACCTCCGCGTTTTCAGGCTCCTCCACCTCCTCGCCAACAAGCCTTCAGGCCACGTCCACCACAGCAACGATTCCCACCTCCCGTGGGTAGGAATCAGCAAGATCTTCGTCCATCGGCTCATCCCAATGTTACTTGCTACAATTGTGGACAGCCGGGGCACTATTCGAACAAGTGCCCGAATCGTGGCCAAGGTGCACCAGCGAATGCTCCAAATCGGCATATGTACATCCGAATGCACCACCAAGGGCAAGCTCCTCAGGACCAGCAGGTCCAAAAGAGGGGCAAGGTGAACCATGTCACCGCCGAAGAAGCAAGTCAGGCACCGGATATTCTGATCGGTACGCTACTTGTTAACTCTCATCCAGTCAGCGTATTATTTGATTCCGGAGCTACACATTCCTTTGTTACGAAAGTTTTGCTTTCAGCCCATGATCTTTCTGTTAGCAAATTACAAGTACCTTTAATTATTGAAGCACCCGGTTGCGGAAATGAGAGCTGAATATATATGTCGGATGTAAAGATTGCTATTCAAGGGTAGATTTTAGTGCCGACTTAATCGTTCTCTACACAAGGATTAGATATCATCTTAGGCATGGATTGGCTGCACAAAATCAGGGAGTCATTGATTGTGCCGTCGTCTTATCTCTCTTGTAAACAATACGGTGAGCCGATCTTCTTTTGCTCCAAATAATGCTTCGCCTCAACTTCACACTCTCAAAAGTGCCCCCACCACAAGCTTGCTGATGTTCCAGTGGTGTTGAATACCGGATGTCTTCCCAGAGGAATACCAGGGATGCCACCGGATCGGGAAGTTGAGTTTTTTATCGACTTGCTGCCCGGAACGGCCCCGATATCAAAAAGACCCTATCGAATGGCTCCAAATGAGTTAGAAGATTGAAGAAGCAACTCTCGGAGTTGCTAGCAAAAGGTTTCATTCGACGAGTTCCTCACCTTGGGATGCCCGTTCTATTCGTGGAAAAGAAAGACAAGAGTTTGCGGATGTTGTTGATTACCGTCCGTTAAACGCAGTCACTATCAAGAACAAGTATCCACTTCCCCGGATTGATGATCTTTTTGATCAATTAACTGGAGCTCGTTGTATCTCAAAGATTGACTTGAGATTAGGTATCATCAAATCAAATCAGAACTGAGTATTCCGAAGACGGCTTTCTCTACTCGTTATGGCTTGTACGAGTATACTGTCATGTCTTCGGTCTGACTAATGCCCGGCGTACTTCATGAACTTGATGAATTCAATTTCATGGAATATCTTGATAATTCGTGGTCATTTCATTGATGACATACTCATATTTTCATGTCCAAGAAGAACATGAAGAACATCTTCGACTCGTCTTAGAAAAATTACGGGAGCATCGTCTCTATGCCAAATTTAGCAAATGTGAATTTTGGCTAAAAGAAGTGACCTTCCTTGGTCATGTACTGTCCGAAGAAGGAGTTGCTGTTCTTCCTAGCAAGGTACAAGATGTGCTGACTTGGAAACAGCTAAAAAGGCACTTCACCGAAATTCGAAGCTTTCTCGGTCTAGCCAGTTACTACCGCCGGTTCATCGAGAATTTCTCAAAACTTGCTAAACCCATGACTCAACTCTTAAAGAAAAATGAGAAGTTTGTGTCAGCGAATGTGAAGCAAGTTTCCAAATCTTAAAAGAGAATTAACTACTGCCCCTATACTGGCTCTACCATGTTCACAAGAGCTTCGATTATTTATTGTGATGCATCTCGCCAAGACTCGTTTGTGTGCTTATGCAAGAAGGCCGAGTTGTAGCATATGCTTCACGTCAATTGAGGCCTCATGAAGTGAATTATCCAACCCATGACTTAGAGCTAGCCGCAGTTGTTCATGCTCTCAAAATATGGTGGCATTTTCTTATCGGCACCGGTGTGAAATGTTACACCAATCATAAGAGTCTAAATATATTCTTCACCCAGTCAAAACTGAACCTTAGACAAAGAAGATGGCTAGAACTCATCAAAGATTATGCTATGGGTCTACACTATCACCCGGGGAAGGCCAATGTTGTGCCGATGCATGAGCCGAAAACCACAATGCATATTGCTTGTCGGTAACTCCCAATGTAAGACTATATGTTCTGAATTTCAGAAGCTTGGTTTGGAAATGGTTGAACATGGTTTCCTTGTTGATCTTGAGGTCAAACCAACCCTCTATGGCCAAATCAAAGAAGCCCAGAAGAATGATAAGGGCATGGCACAACTTCGTGCCGAAATCACGCAAGGCAAAGCCGATTGTTTTACCGAAGACACGAACAGTGTTCTATGGTTTGGAAAGCGATTGTTGTGCGTAGAAACCAAAAGTTGAAGCCAACTTATTCTGATGAAGCCCACAATTTCTCCTTTTTCTATCATTCTGGTAGTACAAAAATGTACCAGACCTCCGCAGAAATTTTGTGGACCGCGAATGAAACGGGAAATTGCACGGTATGTCTCCGAATGTGATAACTGCCGAAGGTTAAAGCTTGAACATTTGAGACCAGCGGGTACACTTCAACCTCTTCTATTCCCGTGTGGAAATGGATGAAATTGGTTATGGATTTTATTGTTGTTTACCGAAGTCCCCCAAGGGGAATGATTGCATTTGGGTAATTGTTGATCGCCTCACCAAATCTGCCCACTTCCTCCCTATTAAGTATACTGATCAAACAAGCAAATTGGCGGAACTATATCTCTCACGTATCATTTGCCTCCATGGAGTCCCAACGAGGATTGTATCAGATAGGGGCCCTCAATTCACTTCTCATTTCTGGGAGAGCCTCAATGAAGCCATGGGTACTAAACTCTCTTTTAGTACTGCATGTCATCCACAAACCGGAGGTCAAACTGAAAGGTTAAATCAAATTCTAGAGGATATGTTGAGGGCATGTGTTCTTGATTATGGTAAAAATTGGGAAAGATGCCTTCCATATGCGGAATTCTCCTATAACAATAGTTATCAATCAAGCATTCAAATGTCTCCTTTTGAAGCCTTGTATAGAAGAAGATGTAGAACACCTCTCAATTGGTCTGAGTCCGGAGAGAGACCATTCTTTGGTCTGGATTTGGTCATACACGTCGAAGAGCAAGTGCGAACTATTCGCGAACGCTTGCGAACAGCTCAATCCCAGCAAAAGAGCTATGCCGATCGTCGCTGACGTGAACTGAGCTTCAATGTTGGTGATCATGTATATCTCAAGGTCACTCCATTTAAAACCACACATCGGTTTGGAGTGAAAGAAAAATTAGCACCTCGCTATATCGGTCCTTTCCGCATTATTACAAAGTGAGGAGCTGTGCTTACATGCTGGACCTTCCCTCATCACTCTCAGCTTTCCACAATGTATTCCATGTCTCACAACTGAAGCAATGCTTACGGATTCCCACCGAAGAAACCAAGTTGGAAGATCTAGACCGTCAACATGATCTTTCCTATCGAGAGCACCCGATTCGCATTATTGATGAGGCTGAGCGTATCACTCGAACTCGTGCCATAAAGTTTTCAAGGTCAGTGGAGTAATCACTCCGAGGATGAAAGCCACGTGGGAACGCGAAGATCATCTTCGCAATGCCTATCCTTATCTTTTCTCCAACCCGTTGCAATCTCGGGGACGAGATTCTTTTTAGGGGGGAGAGCTATCACAGCCCTAGTTTTAATTTCAGATAATTAGTGTTATGCCCTTCTGTCATTAGAGTGCACAACTTAAATTTTTTGAGAATGTCACTTCTTGCAGGATTAAGTTGCAACATTTAAACCCTCAATAATTGAATCCTAAATCGGCAAAAACAAAACACTAACTAAAAAGTGCATCAAATTCGAACAGAAGTATATATGGGAGATAATTTATTATCAAATATTAGTTATTTTCATGATTAATAATAATTGTTCCAGAATATATTTCATTAGTTTAGACCCCTTAAAAATTCAAACAAGTTTCAGCCTTGGTCCTTTTTGTTGAATTTCTGTGAGCAAACCATTTTGAATTTTTTATGTGAAACTTTCGAAAATGGAACCTAGGTAGTCTGGACCAGCTACACAAAAATCCCCACATTTTTTCAACACCAATTTTGCTTTGGTCAATTTGATTTTTAAATTGAAGGGGGGAAAATAAATCCGTAAAACCCTGGAAAACACTGAAACCGTTCTGTACGTGAGAGTTTACCCATCTCCCTCACGTTCCCACAGACCATCACGCCCTGGACCCACCTGGCAGTGACCCTAGCTCGCCCAGCACCTTGTCCAGTTTGGCCACGAGGAGGGAGCGCTCTAGATCAGCCTTAAAAGGGCAAACGACGCGTATATCATCCATGTCTGCGTGTCTTTCTCCTACAGCTCACCTCTGCCTCTCCCACCTGTGTCGCCTGCTGCTCCACTCCATCCCAGAGCCAAGAAAACCAAGGAGAGAGAGAGATCTCCTTCAGCCCTCTTCTCCTTCTTCTTGCTGCCGAGCTGCTGCTGTTGCTGCTGCTGCCGTGTGCTGCTGCTGAAGCTGCTGTTGTCCGTGCTGCCAGCCGTGGAGAAGAAGGCATCGCCGACGCTCAGCCATCCGTCAATCGCCGGGAACGCCGCCTCGCCATCGGCACTCGGGAGCCCGTCCAATGCGCGGCCGCGCGCAGCCGTGGCCGTCATGCCGGCGTTCCGGCCACCTCGGAGCTTCCCTGGCGGAGAAGCTGTGCCACCAGTGCCGCCTCCCTTCCAGCTTTAAAACACCCCAAGAACTACCTAGATCGGTTAACCAAGGAGGGAGATCGACGTCGTCTTCTCCGACTCCGACCGAGCGCCTCCACCGTCGATTCCCGTCCACCCGGTGAGTCATCCATCGATCCCTTGCAGTGATAGCATCCTAGGGTGATACTCAACCTCCTGCATGTGTTGTCTCCACCGCGCATGCAGCGAATCGAGCCAACCACGGTCAAGCCGAAGCTTGGCCATCGCCGTTGCCACCGCCTGTAGCCGCCAGAGCTCGTGGGATCCCGTCTGCCTTGTCTAGAGCCATGGTAAGCTTCCTGGGAGTCTCAGCGTAGTCCTTCGAGCTTCTTTTTCGAAGGTTTCTAGCCGTTTGCTTACATGCATTATGTATAAAATTGATAAATTTGTTCTAATTTCAAATATTCTCAAACCCAGAATCAGTAAGCTCCTCTTAGCATGTTTGTCACTTTTGTAAAGTATCTCATAAAACTTTTGTATATGTTTTGTACACTAAAATGTATTTCAATAATCATTAATGTATAGGGACTTCGAAATATATAATAAATTGATTATAAATCCAAATTGGGTAAGCTCAATTATACTGGAACCAGTAGGTTATGCTCTTCTCTTTTATATATAAATACATGCCTTCTTGAAATCCTAATAGAAAATGTCAGTCAAATATAATAACTCAATCTCACAATAAAATATTTACAGAACTACCAGTTTCAGCCTTCCTATCTTGTTATTTTTGTAACTCATAAACCGGAAAAGATTTTGAGGTGATTCTTTCACTAAAATTCACTTTAGAATGTGGCTTACCTACTGTTTTTATCTCAGCATTTATTGATCATTTTTGCATAGACATATTTAATTGATTCTTATTTGCATATTCGCTTTTTATCAGTAGATTCAGACAATTCGGAGTACGTGGAGCAAGAACCAGAGGTTGAGTGTGAACCATCGCTGCAGCAAGGCAAGCATCTAAGTATATTAAACCTATATTTTCAATAAATTGTTTTGTTTACAAAAGCAATATCTATATGCATGTTTCGGTCTATTTAAAATGGGAAAACAGGTAGAGTAAATATTACCCAATTGTATGCATTTCCTTTTCTTGATTGTTGATACCATACTTCTACCTTGTCACCCCTGGTTAAGGACTTTGGGATACTTTTATTTTATCGAATGCTTAGCTATGCTTATTTCTAGACTTAGAAAAATCCGATAGATGGAGCTATCGGTGTGAAACTAGTTTAATATGGATGGATGGGTTAAAATCTGAAAAGAATAACTTCTAATTTATAATTAAGAATATGTTTGACTTGGACAGATGATAGGGCGATGACGGGATGATGTTTCCCCGATGCATGTAGCTCCGTCTGGGTCGTTAAGGACCGAACATGTTGACGTCTATTCAAGCACCCTACGTACTTCCACATGCCGGGCATGGGACGGCTTAACTAAGTAGCATTGGAGGCTGTGGCCATCTACGCCCGTTCGTCAGTCGTGAGGAAGGGTATTCCTTTGGTGGACCTCAAGCGCGCCTGGTTAGGGACAGAGGTGCCTCCCGCGACGGTGAGCCCGCCTTAGTCACTCTGTGTGTGGGACTAAGTCGTCGGGGGCCCAGACGTGGTTTAGGTGGTTGGGGCTAAGCGTGGGAAAGGTTTTGTTGTGACCTCTAGTCCACACTCAATGTGTAGAGTGTGGGTACCGACGGGTACGGATCAAACTAGAGGGTAGCCGTTTGGCTTCTATCACATCGAGTGGGTAAAGATGTACACCTCTGATCAGAGTAAGAACTATTCGAATAGCCGTGTCCACGGTTACAGGACGATCGCTTGATGTGTTAGTTACTCATGTTAGCATCCAACTTGGGATATGTGGTTATGGGATTATGTTGTTATACCATGACTTAGGATAGTCATGGATGGATGGGTATATACCAAAGGCTTTGATGTTAAATATGACTTGGTTTAGTTATGAAAGATGATATGCTTATGTAGCATAATTGTTTGGGCAATGGTGGCCCATGGAGGATGATTAGAGCATGGTTTGTGCTCATTTTTACTTCTATTTCAGAACTATAAGCTTGCTGTCCTAAATTTTCAGATTGAGCTATTTCACAATTGCTTATGTTTTAAATGTATTACTTGCTCAATAAAATCAGCTTTATGCAAAATCAGATTGACATAGCAGTACTCCTTGATGTAGAGACTAGCATTGCTCCTTTGAACTATTATTATTGTATAAGTCTAGCTGAGTACTTGTGTACTCACGCTGCATGTTTCAGGTGAGGACAACGACGTCATTGATGTGGTCCACTTTTATCCCGCCGAGGGTGGTGAGGATAATGTGTAGTTGAAGTTACGTTCTGCCCCAGTTGGTTGCCCTTTGATATGGGTATGACACCATTGGTCTTATCCTTTATGTTGATTTTCCGCTGCTGTCTTTTGCGCTACTCTGTGATGTATTAGGGTGTGAACCCTTTATGTATTTTTTTATAACCCTGCTGTTCTTTTATCCATATTTAGAGTACTTGTGATGTTTATCAATTACTTGCGATGAAAGTGTGAGGCTAGTCGCTTTCCTGGGGACTAGCTGAACATGAGTATGGGTTGTGTATAATTGAGATGGTTGGGGGATAGCTATTGTGGTTCGAGTCCTCTGCGGTACGTATCGTGTTTGGTCGCCACCATCGAGTGGTTTGACGGGCGTATGACGGGGAGGACTGGCAAGCTATCCTTATGATTATCTCTTTTGTACATTTCTCGGCATTTTGGATTTGTATTATGAACAGGTAAATATTATGGCAAGGCTGCAATGAGGATGGATGGTTATTGCACTTAATTGGTTTTTATTCGAGATCCCATCCATCTAGATATTTCGCGTTGTCATAGTAATTACTCTTCACAATGTAATTTCGGGGTGCCCACACGCCTGGCTAGAATGGTCACGAAGAATGTTTCTTGTAACACAAACGAAGAACACAGCAAGAAATAAATTGAAGCAACTTGGATTGTTAGATAGAAAATTACACACAAATATGAAAGGAGCAAACTTGTATTTGCTACATTATAAAGTGGTGCACTGATAGCAAAGTGGTTCTGAAGACACAAATGGTGATTTAATCGATCATGGCCAATGTCCAAGTGTAGCTAAAGAGCAAAACATAACCTAAACAAAACCTAACTGAAAAGTGATGACCTGGGGGTATATAAAGAGGTTAATATGATCCATGCCATTACGAATTCGTTATTTTGGAAAAATGCCATTACTATTCGTTATACCGGCTCAGTGCCATTGGTATTTTGTAAAATTCGAACTGTGCCATTTTGTACGTCCTTGGACCATTTTTTATACTGTATTTTCATATGGACCAAGATGCCCCTAGCCATTCTTCTTCCCCATCTTTATCTTCTTCCTAGAACTCCGGTCGTGCCCACCGCCATCCCGCGGTCGTGCCGAGACAGCCGTTCTTTCCGCTGGAGCTGCTGCTCTCATTGTCAGCGGCGATGTCCCCAGCGTCGAGGATAGCGACCATCGAGAGGTCCGTCCGCCCGATGCCCGAGCCGACGCCGGAGTACGTGCACATCACGAACGGCGGTGGGGTCGACGACATGGCCTCTCAGCGATTCTTGGCTCGATCCGACCAGGCATCCTCTTCCCGCTGCCATCGTCTGTCCCGTTGGCCGCGGTCCTAGGGCAGTTATAGCCGCTCCCATTCAACGCGAGCTGCATCAGCTGGCTGAACAAGCTGAGCCCAATCCTTCGAGCCGCCTCCGCTGGTGTCGCCTCGTCCAGCAGTGGCGGTAGCAGTGGCAACACGAGCAACGGCGGCACCTCCCGACCACCACCATCTTACTACACTGACCCATTCATCCCCAACCCCCGACACCTCCTCGCCATGCCCACCGTGCCGTCGCCGGACACCGCACCACGGGATGGTGATGGGCACGGTTGGAGTTCTAGGAAGAAGATAAAGATGGGGGGAAGAAGAATGGCTAGGGGCATTTTGGTCCATACAAAAATATGGTATGAAAAAAATAGTCCAAGGACGTATAAAATGGCACGGTTAGAATTTTACAAAATACTAGTGGCACTGAGCCGGTATAGCAAATAGTAATGGCATTTTTTCAAAACAGTGAATTCGTAATGGCATGGATCAAATTAACCCTATATAAAGTGGCGTGGACATGGATAAGGAGTGCATAATTGATTACAACTTGATTACAAATCCCAAGGTCCACCTTGACCTTTGGCCCAATTTGTTTTGACGTTTCTGGGTAGCTCCAAAGGAATTTTGAGGTGGGACCAAGTCAGTTGGAAAGGCCTCGGAAATAGCTTTCCATCAAGTATTTAAACTCCTCAATCAGACTCCAAATGAAGATATGGTGCCCGTTTTAAGTCCATTATGGTCTCTGCTTCCAAAACGTGTTGCGCTCGATCTCTTGCTTTACTTGAGCCCAAATTGATGTGGTATCCTGTCATCTATAGAACCGTCCCTTGCCACAACATCTAAGCACATAGAAACATGTATATCCAGGTTTAGGTAGTAATCTATTCCTGTAAACTTGACTAATAAAACACGGGAACAAATTTACATGATAAATTGATAGTGTAGGTGCGGTGTGAGTATCCGATATAGTGATGTCCTCATCAGGACATCTCTTCCTTGGATAAAACCATTCCATCTCCTCCACAAGTTGAACAAGATGAAGCAATGATGGAAGGACCAATAACTCACACGCGTGCGTGTCGACTTAACCATGGGGTGAATGTATTCCTAAGTTTACACATAACTGTATCTAAGAATAGCGTACTATTTAATCTTTGTGATGATTTGATTGTCATTAGCAGCATTGGAGAAGACCATGGAGAAGATCACTGTCGATGTTGTATATCAACAATAAAGATGTAGGAGCTTTACGTCGTACCTAAAGCTAGATGGATTTGAAAAACAAGAAGATTTTGATAGGTTCAGTCCCTCAGCGTGAGATAATACCCTAATTCTATTTGTGGTGGATTGCTTTCGCTTGTCTATGAGTTGTTCTCCTGAGGGGACTCCCTGCCTGCCTTATATAGATCAAGGGGCGAGGATTATAAGGTAGAAAACCCAGGTTCATATAACCTAGGATTATCTTATTTGTACATATTCGGCTAGGACTCTATCTCTTTCCTTGTTATACAAGGTAACATGAAGCCGAGTTCTACACTATGTCTAATTACATGGGCCGGCCCACCTCCTATTTGGGTGGCTGTATTTGCCTCTGGCAAGGGTACCTAGTACCCATGTCCTCCACAGTAGCCCCTGAAACCTTCATAGTCGAGTCACAACTTGCCGCCGAGTGCTCTTCCTCCATCGTGAGAAATTCTCAAGTGCTATCTTCCCACGTACTCGCTTCCCGAGTGCCTTTGTTCCCGTGTTCTGCTTCGGTTAGCTGTCAAAGAGGCTATGAAGGGCTTCATAAAAATAATGAATAGTATGCACCGAGTAGGTGTGCCTATTAGGTGTAGCCCCCAACTTTGTGTGTAGCAACTAAATGTAGAGTCAAAGATCTTAACCTTTAAAATAATGAATAGTATACACCGAATAGGCACACCTATTAGGTGCAACCCCCGACTCTGTGCTTAGTCAGAAACTTTAACCTTTTAGTCTTTCCCAAGTGTTGATTACCTGGAAAATTAATTCTTCAGTCAATTTCGACTAGCAATTTTCTCATGGCAATTAGGCTAAACTTGTAAGCCTTTAATCACTTTGGACTCAAGCCCAACTTGTGATGAGATGTACTTCAATGATATCTGCATCCCAACTTTATTGGAGACCAGCTATCGATCCTTTAAAGGATATTCCTCAATAACTTAAAATAAATCATGATACTCGAGTACATTATACCCGGTTGTCGGCTTAACATGAAGTATATCTGATTATTTAATCAGAATCTTGTCAAACAACACCTGCACCACGATTTTATCACGACCATCGAGCGGCCCAATAAGACATGCTATTTAAAAAACCTTTTATTATGCAGCCTATTACTATGTTTGGCCGAGTGGTATCTACATCCCGTCATGCAGTGACCAGCAGTCAGCTCGTATAGAGCATACCCTCGCAACCCAAGCCTGAAATTATATTATATGGTACTTAACCACGACTAGTGTGGTGGCCAACTTTTAGCCTATCGTGGGGCGCATCGTGTTTTGGACAAATAGGTACTTGAACCCTATGTAGGTGCACGATTCCGCTCACGGTCCTCATGGGGCGTACCTCTATTGGCAGAGTTGTAGCAAAATAATGCACCAGAACCTCACATTAGCATAGGATTCGGCTAGTGATTCTCATGAGGCATACCTACCCAGCAAAGTTGTGGCCAAATAAGATACCTGAATCTCGCATTAGCATAGGATTCGGCTGGCCACTCTCATGGAATGTACCATACCCAGCAGAGTGGTACCCGAGCCCTGACTGGTGCCGGTGGGCAGTTGTCAGCCCTCATGGGGCTTGCCGAAGTAAAGGTGGTATTTGAGTCCTGACTAGCCCGAGTACTCAGCTAGTGGCCCTCATGGGGCATACCGAAGTAGAGGAGGTATCCGAGTCCTGACTAGCACAAGTACTCAATCATGGGCATACCGAAGTAGTGGAGGTATCTGAGCCCCGACTAGCACGAGTACTCAGCTGGTGGCCCTCATGGGGCATACCGAGTGTTTTTTGAATCGTCGCAATCCAAGTGTACCTTGGTTGACTAGTCTAGTTCTCGAGCATAGAAGATAGGCTCGCAGCCATGAGTTCCTGTTACCCGTATCTAGATCTAGACCCTGCATTATAAACATGTAGAATGAGTAGCATCTAATGTAGAAAACAATCACCCGAGGAAAATATAGGTATTTTGGAATTTATGTAAATATATGTTCCTCCTCTTATTAATTTTAATTTCTCCGAGTAATTGGCTCCTTACGTTTAAACACTCTGCTTGACTAATCATAGCCCTCGAGCGCCAGGAATCGGTTCATGGCTCTTTCCTAGACACGCGTTTTGGGTGACTTGAGTTCGTCTTTGATGGAGCAAAGCTTCACGAATAAAAAATCATGCTACTCGGGTATTTTCACACTCATAAAGAGTAAAAACAGAATGTGCAACATGTGCGGCTATTAAGTGTAGCCCCCAACTCTATGCTTAATGGGTTACCGATTAAGTAGAGAGTCAAAGGCATCAAAAACCATTCGGATTTATTAATATTGAAAATCAAAATGAAATATAGATCATGACTTGGTTGTTTGGTATTCCATGAGTTGGGAATGGGAGTGCCATCTTCGCGTTTGAGTTTATGAGCCCCCTTGCGTGTCACTTGTCCTCCTACCGTGATCGGTCTTCTGGTGATTTTTACGAGAGATCAAACTCGGTGGCAGGCCTTTTGTAGGTTCCCTGGAAGTTAGCCACGAACCTATGGAGGCTATGGGCCCCGGGTACCTCATGGAAAGCTTTGTGGCCACTCGGATAGAGGATGGACCTAATCATGTAATTAGGGATACAATAGGATTCGGCATATGTTACCCTGCATAACAAGGGAAAGGGTATAGTTGTCGATGTTTTGTATCGGCAATAAGAATATGGGGCTACTTGTGACACCTAAACTTGATGGATTGCAAAGAAACATGAAATGATTTTATCCTGGTTCAAGCCCTCAAGGTAAGGTAATACCCTACTTCCAGCTGTTGTGTATTACCTTTGAGGTTTCTTTGGTGAGATTGTATCTCTTCTGCTTCTGCTACCCTCAGGGGCTCCCTGCCTCCCCTTATATACCGAGGAGGCAAGGTTACATGGTAGGAATCCCAGTCGGACTCCGACCAAGGGATTTCCTTCTAGAGATACAACGTACCTGACTAGAACTATCTCCTTTTCTTATTGTACAAGGTAATATTCACCGAGTCCTGTTGCATCCCTAATCACATGGTTAGGCCCATCCTCTGTTCGAGTGGCCTTAATGTTGTTCATGAGGTATCCAGGGCCCATGGCCTCCACAGTAGCCCCTGAGACCTTCATAGTTGAGTCACAACTTATGCCGAGTGCTCATCCTCCTTGGTGAAGACTTCCTGAGTGCTTTGCTCCCGAGTACTCATTGTCCGAGTGCTTCTTCTCCAAGTCCTGCTTCATATCGGCTGGCAGCGAGGCTATAAAGGGCTTTATAAGAAAATACGAATAGTATGCACTGAATAGGCGCACCTATTAGGTGTAATCCCCGACTTTGTGCTTAATTGTGAAACAATTAAACATAAAGTCAAAGATCTTTAACCTTTAAACCTTTTTTGAGTAGTTTACTACCTGGAAATTAGACTCTTCAGCATCATGTCAGCTGGAAGTATTTTTGCTCAAGGCAATTTTGGCTAAGCATGTAAGCCGAGTACCACTTCATGGATTTTTAACCCAATATGTGGTCAGGTGTTCTTGAGACATACATGCTCCCCAATTTTAATGGAGATCAGCTGTTGATCCTTATAATGATATATCCTCAATACCTGTTAAATAATGCAGATATCTGAATACATGTGTCTAGCAATTAGGCTTATCATGAAGCATATCTGATTATTTAATCGGTTTCTGTAAAATAGCATCTGCACTATGATTTTAACACAGCCAGTAGTCAGTCCAATAGGGCATGCCATTTAGAAACTCATATCTTACAGCCCATCACCAAGCTAGTCGGCCCAAGCCCACTAACCCGATTAAGGCCTTATAAGACAGCGGGAGAGAGAAAAGATTCCTCTTTCTACCTCAATCCACCAAATCGCTTTGTCTTCCGATTCTGCACCCAAACTTCGCACTCTTCGCCTAGCTAGGGTTCACTGCTGCCCGCGTCCCCAACTCGAGACCCGTAGAGCTCCTCTTCCCTGCACTGATTCCAACTCTCCGCAAGCCTTTCCGTCGATTTCCCTTTCCTCCAGCAATGCTGAAGGCCCTGCTCGAGATTCCCGACATGGTGTCTGGAGTATGGCTAGTGTCAGATTGCAGCTTGGTGAAGATGAAGCTCTTGGAGAAATGGATGATCTTGCAGCAACAGGAGGTCATCCACTGGCGCACCGCCGAGGAGGAAACCGTTCCAGCCCCCAGACCAAGTGAGACTGTTGTCTTCACCTCGTTCTTCGATTGTGGCTTAGCCCTCCCCTCTTCAGATTTTCTTTGCCAGCTTCTCGCCTTCTACCAGATCGAGTTAGTGAATCTCAATCCCAACTCGATTTTGTAGATTTCCATCTTCGCCACTCTGTACGAATCCTTTCTAGGGGTAAAGCCCCATTTCAATCTTTTTCGATACCTCTTTCACATCAAGCCCCAGCCCTCCAAGAATAAGATCTAGACCATCGGGGGCAGGCCTTTCGCTCAGAAATGAGATGAAGAAAAAGCTATCTCAATGTCCCCCTAAAAACTTCTCTTAAGGGATGGCACCGAGAGTGGTTTTACTGTTCAAATCTTGAACCCTCTCTTCCTCCTTTTTCTGGCTCTCCTCCATCTGTCCTACCCAGCTGGTCCTCCATGCCAACATACAAAGAAATGGGGCAAGTGTATCAACTAATGGAGAAGATCGACCTCCTGAAGAGCATAGGCCTGATAGGTCCATCGGTAGCTAGGTGCTTTTTGAACTGCCGCACCCGACCATTAATGGCCAGGAGCAACTTCGGCTGGGATTACCAGGGCAAAGACGACCCCAGCTGGGAGTATCCCGACGTCACTGACAAGGACAAGGTAACTGATACCTTGTTAGGTTTTTTCGTCAATGGGGTTGTGGAGACCGAGGACGAGGAGCGAGCCCCCAAGCCCTACTGCAAGGGCAGGCCCCGGCCAAAGGTAATCTTGTGACATCGCTGTTAGCTCAATCTCAATCTGTGATGAATGTTGTGAATGCCTGTCAAATTCTGCAATGTATGATGGATGTTATCCAAATATTTACAGGACTGTGAGGAATTAGACGCTGATTCCTAGGACCAATCAGCTGTGGGATCGAAGAAACGCCTAGCCAGCCCCTTTGCTGCCCAACCCAGCCCCAAGAGGGCTGGGAAAAGACCAGCAATTGACCAGGGGAAGAAGAAGAGCATGTCGAGTATGGCGCAAGGGAGCCTAAAGATCAAGGACCCCATCAGCTCAGGCCCTAAGCCGCCAAGCCCGAGGCCAGCATGGCCGAGTGCCTCGACCCCCCCAGTCGGCTGCGTCAAGCACAGCGACGATTAGGGCCAGCTCTCCTTCACCGACTGCCGTGCCAGCGAGCCCGACAGCTGGTGGCTCTTCGCCACCGAGTAGGCTGTCAAGCCCCTCGCCGACCTCCACCGGAGTACCATTATGGAAGTTCAAGACTTTCAAGAGGTAGTAGAGAATCTTCAATCTTCTGAGAGACTTGAATGCCATTGTAATATCATAATTGTCGACGATTTGTGCAGGAAGCCAAGTGACGCAGACCGTAGAGGGAATGCGCCACCAACCCCTACCTCCGAACCCGTCCTAGCTAAGCCAGAGCAAGCAATGCTTTAGACTGAGCCAGAGCCCGCCCCAACTACTGAGGCTGGGGTGATCCCAATAGCCGAGCTACCAGCACCTGCTGGCTAGGACATCGAGGTTGAAGTCACAGCTCCAGCCCTTGAGCCGGTCCTAGAAGCCCCTAAGGCGGTTGAGCTGAGGCCCAGGACCCCATTGCTGGAGTTGTTGTCATCTTCTGAAGAAGGTGACCTCCCTAGGCTCAAAGCCCCCCGCCAAACAGCCCCAGAACATTTTACTGGGTTTCTCCTGAGGGGGTGGCGGAGAGTTTTGAACACGACGAGCAAGCAGCCCTAATAGAAAGGACTAATCTGATGTATGCTACAATTGCTGTGTCAAAGGGGATCCAGGTACGTAGTCAATGCTGCGGCTTTTGCTGACTGATGATTCTTCTGAATCTTGTACTTTGTTTGTCGATTTTGACTGTCTTTGGTATATCTTGAGCAAAAGGTCATCCACTGCTATGAAAAAATAGGCAGGGTCTTGACTGAGCTCACCCCTCAGCTACTCCAGTTTCGCTAGCTCCAGATGGCCAAGGACGACCTGGAGCGGACCAGCCAGGAGAGAGAAACATGGCTGAGGGGGTCCGTGGACAAACTCAGGGACGAAAACTGGGCCTAGGCCGAGAGAATAAGAAGTAAGTCTCCTTTTTGTTGTCTTCCTGAGTAAATCCCGAGCACATTTCTCTGCCTAATCGAGTCTTGTCTGTCTTATGTCGCAGACCTTGAGTCTAAGCTCAGTGCCTAGACCTAGGAATTGAAGGAATTGAAGACGAGCGCCTCGAGAAGAAATTGAAGGAAGTCGAGAAGGCCAAGGCGAAGGTGGAATCCAACTACGCCAGTAAGTTTCCTGCCCGGCTGTATATTGGCTCCGACTGCTTGTTCCAGTGAACTGATATGCTTGTTGATGTGTAAGCAGTGTCCCAGGCCAACTTGAAAATCCATTTCGGCGCCTTTGCGGAGGAGATCAAAATCATCAAGGAATCACGGCAAATCATCGTTGACTCTATGAAGACTCTCCTTGACATCATGCAGCCGCACCACCCTGGGTCCAGCTCCAACTCGATTGCCCAAGTAGCAGAACGCCTCAGCGAAGCTCCGAGTATCTTGAAGAAGTACTCGGAGGAGCGCGTTGCAGTAGGAGTCACCCAGGCACTTGCCATGACCAAGTCGCTCTATCCTAGAGTAGACATTGAGGCCATTGGTGAGGGCTTTGCCGAGGGGACGACCCCAGAAGAAGGCATGGAGCTAGTAAGGCAGGTGAGGGTAACCGCCGAGGCGATAGCTAGGGACCTGGCAATGTAAATATGAAACAATTATGCAGTCGGTGTCCACGGATGAACAAATGTAAATATTGTAAATGTCTTGATAATGTTTGGTAAATTTTGCCGAGTACTTGTCGGCTCTGAATCGTCATTAGCTTTACCCGACTAGATAGTTCACGCCGGGTGATTCGAGATAAACTTAGGAAAAACGTTCACCTCGCAAAGCTGTACTCGGGCAAACCTAACATAATCATTGTAGAACCTCATGACTCAGATAGAACAAGCTCGGATTTTATTACTAGAAGCAAGGCATGTAATACATGTAGCCCCCAAATCACTAATTAGTTGAGACAAGCGATGTAGTGAGTCAGAGAAAAAAGCTTTATTCATATATATAAAGAAAATACAAGACTCAGGTATAGAAAGGGCGTAGCTGTTCTATATTCCATGAGTTGATTGCTAGGACACCGTCTTCTATCCTTAGTCGGTAGGCGCCCGGGCGTGTTACCTTAGCGATAATGAACGGCCCTTCCTATAATGGGGATAGTTTATGCCTGTCTTTGGTGGTTTGTATTTTTCTCAGGACAAGATCTCCCACCAAAAAGGTGCAGCCACGAACATTCCGACTGTGATAATGACGTAGGCCTTGAAGATACCTTGCTGACTGAATAGTTGTGATGTCCCATGCTTCCTCCAACTGATCAAGTTTGACCAGTCGGTCTTCATTTGACTTATCTTCTAAGTGGGCCTAAACTCATGGTGAGCCGAACTCCAACTCGGTTGGCAATACGGCCTCGGCACCATAGACTAGGAAGAAAGGGGATTGCCCTATAGCCTGACTAACCGTGGTTCTTAAAGACCAGAGAACAGATGGGAGTTCTTGTACCCACTGCCCTGCATATGGTTGTAGTCGGTCGAATACCCTAGTCTTGATACCTTGTAAGACCATGCCATTGGCATGCTCGACCTGCCCATCGCTTCATGGGTGTGCCACAGAAGCATAACAGATCTTGATGCCGAAGTCATCACAGAAATCTTGGAAAACGTCGCCAGTGAACTGAGTACCGTTGTCCGTTATGATGCGGTGGGGAACTCCAAATCGCTATATGATACTCATGATGAAGTCTTTCACCCTTGCCGCTGTTATGGTAGCAACAGGTTTTGTCTCGGTCCACTTTGTGAATTTGTCCACTGCGACGAAGAAGTGTGTGAACCCTCCTGGTGCTTTTTTTGAACGGCCCAACCATGTCAAGCCCCCAAACTACAAAGGGCTAAGAGATTGGAATTGTTTGAAGTTCTTGAGCTGGAAGATGTGTTTGCCGTGCAAAGAACTGGCATCCCTCACATGTCCGAACTATATCTTTAGCATTTGTAACTACAGTCGGCCAGAAAAATCCCTACCTATAAGCCTTTCCGACTAACGTCCTGGATGCAGCATGGTTGCCACAGATACCTGAGTGGATCGATTGCAGAATCTGCTTGCCCTCCTTAGGTGTGACGCAGCACATGAGGACTCTGGATGCACTTCGACGGTACAGGTCTTCTCCGACTAAAAGGAAACATTTGCTTCAACATCTAATCCACTCGGCTTCACTACGATCTTCTAGGAGTACGTCATCCAAAAGGAATATGATGATTGGAGTCCGCCAATCTTGAGAGATAATTAGTACTTCATTTGTTGCCGGGGTATGTTCAGCCCCCCGACTGCTTGAGTACTGGTTTCTTTTTGACTGATGGCTCCAATAATTGCTCGACAAAAATCCCAGTCGGGACCACTTCTCGTTTGGATCCCATGTTGGCCAATTCGTCTACAGCTTCATTGTATTGGCGCAGCACATGTGTTATTTCCAGTCCGTCGAACTTGTTTTCTAGTTTTCACACCTCCTAACAATATGCCACCATGTTATCGTCGAGACATGTCCAGTCTTTCATGACTTGGTTGACCACAAGTTAAGAATCCCCGCGTACTACCAGTCAACAAATACCGAGTGATATGGCAATGCGGAGCCCGTTGATGAGTGCCTCGTACTCGGTGATGTTGTGGGATGCTGGGAAGTAAATCTGGAGAACGTACTTCAATTTTTCACCAATAGGTGATGTCAGAACAACGCCAGCCCCTGCTCCACCGATCCGTAGGGAACCGTCAAAGTACATCGTCCAGTACTCTAGCATGTCTGTATTTGTAGCCGCTTGAACTTCCGTCCACTTGGCCATGAAGTCGGCCAGGGCTTGTGACTTGATTGCTGTCCGAGGTTGAAAAATGATATTAAACGCCATCAGCTCTAGCACCCATTTAGCGATTCTGCCAGTAGCCTCGCTGTTGTGCAGGACGTCCCCGAGTGGATATGACCTGACGATGGTTACCTGATGTGACTGAAAATAGTGCACCAACTTCCGGACAATAATGAGTAGGCCATACAATAGCTTCTGGACTTGAGGATATCTCATCTTAGAGTCGGCTAAGACTTCGCTGACGAAATAGACTGGCCTCTGTATTTTCTATATGTGCCCTGGCTCTGCCCGCTCAACTACCAACACCATGCTGACTACCTGAGTAGTTGCCGCCAGATACAACATTAGTGGCTCTTGGGGCATAGGTGATGCCAACACTGGTGGTGATGCGAGAAACTTCTTGAAGTCCTCGAAGGCTTGCTGGGCTTCGGGTGTCCATTGAAAATTGTCTGTTTTCTTTAGCAGCTTGAAAAAGGGCATGCCCCACCAAGTCGGGAGATGAATCGGCTAAGTACCGCCATGCATCCTATTAGCTTTTGAACGTCCTTCTAGCTAGTCGGGGTGCCATGTTCATGATAGCATTGATTTTCTCTAGATTGGCCTCGATGCCTCGGTGTGATATGATGAAGCCGAGTAATTTTCCCGAAGGTACTCCGAAGACGCACTTTTCTGGGTTGAACTTCATCTTGAATCTCTAAAGGCTTTGGAAAGTTTCCTCTAAGTCCGCAATGAGGTCTTCCTTGACTTTGGTCTTGATTACCACGTCATCGACATATGCCTGCACATTGCGCTTGAGTTGAGTGTGAAGACACCACTAGATCGCACGTTGATACGTTGCACTAGCATTTTTCAACCCGAATGGCATAGTGACATAGAAGTATGCTCCAAATGATGTGATAAAAGAAGTCTTTCGTCAGACCTCCTCCTTCAAGCTGATTTGGTGATATCCCAAATAATAGTCGAGAAAACTGAGTAACTCACACCCCACGGTTGAATCAACCACCTGATCTATTCTCGATAGACCAAATGGATCCTTGGGGCATGCTTTGTTCAAGTCGGTGTTGTTGACGCATATGCGTCATTTACCGTTCTTCTTCTGGACTAGAACTTGGTTTGCCAGCCAATCCAGGTGACAAACCTCTTTGATGAACCCGGCTGCAAGGAGCTTGATTATCTCCTCCCGAATAGCATCTTTGTGGTCCTGTGCGAAGCGCCGTAGCCGTTGTTTCACTGGCTTGGCGTCCGGCTTGACATTGAGGGAATGCTCGATCACCTCCCTTGGTACACAAGGCATGTCAGAAGGTTTCCAAGCAAAAATATTCCTATTCTCCTAGAGGAAGGTGACGTGTGCGTCTTCTTATTTTGGGTCGAGTCCGGTCCCGACGAGTGCAGTTTTGGAGGGGTCGGAAGGGTCCAGGGGGATCTTCTTTGTTTCTGAATCCGCTGAAATTCCTGACTTGGCTGCTTTTTTCGCCGGAACTTGGTTGTCCTTGTTTGCAGTTGTGGCGGCTAATCGGATGTTGCTCCGCCTGACTACTGTTTCTTGAGATTGGGCTAGCTCGCAACTCTCCTTGTCGCAGGTGAAGGCTTGCTTGACATTGCTGCATAGGGAAAGTACTCCTGCTGGTCCTAGCATCTTGAGAACCATGTATGTGTAATGAGGCAATGCCATGAACTTGGCTAGTGCTGGCTAGCCGAGTATGGCGTGGTACGCGGTCTCAAAGTCGACAACCTCGAAGCAGATATTCTCGGTACATAAATTCTCCCGCGTGCCAAAAGTTACTAGCAGAGTAATCTGTACAAGTGGAGTAGAAGAGAGGTTGGGGATCACCCCGTGGAAGGGCACTGTACTTGGCCGCAACTCGAATCGAGGAATCTTCATCTCGTCGAGCATCTTGACGAACAATATGTTGAGAGCGCTTCGTTCGTCGATGAGAACCTTCTTTAGCTTGATACTTCTGATGACCGGATCTAGGACGAGTGGGTAATGCCCTAGGTGCGTGACTCGGTCAGGATGATCTGTGCGGTCAAATGTGATTGCCGTTTCTGACCATCACAAATATTGCGGGGCGTCTGTTGAGACCGAGTTGACTTTTCGGGCTGTTAGCTTCTGTTTTCTCTTGGACTCATAGGCAAACGGCCCTCCGAATATGCGATTGAGCTCAGCCTGCGGGTCTTGGTAGTCACCGGCTGCGCCCTTGTCTTTGTTGTTGCCAGATGTTGAAGTCTGCTCGGAAGCAAACTTCTTGAGCATGAAGTAGTCCTTAGCCGCGTGTTTCCCCTTAGGGTGGAAAGGGCATGGCCCGTTCATGACTTTCTGGTACTCCTCCATCCTCGGGGGTCGCGGTCGAGTGCGCTCCACAACAGCCACCACATTGTCTGACTTGCGCTTGCAGCTGCCAGACTTGTTCAGTGCCGCCTCGTCGTTGTCTTTTTTTGTCCTTCTGCCGGTGCTCCTTTTTGTCGTCCAGGGCCTCAGCTACTGCATCGGCCGAGTCAGCGTATTTGTTTGCCATGTCAAACAGAGCTTTGACAGAAGAGGGAGGCTTCCGAGTGAACTTGGCGATGAACGGGGTATCCTTGACTCCTTTGCAAAAGGCAGCGATGACGACCTCATCCTTGATCTTCGGGATTGAGTTCCTTTTCACAGAAAACCTCTTGATAAAATCACGAAGAGATTCATTCTTCCTTTGATGGCATTGATATAAATCGTACTCGGAAGACAGCCTTTTGTATGTCCCTTGGAAATTTGCAATGAAGCGTTCTTGGAGTTCTCCCCAAGAGCCAACTGATCGCTTTGGAAGTCCTGTTAGCCATGTCCTCACCGAGTTAGCTAAGGCGACTGGGAGGTAGTTAGCCATAGCTTTGTGATCTCCTCCGACTGCACGAATCACCAGAGTGTAGACTATGAGCCAGGACTTGAGATTGGTCTTCCTATCGTACTTTTCAATTCCAGTCGGCTTGAAGCCAGATGGCCAGTCGACTTGTTGCAGCTCGTGGGTGAACGCCGGTACTCCTTCATCTATGTGAGGGCTCCGACTCCGACTGCGGCGATGAAACCGCTCATGGTGGAGGCCGAAGCTCTCGTTCTTATCTTCTAGTCGACGACGCTCGTCTTCCTCTCATTCATGGCGTTGGGCGTTGATATCTTGCCAAAGATCACGCCATAGTCAGCCTTGGACATCACGGTTGTCACGATGATCATCTTGGGGTCGCCGCCGTCGTTTGTCGTTTTGGTTGCCGAGTGACGTATGACACGACTCCGCATGTTGCTGATTGGAGCTAGCTGCCCGGCGTCGTGCTGAGGCAGATGTGACCGCCGTAGCAGAAGCTGTCCTGTGGGACGGTATAAGTATATCTCCCGACTGTTGCCGCTGCTAGCATGCTACAGTGGTGATCATGGCTTTAATCCTTACAATCGTCAGGGTGGCCTGGTGATCAGGCCCAAACTGTAGTGTATCCAGTAAGGTGGTAGCGGCCACGACATTCTGTTGAGGAGAGTTACGGAGAAATCGTGGTCGCCGATTCAGGTTTGGAGGATTTCTTGTTGAGCAGTCCGCCCGGCCTGTAAACGTCTTGCGTCTTCCTCCTATTGTTCTCGCAGTCGGTGGGCCTCCTCCTCTTGCTGATCGCATAGTCGGCGTGCTTTCTGAGTAGGAGTAGAGCCTTTGAACGTCATGAAGACTTTGCGCAGCGGAGAGAAACTTGCCAAACAGCTATCCGATTGGGAGTCGGAATCAGAATAGCTGAGGGGGGTAATGACGACTCCAACCTCCCCAGATCCAATCTCGAGCAGCTCTAGGCCGTATCTAAGTTGAACTCCAGTGGATTGGGTCTGTCGCATCAGATGCTGATTAAAATTATCCGCGGCGTTGCCAAGTCCAAATGGGAGATTGACGATCTTCTCCTCTCTTAACTCGATCTCAGCTGGCTCAAGACCAAGTCCGAGTTGAACACCTATTAACGCCAAAATTTGGTACGGTTATCAGAAAAGAAGGGCACAGCGGTTACGGCACCGAGAGCAACAGGAAGAACAATGGCGAGATTACAAGGAAGCCGATCATCGTCACAAGAGGACTAAACGGGTATGGCGTGTGAAGAAGAGTGACGATGAGGTTGATCCATCGGCTCCAGTAAATATGGTTTTCTTTTTGCCTCGGGAATATAAAGCACTTTCATTTGATGAGGAAGACTTTGAAGAAGTTTTTGCTCAGTTAACACTGCAACCCAATCGGGCTATATTTGATAAGCCTGAAGAATCGAAGCATCGGCATTTGAAGCCATTATATATCAAGGGTTATGTGAATGGGAAGCCAATGACGAAGATGCTAGTTGATGGGGGGCAGCTGTTAATCTAATGCCGTATGCTACGTATCGAAAGCTGGGGAAAACCGCTGAAGATTTGATCAAGACGAATATGGTGTTAAAAGACTTCGGCAGGAATCCATCGGAGACGAAAGGCGTGTTAAACGTGGAATTAACAGTGGGGAACAAGATATTGCCTACCACATTTTTTGTTATCGATGGAAAAGGATCATATAGTCTACTCCTTGGCAGGGATTGGATTCACGCAAACTGTTGTGTGCGCTCGACGATGCATCAAAGTCTAATACAGTGGCAAGGAGACCAAGTTGAGGTAATCCTAGCAGATCAATCGACCAACATTGCAATGACCGATTTGCTGGTCTGGGAGGCCGATGGTGTCGATTGTTTGTCTAGAAAAGTGTGGGAAGGGGATTATCTTAAGGTCACCAGTCAAGGGATACAGCCGATTCGGCAAGTCGGCTTAGAATTACTACTCTGATAGGCACCATTGAAGATTTCGAGGGGAAGTTGGGACAAGGATTTATGTCGGCCGATGATTTGGAAGAAATTGATATAGGACCAGGAGATAAGCCAAGGCCGACGTACATAAGTAAAAAAATGTGTCTTGAATTCCAAGAAGAATTGATAAAATTGTTGAAAGAGTATCGGGATTGTTTTGCTTGGGAATATCATGAAATACCAGGATTAAGTCGATCAATTGTTGAACATCGGCTTCCTATTAAACCAGGATATCGGCCGTTTAAACAGGCTCCAAGGAGATTTAAAGCGGAGTTGTATGAGCCAATCAAAGCAGAAATCACAAGGTTATATGATGCAAAGTTTATAAGACCATGCCGATATGTTGAGTGGGTTTCTAATATCGTCCCAGTGGAAAAGAAAAATAGAAAATTGAGAATATGTATCGATTTCCAGGATTTGAATAAAGCTGCCCCCAAGGATGAGTACCCAATGTCGATAGCAGATTTGTTGGTGGATGCAGCATCGGGCTACAAGATTATTAGCTTCATGGATGGCAATTGTCACAGCCCCAAATCTAATTTTAGGTAATTAGGGTTATAACCTACTGCCACTAGAGTGCACAAACAAAATCCTTTCAATGTCGCTTCATGCGAAATTAAAGTTTGCAAATATTTTCAAAACTCTCAATAGTAAAACCCTAACGGCAAAAATGGACCAACTCCTAACAGTGCAACAAACTTCACAAAAACATATATGGAAAATAATTTATTCAAATACTAGCCTGTTCATCATGAATCAATATAGTTTTTCCAGAATTTATTTCATTAGTTTAGACCCCTCAAAAATTCCAAACAAGTTTCAGCCTGGATCCTTCTCTTTGCCCCTTGCATTGGTACAGTCTAAGGAAAATCCCTGTGAGCACTATCTCACCAAATCAACCCACTGTAAATTTTACATAATTTTATCAGATCAATAAATACTTCAACAAAATCCCTCAAATCAGCAAAGCTAGGAAGCTAGCTGGAATAAATTGGTTTACTTCTAAAATTCACCACATGAAAATGAAGACTAATTAGACAGAGCCCTTTTTGCCAAAGTGTTTGCCAACATGAACCCTATCATCAGGAATTTTGGATTAATTTATCTCCCAAAGAAAACACATAAAATGATAAGATCAAGGCACTGGAGAAATGAACTAAACTGCAGAAAGACTGGATTAGTATGCCTACTTTGCTTTTTCACCAGAGATGAACCAGACCTCTTCTAGCAACGAATTTTGGTCAGCAGGTTACACACATCTTTCTCTACCTCCAGTATTTTTCCCATAATTTATATCCCTTATTAACCTGCTGAAATTACAGATGCAAGGCAGCTGTCCCTACAGCTCACAACACTTAGTCTCTAGAGCTTTCTTCTCTCATTTCTCACTTCCAGGTGGACCCCACAAGACCTGGCCCACTTGTCAGCCTCATAGCAGCATGTGACAGTGTGTTTCACCAGGAAATTCACCCATACTCCTCCACTCCTCCTAGACCATCACTACTTGGACCCACAAGCCATAGAGTAAATCTAGCTAAATATGAGTAGAACATTGTTGCCTGACATGTGGGACCCACCCTGAACACTATAGCAGTGGAGACGACTCAGCATTGCATGGCAGACGTGTCTTCCTCTCGTTCTCCTCTCCCACAGCACACACAGAGTGACCTAGATGAGCTCCTCCATGGAGCATCGACCATTTCGACTCAAACTCCGCCAGTAGAACCTCTCACCCTTCCTCTTCACGCTCCCACCGGAGAAATCCACAGAATCCCCAAAGATCACCGCCGTCAAGCTTATTCTTCCCTCTGCCGAAGGTGTTCGGTTGAGCTCGAGGTTGCTCCATTGAGCTCCACCCTTTCTAAGCTTCGGGAACATGATCTATACCTTCTGACCGTTCCATTTTTGTTCTTGGCTGCCCTAGGACCGCCGGTCGAGGCCGCCGTGTTTCGCTCTCTGCTCTGCAGCGCCGCTGCCAGGACATCACGGTCGTTCCGGCCGATACAGTACACCACCGACCGAGCCTTTGCGCCAACCTCATCGCCTCACTTCCAAAAGACCACCGGCAGAAGGAATCAGGAAAGGATGTAGTGAAGCTCGAGATCGAGGTCATCTTCCCCAAGTCCGGCCAACTGCTGCCGCCGTCGATTTCTTTCTCTCTGGTAGTCCTCAGTTCCATTCATTGCACAGGAGCCATCACTAGGAAGTCTCTAACCTGTTAGACACCTCACCCCGACTGCAGAACCCCGGGAGAAGGCCGCCGATGTGAAACCGAAGGAGTTCGCCGCCGCTGGGCCAAGTTCGCCGTCGCCGTTGCTGTTTCCGTTTCACCGAGACCAGCACAACCTTCAGTGAGCATCTTTGTACCCTTTAGACGCTAAGGCATGCTTTGTTTTGGCCTGAAACAGCCCATAGCCGAGTCGGCCTAGCCAACCCGAACCACTCCGCCGCTGGAGCTCGCCGCCGGCGAGATTCCGGTGACCCAAGGTGTCAAGAAGGCCACCCTTAGCTCCGCCGTGAACTCCTCTACCTTTTCTATTTTGGGCCCGACCGCAGCCGAGCTGCCGTTCACCGTCGCCGCCGCCGAGAAGCTCGCCGGCTCTGTCTGCCTGCGCCCTTCTCTGTTCGCCGCCAGGCCGGACCATACACTCCGGGAACGGACGGTCCGATCCATGCGCCCGCGCCCTCGCGCCCGTGCCCTCGTGCCCGCGCCCTCGCGCCCGCGCCCTGCTCTGCTTTGCCTCGCTGGCCTGCGGGCCCGGGCTGCAAGGGAAATCAGAAAAGAAGAAAGAAGAAAGAAATAGGAAAAGTAATTAAAAGATTTATCTTACAACAGAAAAATGGCTAAACTTTGCAAATCCATAACTTCTCCATTTTGACTCCAAATTGAGTGAAACCAATTTTGTTAGCTCTGTAAATTTGTGAACTTTATTACTGTAAAATAAAATAGGACAACTTCTGTACAGAAAATATCCATAAAATAATATGAAGCAAAATTGACTTATTTTGGGCTTAATAACTTGAAATATTCCCATAAAATTCATCCTATTTGCTAAAAATGTGAAACCACTTCTGTTAAACTCAGAAAATTGTAACCTTACTGTGGAAAAGTTGTATTTGATAAAAATACCTCCCAAAATAGGCCTAAGTAATTTTCTAACCTTTCTTTTTGTTAAACTTGTAAAATTCATATCTAAATCATTTTAAATCGGATTTCAGTAAACCAAATTTTGTCGGAACCAGGAAGATATGTATTTTCACATAAAAATGCTCACACTCATAAAATCCTACCAGAGAAGGCAAGCACATATTTTCCACTTAGAGTTTTCCTATAGTTTCGGCTTTTGCCGTTTTCAGCCCTTCCATCTTGTCATTTTTGTATCTCCCAATCCAGGGATGCAAATGACTTGGTTCTTTCTCCTAAAATCTTGTTAGGACATGCCATACCTACTGTATTTATCTCATAATTAATTGATCATGTTGCATAGACATGTTTAATTGCTTCTTATTTGCATATTGCTTTTTCGATAGATTCTGAGGATACGGAGTACGTGGAGATTAACCCAGAGCTTGAGTGTGACTTATCGCTGCAGCAAGGCAAGCGTCTAAGCATATTGAACCTATGTTTTTAATAAATTGATTTGTTTGTGAAAACAATATCTATATGCATGCTTCAGTCTATTTAAAATGGGAAAACGGGTAGAGTTAATATTACCCAATTGTATGCATTTCCATTCCTTGGTTATTGATCTCATGTTTATACCTTGTCACCACTGGTTAAGGACTTTGGGATATTTTTATTTTACCGAATGCTTAGCCATGCTTATTCTAGACTTAGCAAAATCCGATAGATGGAGCTATCGGTTCAAAACTAGTTGAATGCGAATAGATGGGTTAAAATCTGACAAGAATGACTTCTAATTAATATTTGAGAATATGTTTGACTTGGACGGATGATAGGGCGATGAAGGGATGGTGTTTCCCTGATGCACGTAGCTCCGTCTGGGTCGTGAAGGACCGAACATGTTGACGTCTATTCAAGCACCTTACGTACTTCCACACGCCGGGAGTGGGACGGCTTAACTCAGTAGCACGGGAGGCTGTGGCCATCTACGCCCGTCCGTCAGTCGTGAGGAGGGATTTCCGTTGGAGGACCTCGAGCGCGCCTGGCTGTGGCCGGAGGTGCCTCCCACGACGGTAAGCCCGCCTTAGTCATCACACACGCACGACTAAGTCGTCGGGGGCCCAGACGTGGTTTAGGTGGTTGGGGCTAAGCGTGCAAAAGGTTCTGTTGTGACCTCTAGTCCGCACTCAATGTGTAGAGTGTGGGTACCGGCAGGTACGAATCAAACTAGAGTGTAGCCATTTGGCTTCTATCACATCGTGTGGGTAAAGATGTACACCTCTGATCAGAGTAAGAACTATTCGAATAGCCGTGTCCACGGTTACGGACGACCGCTTGATGTGTTCCTCAGTCATGTTAGCATCCAACTTGGGTTATGTGATTATACCATGACTTAGGATAGTCATGGATGGATGGGTTTATATAAGGGATTTTTAATGTTAAATATGACTTGGCTTTAGTCATGAAAAATGGTGTGCTAGTGTAGCACAATTGTTTTGGCAAGGGTGGCCCCTGGATGATGCTTAAAGCATGGTTTATGCTTATTTATGTTCCATTTTCAGAACCATATACTTGCTGTCTTAAAATTTCAGATTGAGTTATTTCACAAAATGCCTATAGTTTCAAGTATTACTTGCTCAATAAAATCAGCATTATGCAAAATCAAATCAATATAGCCTTCTTCCTTGATGTAGAAAACAGCATGCTTCCTTTGTACTATTATTATTGTGTAAGTCTTGCGGAGTACCATTCGTACTCACGTTGCATCTTTTCAGGTGAGGATAACGACGATGATGGTGTGATCTACTATTATCCCGCCGAGGGTGGCGAGGATAATGTGTAGTTGAAGTTGAGCTCTATCCCCAGTCGGTTGCCCTGTGCATGGGTTTGGCACCACTGGTTCTTATCTTTTGTGTTTATATTTCGTTGCAAATCTTTTGTGTCACTTTGTGATGAATTAGGGTGTGAACCCTCTATGTAGTATCTATAACCCTGCTACTCGTCTATCCATGTTTAGAGTACTTGTGATGTTTATCAATTACTTGCGATGAAAGTGTGAGGCTAGTTGCTTTCCTGGGGACTAGCTGAACATGAGTATGAGTTGTGTATAATTGAGATGGTTGGGGGATAGCTATTGTGGTTCGAGTCCTCTGGGGTACGTATCGTGTTTGGTCGCCACCATCGAGTGGTTTGACGGGCGTATGACGGGGAGGACTGGCAAGCTATCCTTATGATTATCTCTTTTGTACACTTCTCGGCATTTTGGATTTGTATTGTGAGTGGGTAAAGATTATGGCAAGTCTGCGATGAGGATGGATGGTTACCGCATTTATTCGGGTTTTATTTGAGACCCCATCCATCTAGATAGTTCGCGTTGCCGTAATAGTTACTCTTCATAATGCACTTCTGGGGTGCCCACAGCAATGCAGGATACAACCAGATTTTTATGGCAGACGAAGACATACATAAGACTGCGTTTCGGTGTCCTGGAGCTATCGGCTTATATGAGTGGGTGGTAATGACGTTTGGATTAAAAAGTGCCGGTGCGACATATCAGAGGGCGATGAATTATATATTTTATGATCTCATCGGCTTATTAGTGGAAATTTACATCGATGATGTGGTGGTTAAATCGAAGAGTGATGAAAGCCGTCTAGCCTATTTGCGAAAGGTGCTGGGAAGAGCAAAGAAATACGGATTAAGGATGAATCCCAATAAATGCGCTTTTGGTGTATCGGCTAGGCAGTTTTGGGTTTTATGGTTCATGAGCGAGGAATTGAAGTTAGTCAACGGAGCATCAGAGCCATCAAGAATACAGAACCACCAAGCAACAAGACAGAGCTACAGTCGTTGATCGGCAAGATTAATTTTGTAAGGAGATTCATATCAAATTTGTCAGGAAGGATTGAGCCTTTTACTCCGTTATTGAAGTTGAAAGCCGATCAAGAGTTTGTGTGGGGGGCAGAACAGCAGAAGACATTTGATGAGATTAAGAGTTATTTAAGTTCCCCACCTGTTTTGATTCCGCCGCAGAAAGGAGTGCCATTCAAGTTATACTTATCGGCCGATGAAAAATCCATCGAGTCTGTTTTAATACAAGAGTTTGAAGGCAATGAGCGAGTCGTGTTCTATTTAAGCAGAAGGCTTTTGGATGCTGAAACGAGATATCCTGCGGTGGAGAAATTATGCCTTTGTTTATATTTCTCATGCATGAAGTTAAGGCATTATATCCTATCGGCTGAGTGCACGGTGGTTTGCAAGGCCGATGTGGTAAAATACATGTTGTCGGCTCCAGTCTTAAAAGGGCGAGTTGGTAAATGGATTTTTGCCCTAACAAAGTTCGACTTGAGATATGAATCGGCTAAAGCGATCAAGGGACAAGCAGTGGCCGATTTCATTGTGCAACACAGAGGGGTTCATGAAAATTATGTGGAACCGATTTCGTGGACTTTGTTTTTTGATGGATTGGTTTGCAAGCATGGATCTAGTATCGGATTGGTCATTGTATCGTCTTGGGGGGCAAGTTTTGAGTTTGCCTTTACAATTAAACCCTATCGGACCAATAATCAGGCAGAATACGAGGCGGTGCTGAAAAGACTTCAACTTTTAAAGGAAATCGGGGCCGATATCATAGAGATTGTTGGAGATTCTTTATTAGTGATCAAGCAATTATCTGGGGAGTATGAATGCAGGGATGATATTTTAAGATCGTATCATGAAGAATGCAGAGATTTGTTGAAACATTTTAGGATGGTATCGATGGATCATATCCCTAGAGAACAGAATATAGAAGCTAATGATCTTGCACAAATTGCTTCGGGTTATCGGCTGAATAAATAGATTGAGGTTGAAATAGCCGATAGTGATATTCAGGATAAAGCCGATGATTGGAGACAGGAAATAATTGATTATTTACAAAATCCATCGCAATCGGTTTCCTGGAAACTTCGGTATAGAGCTACTAAGTATGTGTTGCTTGATGGAGAATTATATTATCGAACTTTTGAAGAGGTTCTGCTGAGATGCCTAAATTTGGAAGAAGCCAAAGTGGTTATGTGCGAAGTGCAGGAGGGCGTTTGTGGAACTCATCAATCAGCTCATAAGATGATGTGGATATTGAGAAGAGTAGGATATTTTTGGCCGACAATGTTGGAAGATTGCTTCAAATATTATAAAGGATGTCAAGATTGCCAGAATTTTGGAAATATACAGCGAGCACCAGCATCGGCTATGAATCCTATCATCAAACTGTGGCCGTTCAGAGGATGGGGAATTGATATGATCGGCCAGATTTATCCTCCATCAAGTAAAGGACATAAATTCATATTGGCAGCAACCGATTATTTTACACAGTGGGTGTCACGTCAGGATTTTTCGCTTTCCCTTCTTTTTGTCCAATTGCGAAAATTCACCCTTGGTTTATTCGCCTAAAATAGCTTAATGAAAAATTCCATAACAAAAAGGATTTAATATGATTAAATAATTAATTACGGTATGAATTGTTTCCGTTGCTTAATCGGATTTATTTGGATTTCGAAAGTGGAGCTTATTTCCCAATTTATTTTTCCCCTGACTCCAGACTCTAATTTTCACATCCATATAAATTTCTAGTTTCCCGGAGGTCCAAGTTCATTCTCTATTCCTCCAAATAATTCTAACAAATTCAAAAGATCTGAATTCAGCAATTTTCACAAAGCCCCTACCATTTTTTCCTTTTCTTTTTCCCTTCTTTTCCCTTCCTTTCTCCTTTTCCACTCAGCCCCCTGCCTTTCTTTCTTTTTCTTTTTTTCCTCCTTCTTGTACCTTCGGCCAGTGGCCGAAGGCCTGGCTGGCTCCCTCCTCCCGCGGCCGGCCCGGCCCGCCCCTGAGCCGAGCCACCGCGCCGCCTGGCCGCCCGGCCCGGCCTGCTCCTGCCGCCGCCGCGCCCGGCCTGGACCAACCGCCTCCACACGCGCCGCCCGGCCTGCTCCCGTGCTCCGCCGGTCTCCAGGCCCATGCCGCCGCGCCTCCCTTCGCCCTAGCCGCCGCGAGCCGCCCTATATATATATATATATACGTGCAGCCGTCTCATCTGTTCCTCTTTCCTCCGAAGTCGCCGCCGCCGCCATCTGCTTCCGAAGCCGCCGCGCCGTCCTCTTCCTCCGCCGCCGACGCCGAGCCGACGCGCCGCCTAGCCTGCGCCGACGCCCCGACACCGCCGGTGAGCATCGCCCTGCGCTGGCCTTCCTCCGTCGCCCGCGTCCTGTCTCCTCGCCGGTGTCTTGTCTCCCCGGCCGACGATGCCGCCAGCGCCTGCGCCCTGCCCTCGGCCGACGCTGCCGCCGCCCGCCGCCGCCGGTCCGCCGCCGCCGCTCCCCGACACCGCTGCCCCTGCTCCGCCCCGACGCCGTGGCCCTGCGCTGCCGGCTGGCTGAGGCCAAAGCAGCCGGCAGGCTCTGTGTCCCCTTGTGTCTTTGACACGTGGGACCCGCCTGTAAAATCTCTTGTTGATCCACACCGTTAGATTTCCCTAGATTAATCTCAGCCGTAGATTTCCAAATTCAATCTTGCCACTTCACCTTGCCACATCATCGCCACGTTATCCAATCCAGTACGCGTGTTGTCACGTGGCGTCCATATCATCCTATCCACCACACCTCTAAACTCCCCCCGGTCCATAGACCGAGTCCGTCGTACATTTTTTTACTGACCGGTGGTCCCTGTTCCTTCCTTCACAAAAATAATTCAATTTCCGAATTTAAAATCCAGGGAATATTCTGGGAATATTCTTTCTCTTTTTCCTTGGATTTTTCCTGATTCCAAACTTCCGGAGTTCATATCTCATCCATTCGGACTCTGATTCGACCCGTTCTTTTTCCTAAATTCTTCTAAAATCAAGCTCTACCTCCTGGTTCAGTTGGTTATTTTAATTGATGTTATTTAGGCTATTTTCTTGTTATTTATTTATTTTCGTTGCGAACGTATAGACGCAGAAGCCGAGGAGCAGTTCGCCTCAGAAGACGCCAAGCAAGGACAGTACTTGGAGCAAGACAAGTGCACCCTTTAAATATATTGAACCCAATTTATAAAATATTTTGGTTGTGAAACATGCATTATTTTGTTTATAAATTATCGATGGGTAGTATGACCTAATTGCTGTAATTCCATGCCTTTGATTGTTGAATATTCTGTAATACCTTGTCACCCTAGTCTTTGTGAGTTGAACATAAGGGTCAACTCAGGGTAGAGTAGTAAATGCTTAGCCCCGCTCAAGTTGTTTACAAGCAAAATATAATAATGATTAATGATATATTTATCACTGTTTTAATTGAGCTGTGTAGCTGTGTGCTATCTTTCCGATAGCATGTGTTGCACCGTGTAGTAAACAACGGGCGGATAAAATGTTTTGAACTGGGGTGATGGGTGGTTCTGTGTGAACCTAGTAAGGGGTTAAGGTATCTGTGTGATCCTTACCAGATTAGGTCTCTGTGTGAGCCTAATATGAAGCTGTGTGCTACTGTAGTTTTGGCAAGTTGCCCTGGTCAGTTAAGGACTTCACTTCATAAGTCAATGATCTGAGCCTAACGTACAACCACATGCCCTAGTAGGAAGGACCTGGCCTAATAGGATTCCGAGTCTTGGCACTGCCGGCCCAGGTGGATAGATGATAGGTTTTATGGTTAGCCATGGGTACTTTCTTCTCTGTGTGAGGGAAAGGTGGCTCATGGGGGAAGGCAGTGTTGAGGCGGAGTTTCTAAAAAGCCTTGTTACAGATTCCTTGGCCGCACACAAGGAGAAGTGTGACATTTGCGCATGGCCGTTAAGAGGATGATGTATCTTGTGGGTAAAGCTGTATGACCTCTGCAGAGTGTTTAACTAATCTATTCGAATAGCCGCATCTGCGGTCCTGGACAATGCTCGGTGAGTTCTAATGAGGGGTAGTTTGCGAAAACAAGGGATGGCAATGATGTTGTGTGCAGGAAAATGTAATTAGCTATGTGGTCCTGTGTGGACAGATCCTGTGGATGGTTGGGTGGTAATACCCGTGATTTTAAATATTGTTTTTAACTCTGTTTATAAAATGTTTATAAATGCAACTGCTGTGTTATGCAAAATAGCCTTATCCTTTCTTTGTCAGCTGTGCATATGCATATTTCCGTGCACTTGCTGAGTATTACATGTACTCACCTTGCAATTCCCCCCAATTCCCGAAGAAAGGTGTCCGCTGTTTCCGAAGGAGTTTGCTGCTGAAGATGAGGAATAGGCCATGAGTCCCAGTTGACTGCCTATGGCATGTTAAATGGAGCTTCCACGTATTTATTTTATTTCTGCTGTTATCTTGTTTTTCTCTAGGCCTTCGTGGCATAATAAATGTAAACTTTAGCCATAAGGCTTGTCACAGTCAATTTATTAATAAATAGTGTAGTTTTCTTCATGATGTTGGCTGTGATATTATTCTTGTGACTGTGTGTGCTAGCATGATCCTGGGCTAGTACGTGTACATAGAGGGTCCTGTGTTGGGGTCCGACAGTGGGTGGAAGCAATTCCATTGAAGAAAGTCACGACCAAGGATGCGATTGAGTTTGTAAAAGAGCATATAATTTATCGGTTTGGAATTCCTCAGACAATAACTACCGATCAGGGATCTATTTTCGTGTCCGATGAGTTTCAACAATTTGCTGCCAGTATGGGAATTAAGTTACTGAATTCATCACCTTATTATGCTCAAGCTAATGGACAGGCAGAAGCTTCGAATAAGAGTCTGATCAAATTAATCAAGCGGAAGATTGATGAACAGCCACGACGATGGCATACTACATTAGCCGCATTATGGGCTTATTGGATGGCATGTCATGGGTCTACTCGGGTACCACCATACCAATTAGTATAAGGGCATGAAGAAGTTTTGCCTTGGGAGACTAACATTGGCTCTAGGAGAATTTCTTTGCAAAATCAATTGACAGCCGATGATTATTATAACTTGATGACAGATGAACTCGAGGATTTGGCTCAGAATCGGTTAAGGGCGCTGGAAAGGATCAAGGAAAATAAAGCTAGGGCAGCTAGGCATTATAATAAAAAGGTGATGAATAAATCGTTTACTAAAGGAGATCTTGTGTGGAAGTTGATTTTGCCGGTCGGGTCCAGAGATAGTAAATTCGGAAAGTGGTCGCCTAATTGGGAAGGGCCCTATCGGATTAATCGTTGTGTACCTGGTAATGCATATGTATTGGAAGATCTTGAGAGAACAGAGTTTGCTAAAGCACTTAATAGGAAATATCTCAAGAAGTACTATCCTAGCGTTTGGATGAACTCTTGAATCGGTTAGATGTAGCCGATTTCTAAATAGTTCAGAGCAAGAGCCGATGTTGTTACATCGCCTAAAGATAGCCAATATCAATTGATATCGCCTTTAGATCAAACAAATAAAATATTATCAAGCGAAGATGGAGTATGATGAATAAATAACAGAGCTAATTAAGTTATATTACAACAAAAGGTTAATCGGCATGTTTCAGAGCACCATCAGTCATTAATGTTAAGATTTACAAGAATTTTTGGATTGTTTCGATCGCGTGCAGGCGGATCTGGTCAATCTCACCAATGGCGTGAATGTCTTCTTCGTCGGAGCCTGGGATAGTCTTTAAGTTTTTGCGCCGATGAACAACTTGACACACTGCTGCTGCAACTTTGGCTTCTTGATTTTGTACCGCTTGTGGCAGGCCAATGAGCTGGTATTCTGTTGTTTCGATGTCCTTGCGGATTTTTTTAAGTTCTGCTAGCAAATCGGCTTCCCTTTTCTTCAGTTGGTCTAGTTTGGATTGATGTTCTTGAGGGACAGCGGCCATATCGTCAAGCTTTTTCTTTTCTGTTTGAGCCGATAGCCGATCGTTTTGGATATCTTGGACTATTTTCTGTTGATCAGCACGATCGGCTATACGCTGCCTGAGCTTGATGAGTTGGAATTTGTGGGATTCCAAATATGCTGCAGGAGTCAATGCGTCGACGAGCTCTTCGGGCAAATGATGCTCAATTTCTACAAATCTTGCCCGGATCGGCCCGTAGTCTTCCACTAAAGCATCGATCGGGTTTTCCAGCAGACGGATAATATTCATCAAGTATTCGCGCATGTCAGCTGAAAGAGATGGTTTGGTTACTGCGCTGGTGGCTATTTCTTCATCTGCCTCCAAGTACTTGCTGATGTCAAAGGAGAACAGGTCGGCTAAGGACTGCAGATTGACATCAGTAAAAGGATCAGTAAAGAGTTAAAATGAAATATGGATGTAAAGAGATTACCTGAGGCAGGACATCGGCAGCTTGAGCGACATCGGCATCAAGTGGATGAGTGGGTTGTTCTTCAGGATGGCTGATGCCTGGCGGTGAAGTAGTAAGAACGGCCTCAACGACGGTTTGGGGGCTGGATGCTGGAATTGGAACGGCTGCAGAAGTTATCGGCTCGATGCTTGTAAGGATGTCAGCAGAAGGTTGAGGTTCAGGAGCCAATGACTTGAGCTGAAAATAAGATCGATAATGTAAAGATGGGAAACAGATAATAATATCAAGACTTAGCACATACCCGCGGAGATGAAGGGGCCGGTGTTGTTTGAATAGCAGGTGGCGTTGTGACCACAACATCGGCACTGGTTTTCTGCTTCTTTTGAGGAGGGCAAGACGCCAGCTTCTTGCGTTTTGGTCCTGTCGGCCGTGGCGCCTGGAGAAGAGCCGATGAAGGTGGAGCACCATGCCCTAAGTGCGGATTGGCCGATGGTGGTTGGTATATGATTGGCCGGCCACTGGTGCTTGTTGTCAGTGGCTCCTCGTCGACAGCCTGCAAGATTAGATTATAAGAGATGATCGGAGATGATGATTAAGGCTTATGGGATGTTACCTCTTCATCGGATTCGACGTAGTTGGCGTTGAGGCGAGAGCAGTAATGGATGGCCGATGAGTTGAACAGGTGTTTCTTCCATTCTGACCACCATCGGGCAAAGAGCTTTGTATTGGCAGTACATACTTCCACGTCGGTGGCGATGCCCAGGGGTAGGGACTGTTAGAGTCCGCATCTGATCATATTCTAAAGCACTGTTGACGTTGCCCCAGGCCTGAAGTTTGTCAATGAAGAATAGGCCGATTGGAAGTTGACCGAGACCAAGCTGGCGGGAGCCGACCAATGGATGATAGAATTCATATGATGGTTGTGATCGGCCCTGAGAGAAGCCAGTCGGCAGTAGGCAAGGGGTAATAGCCAATAGAAATATGGTCTTCGACTCATCATCGGCTAGCGCGTCAAGAGGATTGAACTTGAAGGGCATCTGTAACACCCTGCCCTCCAGAACCGCACAGCCCAGCCCAACCGACGGGCGGGCCCACTTACACATAGCACCCCACTTACACTTTCATCCTCGCTTCGTGTAAAAGGGTTAACCCGGAAGTACTATGGTTGGAGGGACAAGGCCTTATAAGTTGGTTCAACCCTTGCTCAACTAGCAAGGTGGTACTAATCATGTGCACACCGCACTCATGGGCCACATAGGCCCAAATCCTAATTGGGCTAGGATGTCACACACACCCCCCCTCAAAGGACCTGGCGTCCCCGCCAGTCCAACTTACCCGCATAGCCACACAGGCATATAGGCAAATGTCCAGGAACGCGCCCCCTCTTAGCGCACGTCCGTACGTCCAGTGCCGGCGCCATATGCCATGCCATGTGCCTCACACCGAGCCCACATGCGCCATGCGCCATATGCCCGCACACTGACCCGTATGCGCAACCGCGAGGGTCGGTGTGCGGGCATATGGCGCATGGCGCATGTGGGCTCGGTGTGAGGCACATGGCATGGCATATGGCGCCGGCACTGGACGTACGGACGTGCGCTAAGAGGGGGCGCGTTCCTGGACATTTGCCTATATGCCTGTGTGGCTATGCGGGTAAGTTGGACTGGCGGGGACGCCAGGTCCTTTGAGGGGGGGTGTGTGTGACATCCTAGCCCAATTAGGATTTGGGCCTATGTGGCCCATGAGTGCGGTGTGCACATGATTAGTACCACCTTGCTAGTTGAGCAAGGGTTGAACCAACTTATAAGGCCTTGTCCCTCCAACCATAGTACTTCCGGGTTAACCCTTTTACACGAAGCGAGGACGAAAGTGTAAGTGGGGTGCTATGTGTAAGTGGGCCCGCCCGTCGGTTGGGCTGGGCTGTGCGGTTCTGGAGGGCAGGGTGTTACAGTTGGTATCAGAGCCAAACTTGACTGTAGGATAAGCCAAACGGTCAGACCTTAAGGACATCTTTTCCAAAAAAAATCTATTTGCGAAAAAAATTCTCCTCTTCTCTATGGAATTCTCTGCAAAGTTTTATCCATCCTCCCTTCCTCCTTCAACTGTTCTAGTTGTTAAACCTGGTGGCTACAGCAAGGAAGATGCTAGAAGTGGTTAAGGCTGTCAACGTGTTGAAGTCATCTCAAGCATCAAGCAAGCGTCAAGGAAGATCCTCGTGTCCAAGTCGTCATGCCGTCTACGCGGAACGAAGATTTTGCACAAGGAACCAATCCTAAACCCAGACCTCCCTTGTGACCTTTGAAGAGTAGTGACGCTAGTTTAGTCGCGTGTGTTAGCTTGCTTGTTAGTGTGCTGGTGTTTGCTCCTTTTGTGCTTGTGTGCTTGGGTAGTGTATGGTGTATGTCAGCTGGTGATATGGCCATACTAGTTTGGCAGTGTAATAACCAATAACTCTATATTCATTACAGTTCAGTAATAATTGAAATATTAGTAAAGAAGATGCCCCTCTTTCTCTCTCTTTGCTCCATACCTTCTCTCCCCGTTGATTCCTCCACCACAGATGGACAGTTTTATACATGTGATAAGAAGGAAGAGATTATATTGGATTCATTAATAACCACAGTCATGACCTCTGTTCTATCTCAAGATATGCAAACTCAGTTTTGCCACAAACCCTAGTTCACCAAGAGTCAGCAGACTATTGTTGGATAGTGGAAGCTACTTCTTGGTTATATAGCCGCAAGAGGAAGCTAAGGAGCCTTGGGAAGACACAAGTAATGAATAGCCAGATCGGTTCATCTTTGAAGATTACGACCGGACCTTAGAAGATAAAGCAGTCTGTTAGGAAGACGAATAGAAAAGGATGAAGAATAGAAAGAGACAAGTCAAGCCAGTATTGAAGGATCATCCTCGCCGTTCTAATTTTCTCAGAAGAACAACCCTACCAGTTACAGACGAGACCAGAAAACAATGTTTGGATGTATAATTTTTCAAGATTTCATCCAAAGCCAAAGTGCCAGTCATCGCAGAGAAGCATCAATGACGTCATGGTCGCAACAGTCATTATAGTAAAAGAAAGACAAGTCGGTAGCATCAGAAGTTGGAAGAAGAGAAGGCACGCCTAACTGACGAGGGAGTTAGTGAAAGCCAGTTTATGTTGGGAAAAGTAAGCTTGACCAAGTTATTATCTTCAGGAGTACTAGCAGTTGTTGCCACGATTCTAAGCTTATCTACATTGAAGGGTAGCACCTAAGACAGAAGCATCAAGGATAGAAGTCAAAGACGGAAGGAACCAGATACCAAAGCAGTTGGTATAGCTATTAGACAGGATCTCTACGACAACCCTGGAAGTTAAAGATGAATATTTCCATCACTATCATGAGAATCTAATTATGAGGATCCTAAGGAAAATTAGCAAGAAGATAGGAAGAAAGGTGATTGATAAAGGAGACTAGACGAAGTAAAATCAGTAGATGAAGAGAAGTGTTTCATCAGGAAGGACCAGTCACCAAGAACACCTCAGCACCGTCCGCAAATACGTGCCTAGTTCGCAGGATCAGTATGTTATCAACAAGCAAGTATTTAAGCAACACCAGTGACAAAAGGAAAGTTGAATCAAACTGGATCTGTCACTAAAAAGGGACCAGATACAATTGGAAGTCAATTGAGCAATTGAAGTTAGGATCGCCAGAAGGATGATCTGCCAACTTGAGGTTCCAATAAAGTCGCGAGACATTAATGTGGTAAAAGGTTCGAGATACAGGCTACCGCCAAGATAGGCAACGGGATGGATTTCAAGAAGTTGTCACCCGAAGAAAATGCTTGAAGGGAAAGAGTTGAAGACCAACCAAACCCTTTTCTTTCCAGCTGCCCCAAATCTCGGGACGAGATTTCTGTAAGGGGGGTCGATTTGTAACGCCCTGAAAATTGTCTTAATTAAAAATTATCGTGGGTAAATGGAAATACAAGAATACACTAGAAATTTGTTGTTTGAGAAAAGAGTTTGAATAAAATTTTGAAATTTCTAATATTAAAAATCCCAAGTTTAAATCCTTAAATAAATACTTGGATGCTTTTATATTCCAGGGGTTTTGTCGGAGTATTTTAAGCGTTTGAGTATTTATAATAATAAACTCTTCGTGTTTTGTGGTGGCGTTTACTTCTGGTAAATTCCCCGTGATTTAATAAACTCTCTGAAATTTTCTTGGATTTTTCGGAGCTACAAAATTAATTTTAATGCTATAAAGATCACTAAAGTAAGTAAATAAATATAAATAAATTCCTTTTCCTTTTTCCTGTTTGGGTCGTTTCTGATTCAGTCCTTTGAAGTCTCCCCGTTCATCGTGAACTCTGACTCCCTTTTTCCTCTAGGGTTTTGTGTCGTTCCCAGAACCCTAAAGTCACCTCAAAAACCTAAATTTGGAGTTACCAGATTTATTCATCTTTGAAAACTCTAGAACTCTTTTGGACTCCTAATTCGAGATCCTTTGTATTCGAAATATCTATACGTCCTTTTGAGATAAATCCCAGATATTCCCTTAAACTCCTTTTTTGTCAAAATGAATCCAAATCCCCAATCGTCTGAGATTTCTCCAAATTCTGGTCCCAATAAAACACCCTTGTCAATTCCCTAATCCCAAAATATTTTATTCGGAATATTCCATTTTCCAGTTCCCGGGAAAATATTATAATTTCCCGCATCTCCAAAATATCCACATATCTTGGGAAGTTCAATTATGCTCGAATAATCCAAACTATTGATCTCTGCAAAATACTTTCCAATTTTATCGGATTCCCGAATTATTCCGAGATCCGGTTTCCCCAAATACTCCCTGATAAAATACCCTTTTGTTTCCCGAACCTCTCAGAGTATATTCCGTTTCCTAATCTCCTCCAAGTGTTCTCCGAATCCCACAATATATTCCGTCTCCCGGATCCCCACTACATATATTCTTTTTCTATTTACTTCCAAATACTGTTCGATTCCCAATATATATATTTATACCTATGTATGAATGTATATACCCTCAATATTCAGAATAGTCGTTTCATCCTAAAACCCTTTGGTCTCCTCTATTCTAAATAAATATTCCGATTCTGAAAATGTCACGTTAATCCCGAGTTCCAAAAATAGTTCACAAAATCCCTCTCCTTTTTCCCTTTCCTCTTTTATTTTTCCCTTTATCCTTTATCCCTTTTCCCTGTTTACCTTCTTCTCCTCTGTCCTCTCTCCTCTCATCTCCTTCCTCTGTCTCTCTCTGTGTCCAACCCCGAGCCGCCCGGGCCGAGCCCCTCCTCGGCCGAGCTCCTCCAGGCCCGGCCTGTGCTCGGCCTACCGCCGCCGCTCCCGGCCCAGGCCGCCGTGCCACACCCCGGGACTCCCTGCCCGTGCCCGTGCCCTCTCCCTTGCCGTGCCCGTGCCCGCGCGCCCTCTCGCTCGCCCGTGCCCGCGCCCTCTCCTCGGCCCGGCCTGCGCCCCGGCGCCGCGCCTCCCCTCGGCCTGCGCCCGACCTCGGCCCAAGCTAGCCGCCGGCCCAAGCCAGCGCCTGCGCCTCCTCTCCGCGCCTGCCGCCGCCGAATCCGCGTGCGCCGTCGCCCGTGCTGCCCCGGAATCCTCTCCCCTATAAGGCCAGCCGCCACGCGCTGTGCGTGCCCTAGTCGCGCCGCCCCTCTGCTGCTCCCGTGCACCGTCGCCGCTCTCCCCGCCAGCGCCGCGCCGCCGCTCCCGCTTCTGCACAGCGCCGTTGCCTCGCTTCCCGTGCGCCACCGTCGCTCCTGCTGTTGCCCCAGCGCCGCCGTCGCTCAGCCGCCGCTGCCCTGGAGCTGTGCGCCGCCGCCCAGGCCGTCGCCCCTGCTCCCGCCGCCGCGCCGGCGTCCTGCGCTGCCTCAGCCGCCGCCCTGCCGGCTGTCTCTGCCTAGCCGCCGGTGAGCATCCTCGTATCCGCTTCCTCCCTCCTCTGCCTGCTGTCGCCATGGTCGTCGTCATCCCCATCTGCCGTGCGTTGCCGGTGAGCATCTGCCCCATCGCCTCCATCTTCTCTGCCAGGCGCCGTGCTGTTCCCCGCTCGGCCTCGTCGTTGCCGGCATCTACCTGTCCACCGGAGCCGCCCTCCTCCTCCTGCCCCTGCCTCCCGAAGCCGCCGCCCTGCTCTGACCTCCTGCGCCTGTTCGCCGTGGTCATCGCCGTCGGTTCCGTCATCGTCGCCTCCTTTCGGCCTCCGCCCTATGACATCAACCCGTCACCGTCGGTGCTGCATCGACGTCGCCTCTGCCTCCTGTTCCTCGTCGTCTTTATTCGCCCGACGCCGGTCCTCATCCATCCCCAATCTGCCGCCTCAGCTTGCTCCTCCCCTGCGCACCGTGCCGCCACCCTGCTCTGCTCCCACGTCGCCGCCGTCATCGTCTTGTGACCAAAGCCCGACGCCGATGTGCCACCCGAGGTCGTCACCCTCGGCATGTCGCCATCCTCCTCTGCTGCACCGCCCAGCCTTCCTCCTCATCGTCGCCATCTCGTCGGCGCATCGCCACAGTTACGTACCCTGGTGCCACCGTCCGTCATCGTCTTCCCCTATGATGCTTAGAACCCAGCGATTCCCCTGCCTCGTCGCGCCATAGGAGCTCGGTTTGCCCCTCGGTGTCTCTGCCTTGTAGGCCGGCCGACAGCCTCTCCTCTTGTGTGATAGCCATGTGGACCTGTTAGTTTTCTCGATGTATGATATGTGAGCCTGGTGCACAGTAGCCCGAGCCATCTTGTCCATCCAACCCTTTTAATCAATCCTAGCCATCCGATCTATCCCGTTCAAATCCGAACTGTCGGATTCCAATAACTCAATTTGGATGCCACCTCAGCCCTAACAGTCATCTCATCGCCACGTGTTGTCAAGCCATCAGTCCTCCACAGCCATTTGCTCTTCGGCCCCATGGACTTAGTCATCCAAAACCCAATCCATGACAGTGGGTCCTAGCTCAATTTCCCATACAATAGTAATTCCTACAATAATCAATTTCTGAGAGAATATTCTTGAGAATATTCTTTTCCAATTCTTTTCGGATTCATTCTGAATTCAATCTTCCAAAAGCCATATCTTTTCCATTTGAAGTCCGAATCGACCCGTTTCTTCCTAAATTCATTTAAAATCATAATTTACTTATTTACGTATTTCTATGTACTGTTTATTTGGAGTTTCTTAGGGTTTGTTATCGTTTTGCGTGTAGTCGCGTATATCGTCGTTTCGGAAGACTTCGGAGTCTGCGGAAGAGTTCGGAAGAGTATTTGAAGACTTTTGCGATTGCAAGGCAAGTCACACAACAATCTCCTTGAGCATGTTGATCCCAGTTGTGAAACCTATTTTATTTTAAAGTTATTGCATGAAATGTTTTCGAATGACATTATTGTGGGTATTTACTTATTATCCAATCTCCATTGATAATTATGGCCATTTTGATGTTGATATCTATACCTTGATACCCTGGGTAATAATATTGACTAGCTAGATATTTAATTATTTATCTGGCTAGATTATTTAGGATTTTGCTTAGCCATGCCTAGAAACTATAGTGTCATTTTATGTGGGTAATTAATGACTCATTTATGACTAATTATGGATTAATGGCTATATTTTCACGACAGTGAGTCGTGGTTGATTAATTAACTATGTCAACTAAAACTTGACTGAATGGTGGGTTGTGAGCACCAGGATTGTGGTTGTTGCTAGCGGTGCTCATGACAGTTAAGGACCGGTTCGCGGACTACTTGTTGCGAAGCAATACTCGTGCTAACCACAAGCCAGCATGGGTAATGGTAGGATCCAATGTGTAGTACGTTCAACCGGGGTCCACCATGGTGTGTTGTGGCTGTGTCAATAAGACCACCATGGCTGCGTCAATAAGTCCATGTCTTGGGCGTTGGATCGTCTCCCAGCCGAGGTATCTGATCAATCCTACCGGAGACTGGTGGTCCAGCGGGTGGCTTCCTTGTTGTGCGGATTACATGGAGGGTTTTATCACAATCTCTATTCGGGTACTTTCGAGTATCGCGACGCATGGCTGACATGATGTTGAGATTGTGTCTTGTGGGTAAATTGGTACATCTCTGGCCAGAGTAAAACTATTCGAATAGCCGTGCTCGCGGTTAATGAGCGGCCTAGCAATGTTTCTGTGATTAGTCTCACACTACTCATTAATGGAAATAAGTGATGGAATATTGATAGCTCCTGTTTGGAGATGTTTTGGTTTGGGCCTGAACTGCGTTGGAGCGCTGTTCAGTGGTTGATTCAATACTGATTAATAATTGAACTATACTGTTTTTAATGATTTTGAATGCAAATGTTTTAAATGCTATTTTATGCAAATAAGCCATATTATGCCTTTTCCTTTGGTATCCTGTTGCATTACATTGCATTCCCTAGTGTGGCTTGTTGAGTACGGTGGGTGGTACTCAGTCTTGCATTATTGCAATCTTTAGAGTGAAGCTTTGCGTGGAGGAGAAGTTGGTGTTTGGCTTATACCCCAGTTGAGCTGCCTGTGGCTTGGTGCTGAAGCTACGCTAGTTGCCGTTCCGCTGCTGTTTTCTTCTGTGTGAGGACTAAGTGCCTCTGTTGTAAGTATTTATCGTTATTTTGTTTTGGTTATGTTTATCAAATTGTCAATTTGTGTACCTCGGCTGATTCCTGGACGAGGATTTATTGCACAAATTAGCTTTGGAAATTCTGGTGAATTTCTGGGCGTGACAGCATCTCAAATGATGCTGCATCATCATATGCGAACCAAAGTGTGGCCTCCCTGGTGAAGCCATAGTAAAACCCTTTGAACCATTGGCTGAGTCCGACGGGCGTCATTTTGTAGCCAGGGAGAGCCGATGCAGCTTCGCCCACAGAGATACATCGGCGATAGATGGGTTCCTGTTCCTCTGTATGATCGGCTGGGAAGTTTAAATTGAGAAAGGAAGTCCCGGAGATTGCATTGGATGTATAGATGTTGAGCCATAATTGCACAAACCACCAAGGACCCCCAATATGGCCAACTGGCTGGCCGGCTGATAGCTTGACCGCCACCTGATGCAGCAGTTGATAAGTGGCGCCAAGAAGGTATTGCCCCAAGGGGACTTGTTTCCGATCGGCCAAGCATTCTGCCAGGCACTGCATGTTGGTTGTTGGGCCGAGGGTTGCACCACCAAAATGAATCGTTCTAACCACAAGTTCAAGAAAGAAACATGTTCCCGATCATCGACTGGCCCAGTTCCCTTGTTGTGGATTGATATATACTTGGACCAACCGCCGATATTCTTCGTCTGAAGCCGATGAGTAGGCTTTAAATTGGAGGTTGAGGGGGTTGATGTAACTTGTGGTGTTGAGGTAGGTGAGCATGGTTACATCCATCAAAGTTGGGGTCATCGGACCATGTCCAAATAGGTAAGCATTGAGGGCGTCTGACCAAAAGTATCAAGCTGATGCAAGCAGAGGTTCGTTCCTCTCCATCTTGGCCAAGGAAAGGTTGATACAGTGGCCGATATCTGATTCTTCCCAGAGAGTTTTCTTTGTGGCCGATACTCTGATATACCAGTTCCTCCACCCAGGAAGCTTGCTAGGCCATGTCCTGAAACTGTTGGTCCAGTCGCTAGATAGCATAGCAGAGTTCTTGAAAGGGAGGCGTTGGGTTTTGGCGTTGATGAAGTCTACAGGGTCTTCGCTACCCATGGGGCCATGATAAAAGAAATTTGGATAGTCGGCGGCCAGAATGAAAATCTGGTTCTTAAGGTTCTACAGTAAACAAGAACACAAAGAAGAACGGATGAAGATTGTGGTAGGTTCAATCTAAGTTACAAGGCAGAGAGAGCGATCAAACAAGAAGGTTACCTCTGGGACAGAGATTGCTGAAGCCATTGCGGAAGAAGAAGATGAGCGAAAATTGATGGTTGAGGAAGAAGACTATAGCGGTTCGCCTGGATCGCCGGAGTTCGTCGAGGTCTCAGAAGAAGCGAGAGGGCTCTGGTGATGTGAAAGCGTAAAGAAAGGAGGCTAGGAAGGCGCAGCGGTTTATAGAGGTATGTGTTGACGCCGAAAATCGCCGGGTCCCGGCTCGGCGTCTGGGTGACACGCGAAGGCCTGGGAGATTTGCTTCACTCCAGTGCAGGTCCTAAAGTTTGAGGTTCGTAGGCGTGCCAGTCAATTTGACCCTGTAATTGACAAGGAGGAAAATGTTAGATCAATGAGCCAATCGGCTGGAAGCCGATCTAGACTCGTTTCATCAGCCGATGGCCGATGCACACCGTAGCACTTACACATCGGCTTAAGTCCGATGACGGCAAGGACAATAATGTAATAATAAACAAATATCATGCTAGCCGATCATCGAAGGGATATTCGAAAACCGGCTATGAGCTAGATAAAATAAGCAAGTATAATACATAAATAAATCAAATTGATCCTAGCTGATCATGATCTAGTGTTACTGGTGTTGTTATGAAGGTGTGCCTGCACCCGGGCCCTTGCTCCCAAGATCTTCGTCCGCTGTCCGGGCCCATATACTGGTCCTTACCCGAGCTCATGCCCGGGCCCTTACCTGGGGTCGTGCCGGGAACCTGCTTATACTTGTGCTTGGATCGCAGAATATAAACCCATCGGCTAGCCCTTAGCTGATTGTGACAATAATACAGGCAAGGAACATATAATAAAATGCAATAACGCAAATCACAAATAATTGATAAGCTAGCCGAACTGCTTAACAAAGCGAACACAGGATAAACAATTGAATGAATGTAGTCGGCTTTAACAGGTAACTTACCGGCTAAGGCGCTCCGATAACACCATCGCACAACACCATCGGCTTATTAAGAAGTAAAAGCTATTATCCGTCAGTCTAGTAGATCGGACCTAACCGTTGGCAGCACAGACCGACATTACGATAACAATTTGCCTCAATGAGCCGATAGATATAATGCGATCGTGATGAAAATAACTTACCGGCTATGCCGCTCCGATAAAACGTCTGCACACAACGCATCGGCCTAGCAGGATCGACTTATCACTAGCAGTTCAGTAGGTCGGACCTAACGCGATGCAGCACGAACTGATGATAAGTCGCTCCCAGTAAGTCGATACAGCCTGTGCACACGTGATGTGATATACCTAATCAATCTATGAGATCAAACTGAACTGATGCAGCCATAGATAAAGTAAATATATCGTGGTAAGCCGACTACCATAAACCAACTAGAATATCGGACCTAACCGAGGAAGTCCTAGCCGATTGGTAGTCGGTGTGACGAGACTTACCCTCTCGCAGGAGTTCGGACCTAACCGATGCAGCCCGGCTCGAGAAGCAGGATCCCGTCGAAGGGGTGGCGATGCGCCGAGTTTGTATTGATCGTTGTGATGATTTACAAGGTCCCCGGGCATACGTATATATACCCCGAGTTACATGAGTCCTTATAGGACACGGTATATGGTTTCCTATCTATAACAAAAAACGCTAACAAGGCCTGACCGGACACGAGGTCAGGTTTCCTAAAAGAGATAAACCTTTTTCTAATAAACTATAGTAATTAACTGCCACGCGCGGTCTTCACGGCTCCTTCTCAGACTCGTCTGCTTCTTGGATCAATTTCCATTATCCGACTGCAACCGTCCTCTTGACCGAATCTAACACAGGTCCTTACCAATTTTTGGCGTTAACACATGCCCCCCAATTTCGGAGTCCTCCTGTAGGATTTCGAATTCTTCCAACTTTGGGCATCTAGATTTCTCCCATACCGAGCGGCCCAAGATAGCCCATTTGCCATAAATGTTTGAAACAGTGCCAACGGCCTCGATTCCCGCTCAGTCATCATACCCCTATAAAAACGCTTCGTCCCCTTGCCTTTTTTATGCTTTCACATCACCAGAGCACTACCGCTTCATCTCCCACATCTCCACCAAGCTCTAGCGAACCCAGGCGAATCATCGCAACCTTCTTCTCCGGCCGTTGATCTCTGCATCGTTTCTTACTCCCACAATGGCATCAGCATCTGCAGTTCCTGAGGTAATCTTCTCACCCGACTATTTTCCCCAATCTGCAATCTATACGAACCCGATCTGCTCTGTATTGATCGCCGAGTTTTTTTTTATCTGTTCTTCATCGTGTTCTTGTTTACTGTAGCATCTCAGAGCCCAGATCTTGATTCCGTCCGCCGATTATCCCGGTTTCTTCTATCATGGCCCCATGGGCAGCGAAGATCCCACCGATTTCATCAGTGCCGAAACCCAACGCACTCCCTTCAAGAACTCGGCTATGTTGGTCAGTGACTGGACCAACAACTTCAGGTCATGGCCGAGCAGATTGCCCGGATGGAGAGATTGGTACACCAGAGTATCGGCTGCAAAGAGGATCTATTGGGAAGAATCTCACATCGGCCACTACATCAACCTCTCCTTGGCCGATATGGAAAGGAATGAATCTCTGCTCGCATCGGCCTCATACTTCTGGTCTGATGCTCTCAATGCCTTTCTGTTTGGTCATGGGCCGATGACCCCTACTCTGCTGGATGTGACCATGCTCACCTGCCTGGATACTACAAGCTACATCAACCCCTTCAAACTCCGGTTCAAGCCTGCCCACCGGCTTCAAACAAAAAACATCGGCGGCTGGTCCAGGTATATATCTCTTCACAACAAAGGAACTGGACCGGTTGATGATCGGGAGCATGTCGCTTTTCTGAACTTGTGGTTGGAACGGTTCGTTTTTGGTGGCGCAACCCTCGGCCCGACGACCAATATGCAATGCCTGGCAGAGTGCTTGGCCGATAGGAAACAAATTCCGTTAGGGCACTATCTCCTTGGCGCCACCTACCAGCTGCTTCATCAAGTGGCAACTAAGCTATCGGCCGGCCAGTCCGTCGGCCACATCGGGGGTCCTTGGTGGTTCGTACAGCTCTGGCTTAATGTTTACACCTCCAAGGCCATCCCAGAAACTTCCCTCCTCAAGCAATCCTTCCCAGCTGATTACCCAGAAGATCAAGACCCCATCTACCGTCGATGCATCTCTATGGGTGAGGCTGCATCGGCCCTTTCTGGCGGCAAGATATCCCCTGCTGAAGTTAGTCAGTGGTTCAAGGGGTTTTATTATGGCTTTACCAGGGATGCCACTCTTTGGTTTGCTTACAATGACGCATCATCATTCGAGATGCCTTCCAACTTTGATCCACTCAAAGCTCTGAACGATGATCAGTCTAAAGCCATATTCCTATCGGCCATTAGTCCTTGCTTGCTGCCAACCGGCTTTTCTCTAGGCCAAACTCAACCATCGTATGAGTTCTACCACCCATCCACCAGCTCCCGTCAACTCGGCCTTGGCCAGCTTCCGATCGGCCTGTTCTTCACCGACAAGCTCCAGGCTCGGGGCACGGTCAGCAGCGCCCTAGAATATGACCGGATGCGGACCTTGACGGACTCCCTCCTTCTAGGTGCTGCCACCGAGGTGTACATCTGCACTGCCAACACCAAGCCCTTTGTCCGATGGTGGTCGGAATGGAAAAAACATCTGTTCTGCTTAGCGCCCACTTGCTATTGCTCCCGTTCTGGACGCCGACTATGGTTGAATCTGATAACGAGGTAACTTTTGCAAGCTCCACACATCATCCCCAATCGTTTCTGACCCTTACTTTGCAGGCCGCCAGCGTCGAGCCCTCATCAACAAGCAACAGTGGTCGGCCGATTCTGTACCAACCCTCATCGGCCGTTCCGAACTTAGGGCGCGACGCTCCATCTCCATCGGCTCTTCTCAAGGCGCCTCGGCCGATGGGACAAAAGCGGAAGAAGTTAGCGCATCGCCCCTCTTCGAAGAAGCAGAAGACCGATACCGATGTTGCTGCCATGACACCATCTTCTCCCCAGACCACATCAGCTCCTTCATCCCTCAGGTATGCGCCAAGCCTTATCATTATTATCACCCACTTCCTTATTTTATCTCACCAAATCCTTTTTCAGCTTGAATTATCGGCCCCAGAACCTCAACATTCTTCTGACATCCTTCCAAGCGCCGAGCCGATAACTTCTCCAACTCCCCCTCTTTCAGCACCAAGTCCTCCAGCCATCAACGAGACTGCTTCTATTCCACCAGCTGACATCGGCCCCTCTGAAGAACAACCTACTCATCCTACCGAAGCCGATGTTACCCGATCTGCCGACGTCCTTCCTCAGGTAACCTTTGTCATGCTCGTACTTTGCTTCTAATCTCTTATTGATCACCTTTCCGATACCAATTTGCAGTCCTTGGCCGACTTGTTCTCCTTCGACATCGGTCAATATCTGGAGGTAGAAGAAGCTACAGCCACCAGTGCAGCCTCTAAACCGTCCTTCTCAGCCGATGTGCACGAGTATTTAACAGGCATCATCAGTCGGCTGGAAAATCCAATCGATGCACTGGTAGAAGATTGCGGGCCAATCCGAGCAAGATTTGCAGACATTGAACACCACCTGCCCGAAGAGCTCGTTGATGCATTGACCCCCGCAGCATACCTGGAGTCTCATAGGTTTAAACTTATCAAGCTCAGACAGCGTATAGCTGATCGTGCTGACCAACCGAAGATAGCCCAAGACATCCAAACCGATCGGCTATCAGCCCAGATAGACAAGAAGAAACTTGATGACATGGCAGCTGTCCCTCAAGAACTCCAATCCAAGCTAAATCAATTGAAGAAAAAGGAAGCCGATTTGCTGGGAGAACTTGAAAAAGTTCGCAAGGATCTTGAAGACACAGAATCCCAGCTCATCGGCCTGCCGCAAGCTATCCAAGATCAAGAAGCCAAAGTCACAGCAGCAGTGCGCCAAGTCATCCATCGACGCAAAAGCTTGAAAGTTATTCCAGGCTCTGATGAAGACGATATCCGGGCCATCAATGAAATTGATCAAATCCGTCTGCGCGCAATCGAAACTATCCGAAAATTTTTGTAAGCCTTAAACCTTTATAACTGACGATTTTCCGGAACATGCCGATCACCCTCCTGCTGTCATGTAACCAGATCGGCTCTGCTACTTATCTCTTCCAGTCTTGATAATTTTTCTGCTTGTTTTGATCTAAAGGCGATATCAATTGATATCGGCTGTCTTTAGGCGACGTATAAAAACATCGGCTTTCCGAATTGCTTAGAAATCGGCTGTACTCAACTGACTTAAGAGTTGATCCAAACGCTAGGGTAGTATTTCTTAAGATATTTCCCATTAAGTGCTTTAGCAAACTCCGTCCCGTCAAGATCTTCTAATATATATGCGTTACCAGGCACACAGCGATTAATCCGATAAGGCCCTTCCCAATTAGGCGACCATTTTCCGAACTTATCATCTCTGGACCCGATCGGCAAAATCAACTTCCACACAAGATCCCCCTCGGCAAACGACTTATTCACCACCTTTTTGTTGTAATGCCGAGCTGCCCTAGCCTTATTCTCCTTGATTCTTTCCAGCGCTCTTAACCGATTCTGAGCTAAATCTTCAAGTTCATCTGCCATCAAGTTATAGTAATCATCGGCCGTCAATTGATCTTGCAAAGAAAGTCTTCTAGAGCCGATGTTAGTTTCCCATGGTAAAACCGCCTCATGTCCATATACCAACTGATACGGCGGTACCCGAGTAGACCCGTGGCATGCCATCCGATAGGCCCATAGTGAATCGGCTAATGTAGAATGCCATCGCCGTGGCTGCTCATCAATTTTCCGCTTAATTAACTTGATCAAACTCTTGTTGGAAGCTTCTGCTTGCCCATTGGCTTGAGCATAATAAGGCGATGAATTTAATAGCTTGATTCCCATACTGGCAGCAAACTGTTGAAACTCATCAGAAACAAAGATAGACCCCTGATCAGTAGTTATCGTCTGAGGAATTCCAACCGATAAATGATATGCTCCTTGACAAATTCGATCGCTTCTTTGGACGTGACCTTCTTCAAAGGAATCGCCTCTACCCACTTGGTGAAATAATCTGTTGCTGCCAATATAAACTTATGTCCCTTACTTGATGGAGGAAAAATCTGGCCGATCATATCAATTCCCCATCCTCTGAACGGCCACGGTTTGATGATAGGATTCATAGCCGATGCCGGTGCCCGCTGTATATTTCCAAACTTCTGACAATCTTGACATCCTTTATAATACCTAAAGCAATCTTCCAACATTGTCGGCCAAAAATACCCTACTCTTCTCAACAACCACTTCATCTTATGAGCCGATTGATGAGTCCCACAGATGCCTTCATGCACTTCACACATAACCACCTTGGCTTCTTCCAAATCCAAGCATCTAAGCAGAACTCCCTCAAACGTCCGATAATACAACTCCTCATCAAGCAGCACATATTTAGTAGCTTTATACCGAATCCTCCTAGAAACAGACTGCGACGGATTTCGTAAGTAATCAATTATCTCCTGTCTCTAGTCATCGGCCTTGTTCTGGACATCAATATCGGCTATCTCCACCTCAATCTGCCTATTCAGCCGATATCCTGAAGCAATCTGTGCAAGATCATTGGCTTCCGAATTCTGCTCCCTGGGAACATGATTCATTGACACCATCTTGAAATCCCTCAACAACTCCATGCATTCTTCATAATATGACCTCAAAACATCATCCCTGCACTCATATTCTCCAGATAACTGTTTGATCACCAACAAAGAATCACCAATAATCTCTATAATATCGGCCCCGATCTCCTTCAATAGTTGAAGTCCTTTCAGCACCGCCTCGTACTCCGCCTGATTGTTAGTCCGATAAGGCTTAATTGTAAAAGCAAACTCAAAACTTGCCCCCCGAGGCGATACAATAACCAAACCGATACCAGATCCATGCCTGCAAACCGATCCATCAAAAAATAAGACCCATGGGATCGGCTCCACATAATCTTCGTGAGACCCCCTGTGCTGGACAATAAAATCGGCCACTGCTTGTCCTTTGATTGCTTTAGCTGATTCGTACCTCAAGTCAAACTCTGTCAAGGCAAAAACCCACTTGCGAACTCGCCCTTTCAAGACTGGAGCCGACAACATATATTTGACCACATCGGCCTGGCAAACTACTGTACATTCAGCCGATAGGATGTAATGCCTCAACTTTGTACACGAGAAATATAAACACAAGCATAACTTCTCCACCGCTGGATATCTCGTCTCAGCATCCAAAAGTCTCCTACTCAGATAGAACACAACTCGCTCTTTGCCTTCAAATTCTTGGATCAAAACAGAACCGATGGACTTCTCATCGGCCGACAAGTATAATCTGAACGGCACTCCTTCCTGCGGCAGAATCAAAACAGGCGGGGAACTAAGATAATTCTTGATCTCGTCAAACGCCTTCTGCTGCGCTGCCCCCCACACAAATTCTTGATCGGCCTTCAACTTCAATAACGGCGTGAAAGACTCAATTCTCCCTGATAAATTTGATATGAATCTCCTCACAAAATTAATCTTGCCGATCAACGATTGCAACTCTGTCTTATTGCTTGGTGGCTCTGCAGTCTTAATGGCTCTGATACTTCGCTGACTAACTTCAATCCCTCACTCATGAACCATAAAACCCAAAAATTGCCCAGCCGATACACCAAAAGCACACTTATTGGGATTCATTCTTAGTCCGTATTTCTTGGCCCTCTCTAGCACCCTTCGTAAATCGGCTATATGGCTTTCCCCACTTTTAGACTTAACCACCACATCATCAATGTAAATTTCCACCAACAAACCGATGAGATCATGAAATATATAATTCATCGCTCTTTGATAGGTTGCACCGGCACTTTTCAATCCAAAAGTCATTACTACCCACTCATACAAACCAATAGCTCCAGGACATCGGAACGCAGTCTTGTGTATATCCTCTTCGGCCATGAAAATCTGATTGTATCCTGCATTGCCGTCCATGAAGCTGATAATCTTGTGGCCTGACGCTGCATCCACCAATAAATCCGCTATCGGCATCGGGTACTCATCCTTGGGGGTAGCTTTATTTAGATCCCGGAAATCAATACATATCCTCAATTTCCCATTTTTCTTCTCCACCGGGACGATGTTAGAAACCCACTCAGCATATCGGCACGGCCTTATAAACTTGGCATCGTACAACCTCATGATCTCCGCCTTTATCGGTTCATATAATTCTACCTTGAATCTCCTTGGAGCCTGCTTAAATGGCCGATATCCTGGTTTAATAGGCAGCCGATGTTCAACAATTAATCGGCTCAATCCTGGCATCTCATGGTATTCCCAGGCAAAACAATCCCGATATTCTTTCAACAATTTTATCAATTCCTCTCGTAGCTCCGAACCTAATTTTTTGCTTATGTACGTCGGCCTTGGCCTATCTCCTGGTCCTATATCAATCTCTTCCAAATCATCAGCCGACGTAAATCCTTGCCCCAATTTCCCCTCGAAGTCTTCAATGGAGCCCATCAAAGTAACAATTCAGAGCCGACTTGCTGTATCAGCTGTATCCCCTGGCTAGTGACCTCGAGGTAATCTCCTTCCCATGCTTTTCCGGATAGGCAGTCAACACCGTCGGCTTCCCAGACTGGTAGATCGGTCATCGCGATGTTGGTCGACCGATCTGCTAGAACCATCTCGACTTGATCTCCCTGCCACTGTATTAGACATTGATGCATTGTCGAAGGCACGCAACAGTTCGCATGAATCCAGTCCCTGCCGAGAAGTAAACTGTATGACCCCTTTCCATCGATGACGAAAAATGTGGTGGGCAATGTCTTGTTCCCTACTGTCAGCTCCACGTTTAATACGCCTTTCGCCTCTGATGAATTCCCACCGAAGTCTTTTAGCACCATATTTGTCTTGATCAGATCTTCGGCAGTCTTCCCCAATTTCCGGAACGTAGCATGAGGCATGAGATTAACCGTGGCTCCTCCATCAACCAACATCTTTGTCATCGGCTTCCCATTTACGTAACCCTTGATGTATAACGGCTTTAAGTGCCGATGCTCTGACTTCTCAGGTTTATCAAATATAGCTTGATCAGATTGTAACGTTAGTTGAGCGAAAACCTCCTCATCTCCTTCTTCATCTGATGAAAGCGCTTTATACTCCCGAGGCAAAAAGAACACCATATTTACCAGTGCTGATGCGTCCTCATCGTCCTTCTTCTTCACTTGCCAAACTTGCCTAGTCTTTTTGGGACGATGATCAACCTCTCCCTGATCTTGACTCTGTTCTTCCTGTTGCTCTCGGTGCCGTAACCGCTGTGCCCTTCTCTTCTGATTTTTCGTGAATATCCCACTAGGGCACCATTGAGGATTCTGGACTTGCTTCTCACGTACTTCCTCTTCATCTTCTTCAAAGAACTCTTCATGGATCGGCCCCAATCGGCTATGAACTGATGTTCTTTTCCCAGGCGACCGATCCCGCGAACACTCCTGCTGGCGACCGTGCCGATTTCCTGTACCGCTGCACTCGGGGCAATTTTCAGCTGATGGCAGTCTCATTCCTTGATCCCAGCAGAAACGAAAAAACGGGCAGTCCCAATGCGGATTATATTGTTCCGGTCCATCCCCCTGTTCATCGTACCTTGAGTACTTCTCTATCATACCTGATGAAGTAATCCTTGATTTACTCTGACGTCTTCCTTCATCGGCTTGAGTCCTGGACGATGACCCCGCATAGACCATGTTTACGGGGAATGGGTGCCCATCTATCTTCATTGGCTTTTTATCTTCAAACTTGATTCGTCCTTGCTCAACAGCCAGCTGAATTTGTTGCCGAAAAACCTTACACTCGTTAGTATGGTGCGATATCGCGTTGTGCCATTTGCAATACTTCTTCTTCCTTAGTTCTTCGGCTGATGGAATCACGTGGTTTGGCGGCAATTGTATTTGCTTTTCCTGCAACAACAAATCAAAGATCTTATCGGCTTTGCTTACATCGAAATCATATCGTTCCTCTTTGCCGATATCTTTGACCCATGGGCATGATACTGACTTCTTGTTCCTGGCCCACTCCGCCAATCCAACCTCAGCGTCAGATTCCTCATCATCTGAGTCTGTTGAATAGACCTGAACCTGAGCAACTCTCCTCTGGTACTTGTCCTTTTTCGCCTCTTGAAATCGGCTTTCATGAGCCGATACCTTCTGTACCAGGTGCGACAAAGATTCGAACTCTTGAGACGAAAACCTTTCTCTGATTGGCGCCAAGAGTCCCTGAAAAGCTAGATCGGCCAGATGCCCATCGCTCAGGTTTAAACTATAACACCGGCTTCTGATATCCCGAAATCGCTGAATGTATTCCGGTACTGTCTCATCTGGTCGTTGCTTAACCGATGTCAAATCTGATAGTCTCAGCTCGTGAATCCCAGCGAAGAAATATTTGTGAAACTGTTTCTCCAGATCGGCCCACCCCCGAACAGAATTCGGCGGTAACGAGGAGAACCATGTAAAAGCCGATCCAGATAGTGATAGGGGAAAAAACCTAACCCTTAGGGCCTCTTCAGCCGATGCCTCCCCGCACTGCGCCAGGAATCGGCTGACATGTTCTACTGTAGACGTGTTGTCCTGCCCTGAAAACTTAGAGAAATCCGGGACCCTGTATCGGTGTGGCAACGGAACCCTGTCAAACCACTCAGGATATGGGTGCCGATACATGAACGCTTGTTCCTTGGGCTTGATCCCGAACTGCTCCCTTACTATTTCCTCAACCCGTGCCGACAAATCTTCCTCTCTTCCATTCTCCTGTTGATACTGCTGATACTGCATCGGCGGGGTTGGTTGCCGATTCTGTCTGTGATACTCCCTCTAGTAAGTACCTGGATCGGCTCCTCCTCCCGGATAGTTCTGCTGGTATCCCCCATAATAAATAGATCGGTGATATCCAGGAGGGATATCCTGTTGCCCCCCAGCCTGGTTTTGCGCGAACAAGTGTTCTGGTATATCCTTGCTAATGTTGTAATTAACTTGGCCTGGCTCTATCTTCGGTGGGAAAAAAACAGGACCCCGAGTTGGCTCTTGGGCAATCGATCCATCAACAGTCTTCTTGATAAGGTTATGCAATGTATTTACTAAGACCCCTGACTGATTGATGAGTGCGTGGTGCATAGCTTCGTTGACCATCTCCTGTAAAGGCTTGATTGGTGGACTCTCAGGTTGTGTGCGGCTCGATTCTCCTACCAGTACTGGTTTTGGAAACTGAGACTTCTGAATCGGCCCTTGCCTTGTCATACTGAAGGATTCTAAACACAGCTTCTGGAAATTTGTCATGGTCTGTTCAACTTGCTGTTTTTGTTCTTCAGTTAGATCTTCCATGGTGACCGGAATTACGTTGTCCGTCTTGACTTCTTTTCCAGCCATGTTGAAATCTTGATTGAAACAATGTTTGTTGGAATTCTGGCTTGAAACTTCGTGTCCCACCGGGCGTGCCAAAAGCGTGTTGACGCCGAAAATCGCCGGGTCCCGGCTCGGCGTCTGGGTGACACGCGAAGGCCTGGGAGATTTGCTTCACTCCAGTGCAGGTCCTAAAGTTTGAGGTTCGTAGGCGTGCCAGTCAATTTGACCCTGTAATTGACAAGGAGGAAAATGTTAGATCAATGAGCCAATCGGCTGGAAGCCGATCTAGACTCGTTTCATCAGCCGATGGCCGATGCACACCGTAGCACTTACACATCGGCTTAAGTCCGATGACGGCAAGGACAATAATGTAATAATAAACAAATATCATGCTAGCCGATCATCGAAGGGATATTCGAAAACCGGCTATGAGCTAGATAAAATAAGCAAGTATAATACATAAATAAATCAAATTGATCCTAGCTGATCATGATCTAGTGTTACTGGTGTTGTTATGAAGGTGTGCCTGCACCCGGGCCCTTGCTCCCAAGATCTTCGTCCGCTGTCCGGGCCCATATACTGGTCCTTACCCGAGCTCATGCCCGGGCCCTTACCTGGGGTCGTGCCCGGGAACCTGCTTATACTTGTGCTTGGATCGGCAGAATAAACCCATCGGCTAGCCCTTAGCCGATTGTGACAATAATACAGGCAAGAACATATAATAAAATATGCAATAACGCAAATCACAAATAATTGATAAGCTAGCCGACTGCTTAACAAAGCGAACACAGGATAAAACAATGAATGAATGTAGTCGGCTTTAACAGGTAACTTACCGGCTAAGCGCTCCGATAACACCATCGCACAACACCATCGGCTTATTAAGAGTAAAGCTATTATCGTCAGTCTAGTAGATCGGACCTAACCGTTGCAGCACAGACCGACAATGATAACAATGCCTCAATGAGCCGATAGATATAATGCGATCGTGATGAAAATAACTTACCAGCTATGCGCTCCGATAAAACGTCTGCACACAACGCATCGGCCTAGCTGGATCGACTTATCACTAGCAGTTCAGTAGGTCGGACCTAACCGATGCAGCACGAACTGATGATAAGTCGCTCCCAGTAAGTCGATACAGCCTGTGCACACGTGATGTGATATACCTAATCAATCTATGAGATCAAACTGAACTGATGCAGCCATAGATAAAGTAAATATATCGTGGTAAGCCGACTACCATAAACCAACTAGAATATCGGACCTAACCGAGGAAGTCCTAGCCGATTGGTAGTCGGTGTGACGAGACTTACCCTCTCGCAGGAGTTCGGACCTAACCGATGCAGCCCGGCTCGAGAAGCAGGATCTCGTCGAAGGGGTGGCGATGCGCCGAGTTTGTATTGATCGTTGTGATGATTTACAAGGTCCCCGGGCATACGTATATATACCCCGAGTTACATGAGTCCTTATAGGACACGGTATATGGTTTCCTATCTATAACAAAAAACGCTAACAAGGCCTGACCGGACACGAGGTCAGGTTTCCTAAAAGAGATAAACCTTTTTCTAATAACTATAGTAATTAACTGCCACGCGCGGTCTTCACGGCTCCTTCTCAGACTCGGTCTGCTTCTTGGATCAATTTCCATTATCCGACTGCAACCGTCCTCTTGACCGAATCTAACACAGGTCCTTACCAATTTTTGGCGTTAACAGTATGATGACCGGGCGGGAATCGAGGCCGTTGGCATTGTTTCAAACATTTAAGGAAAGTGGGCTACCTTGGGCCACCTCGGTGTGAAAGGAATCTAGAAGCCCAGATGAATGAATTTCGAAGTCTTATGAAAAACTCCGAAATTGGGGGGCATGTGTGTTAACGCCAAAATTTGGTACGATTCTTTATCAGATTCGATTAAGGGAGAAATCACAGTCAATTAGCGGGGATTAATCCAGAGGAAGCCGAGTTTGGGAAAGGATCGTGAAGACCACGGGAAGGCAGTTAATATCTTATCTATAAATTAGGCAGAGATAATAATTTTTAGGAAACCTGATCTCGTGTCCGATCAGGGCTTGTTAATTTTCCTTTTATAGCTAGGAAACTCCTGTTTTGTATCCGATCAGGACTGTATCAACTCGGGGTATAAATACGTATGCCCGGGGACCATGTAAATCATCATACAAATCAATACAACTTCGGCGCATCGCCATCCTTTTTGATAGGTTCTTGCTTCTCGAGCCGGGCTGTATCGGTTAAGTTCGACCTCCTGTGAGAGGGTAAGTCTCGTTACCCCGACTATCGTATCGGCTAGGACTTCCTCGGTCAGGTTCAATATTCTAGCCGGTCTACGGTAGTCGGCTTACCACGATATATCTGTTTTATCTACGGCTGCATCAGTTAGGTTTGATCTCATAATCCAAGTAGATATATCACATCACGCGTGCATAGATTTATCGGCTTACTGGGTGTAATTTATCATCAGTTTGTGCTGCATCGGTTAGGTCCGACCTACTAAACTGCTAGCGATAAATTATTCCTGCTAGGTTGATAGATTTTATGCAAGCATCTTATCGGGATGTATAGCTGATAAGTTATCCTATTTTACATCACGATTGCATTAGATCTATCGGCTCATCGAGGTTCTTTTATCGTTATTAATCTGTGCTGCATCAGTTAAGTTTGAACTACTAGATTGATAATAATAGATTTATCCTTGTTAAGCCGATGGATGTTTATGCAATGTTTTATCAGAGTGCCTAGCCGATAAGTTATCTGTTATTAAATACAGTCGATTACATTATTTTTATTTTATGTATTTACACTATCATCGGTTTTCCAGCCGATGCATATGTTCTATCAGCAGTCGGCTAGTTTATTATTTCATTATATTATCATCAACTTTATTGTAGTTATCTTTTTATGCCATCATCAGCTTCCAGTCGATGTATAAGTGCTATAGTTCATATCGGCTATCGGCCGATGAAACGAGTCCAAATCGGCTTCCAGCCGATTGGCTCACTGGTCTAATATTTTCTCTCTCCTTGTCAATTGCAGGGTCAAATTGACTGGCACGCCTACGAACCTCGAAATTTAGGACCTGCACTGGAGTTAAGCAAATCTCCCAGGCCTTCGCGTGTCTAGTGCATCGAACCATATCATCGGCTCGTTCTCAACGCTGCCGGTGATTTTCGGTGTCAACAACACCGAAGGAAAGAGTTGTCCCTGGACCCGAGCGTCTTGGGGATTGCCACAGCATATCGTTGAAGATTGTTGCAGCGTTGAGTAGGTCGACCGGTGCGGAGTTGGCTTGATTTCTGGCCGATCGGATCAAGTCCGACTCGGATAGGGTGAGGTCGCCGAACTTGTCGACGATGAAGTCGAGGCTCCTGAAGCTAATCATTTGCTTGGGGAAAAACTTGATTCCATCAACTCCGGTGATTGGATCCATTAGGCTTGTTGAAGATGATCTTGCCGATGCCCCTACCTGGCACGCCAACTGTCGATGTTTTGTATCGGCAATAAGAATATGGGGCTACTCATGAGACCTAAACTTGATGGATTGCAAAGGAACACGAAATGATTTTATCCTGGTTCAGGCCCTTAAGGTGAGGTAATACCCTACTTGAGGGCCTGAACCAGGATAAACTTGTTTCGTGTTCCTTTGCTATCCATCAAGTTTAGGTCTCATGAATAGCCCCATATAATTATTGCTGATACAAAGCATCGAAAGTTGGCGCGCTAGATAGGGGTTTCGTCAAGATCATCTTCATCAAGCCTGATGGATTTAATCACCGGAGTCGACAGCATCAAGTTCTTCCCCAGGCAAACAATCAGTTTCGGAAGCCTTGACTTTGTCACCGATAGACTCGGCGACCTCACTTTGATCGACTCGGATTTGAGCGATCGGCCAGAAACCAAGCCAGCTTTACGCCAGTCGACCTACTCAACACTGCAGCTATCTTTGGCGACCTGTTGCAGTGATTCCCAAGATCCGTAAGTCTAGGGGCAAATCTTTCTCCTAGTGTTCGACTCGGACTCGGCTTTCAGCCAGCCGAGATCAGGCTAGGGGAGGAGGAGATTGTCAATCTCCCATTCGGACTTAGCAATGCCGCGGATAATTTCAATCTAACTCCGATTCAGCAGATCCAATCCCCTGGAGTTCAACTCAGATACGGCCCAGAGGCACTCAAGATCGGATCTAGGGAGGTTGGACTTGTGATTACCCCCCTAAACTACTCGAACTCTGACTCACAGTCGGACAGCAGTTCGGCTAGCTTCTCTCCACCAAGTGAAATGTTTATGGCATCCAAGGGCACAACTCCCATGAAAGATGCACGCCAATTACCCGACCAGCAAGAGGAGGAAGCCCGCTGATTGTGTGAGCAATACAAGAAAGACACACGACGCTTGCAATTCCAGTGCGACGCTCGCAATGACAACTTGCGCAAAGCCAGGCAGATTGCTCAACAAGAGATCCTCCAAACCCGAGTTGGCCACCACGATATCTTCGTGACGCCACAACAGAATGTCGTGGCCACTGCCACATTACTGGACCGCTTGCAGTTCGGCCCCGACCACTAGGCCACCCCGACTATTGCGAGGATCAAGGCAATGATCACCACTGTAGCATGCCAGCAGCGACAACAATCTGGAGACACTCTCATACTATCAAATAAGATGGCCTATGATACGGTGGTCTCATCTGCCTCAGCACGGCGCTGAGCAGCTGGCTCCGGTCAGCACCACTCGGAGTCACATCATATGTCACTCGGCACCTAGAACAACGATCGACGGCGATACCATCATGATGACCGCCATGACAACTAGGATGCTCGAGGACGACTATGGCGCGATCTCCGCCATGACATTAACGCTCGATGCCGGGAATGCAAGGAGGATGAACGCTGCGAACTTGGAAGATGAGCATGAGTGCTTTGGCCTCCACCATGAGCGATTTCATCGCCGTAGTCAGAGTCGGAGCCCTCACCCAGATGAAGGAGTATCGGCATTCACCCACGACTTACAACAAGTCGACTGGCCATCTGGCTTCAAGCCGACTGGAATAGAGAAGTACGATAGAAAGACCAACCCGGAGTCCTGGTTAACTGTGTACACCTTGGCAATTTGTGCGGCCGGGGGTGATCACAAGGCCATGGCTAACTACTTGCTAGTCACCTTGGCCGACACGGCAAGAACATGGCTAACGGGGCTTCCCAAGCGGTCAATCGGCTTCTGGGGGGAACTCCGTGAACGCTTCTGATGGCAACGGGGTGCCCGATCTTCCGTTAGGTAAGGATAACTCTCGATTTGGTGGAGAATTGACACTCACGATCCGGCTTCTGATCACCAAGACCCGAACCCTACAATCGCAGTACTACGTCTCCTCTCGTTATCGACCGTGCGCTGCCCGGTTGACCTCGCTATGAAGGCTAATCTCTGCATGTGAATCGAAGAACACAAGCAAGAACAAGGAAGATTGCAACTCAACTTACAGATGAATGATTATACTCTCGAAGTTAGGGTCTCACAAGCCGATAAACAGTGAAACTGTTCAAAGACAGAATAATCTAAGCAAAACCCACCCTAAACGGCACCGGCTACTGAATATATATGAGTTAGAACGTCCTAGGGGTGAGGGTTTGCCTTGTGAGGGGCACACTCCTCATGGGTTTAGCCCACGACACAAATACAAAGCCCAAAGGCCCAAACTGACTCAGACAGAAAAGATGATGCAACTTGTTTCAACGATTCTGGACAGCTCAGGAGGAATTTTGGTGTGAAACTAAAACCATCTGAAAGTAGACTTCATAAGCTTTCCAACAAGTACTTGTAGGCCCTATAACTCCTTCTGGATCAAAAGTTATGGCCGTTTGAAGTTGATGCTGTCTCCTAGCCCGAAACGGAATCGGTCTCGGGAATAGGAGTTTAGTTGCACTTGTTGTCTCCACTTTAATATTTGGTTCCTTGAGCTATTCTCCATGGTCTTCTCCTAGGTTCCTAATAACAATAAAATCATTACAAGAATTAAATAGCATGCCATTCGTAGAAATATTTTCATGTAAGCTTAGGAACGTATTCACCTGGCGATTAAGTTGACGGGCACGTGCGCGAGTAATTGGTCCTTGGATCTGTGGCACATCTTATTCAACATGAGGAGGTTGTAAGTGTGTATCTAAAGAAGTGATGTCCTCATCATCCTCCCCCTCTTGATTTGGAGTCGTCCTCGACTCTAGGTCACCTTCTTCACCCAAGTAAGGCTTCAAATCAGCAATATTGAAAACATCACTCACACCATAATCTGCAAGCAAATCAATCTTGTATGCATTATCATTTATCTTCGCAAGAACTTTAAAAGGACCGGTAGCTCGAGACATTAATTTTGACTTGCGCAAAGTAGGAAACCTATCCTTTCTTAAGTGTAACCAAATAAGATCACCAAGTTCAAAAATAAGCTCCTTTCTACCTTGACTACCAGCAAGTTTATACTTTGTATTCATATGCTCAATATTGTTCTTAGTGGTCTCATGTAACGTAAGCACAAAGTCAGCCTGCGTCTTAGCATCAAAATTCATTTTTTCTGAAAATGGTAAAGGCAATAAATCAATTGGAGCGCGAGGGTTAAAGCCATATACCACCTGGAATGGGCTCATCTTGGTGGTGGAGTGCAACGAACGGTTGTAGGTGAACTTCACATGTGGAAGACATTCTTCCCATATTTTCAAATTATTCTTCAAAATAGCCCGCAACATCATTGACAAAGTATGATTCACCACTTCCGTTTGTCCATCGGTTTGGGGGTGGCAAGTTGTAGAAAATAGTAACTTCGTCCCCAATTTCCTCCACAACGTCATCCAAAAATGACTCAAGAACTTGGTATCTCGATCTGAAACAATTGTATAGGGCACACATGTAGACGAACGACATCCCTGAAAAACAAATCAGTAACTTTTGTAGTATCGTCGCTCTTATGATAAGGAATAAAATGTGCCATTTTGGAGAATCTATCAACAACAACAAATACACTATCCCTCCCCCTCTTTGTCCTAGGCAATTATAAAACAAAATCTATAGAAATGTCTTCCCAAGGAGCACTAGGTATAGGGAGAGGCATATAAAGACCATATGGATTAAGACGGGACTTAGCTTTGTTACAAGTGCTGCATCGTGAAACGTATCGTTCAATGTCACGCCGCATTTTCGGCCAAAAGAAGTGAGTGGCCAACACATCCTCCATCTTCTTCACTCCAAAATGTCCCATCAATCCCCCTCCATGCGCTTCCTGCAAAAACAAAAAATGAACAGAGCCTGCAGGAACACATAATTTGTTAGCTCGATACAACAATCCATCATTCAACACATATTTATTCCAAGTTCTTCCCTCTCGACAATGATCATAAGCTTCTTTAAAGTTCAAATCAGTAGCACATAATTCTTTTATTGTCTCCAATCCAAAAATTTTATGATCAAGTTGAGATAACATAGTATAGTGCCTAGATAAAGCATTAGCAATCACATTGTCTTTGCCTTTCTTATGCTTAATGATATATGGAAAAGACTCAATAAATTCTACCCATTTAGCATGTCGTTTATTCAATTTAGCTTGACTTTGAATATGTTTCAAAGACTCATGATCAGAATGTATGATAAATTTCTTTGGCCATAAATAATGTTGCCAAGTCTCTAATGTTCGAACCAAAGCATACAATTCTTTATCATAGGTTGAATAGTTCAAACTAGGTCCTGACAACTTTTCACTAAAATATGCGACTGGCTTACCTTCTTGAATAAGCACACCTCCAATCTCAAGCCCACTTGCATCACATTCAAGCTCAAAAACCTTACCAAAATCAGGGAGTTAGAGTAGCGGTGCATGAGTTAACTTCTCTTTAAGCAAATTGAAGGCGTCTTCATGTGCTTGTCCCCATCGAAAAGGAACAATTTTCTTTGTGAGCTCATTCATGGGTGCGGCAATGGTGCTGAAATCTCTCACAAAGCGGTGGTAGAATCCAGTTAGCCCAAGAAAACTCCGCACCTGTGTAACCGATGTAGAGTCGGCCAACTCTTGATCGCTTCTATCTTGGTCTCATCAACTTCAATTCCCTGTGGAGTCACAACGTAACCAAGAAAAGAAACTCGTTCCGTGCAAAAAGTGCACTTCGCGAGGTTACCGAACAAACGTGCATTTCTCAAAGCATTAAAAATAGCACGTAAATGTTCCTTATGTTCATCTAAAGACTTGCTGTAAATAAGTATATCATCAAAGTAAACCACCACAAGTCTATCAATGAAAGTGCGTATTCATGAGTCGCATAAAAGTACTAGGAGCATTAGTCAACCCAAAAGGCATTACTAACCACTCATACAAACCAAATTTAGTTTTAAACGCGGTCTTCCATTCATCACACAATTTCATTCCAATTTAGTGGTATCCACTACGCAAGTCTACTTTAGAGAACACAACAGAGCCACTCAATTCATTAAGCATATCATCTAACCAAGGAATAGGATGACGATACCTAATAGTTATATTATTGATGGCTCTACAATCAATACACATACACCATGTTCCATCTTTCTTAGGTACCAAAATAACAGGAACAGCACAAGAACTAAGGCTCTCACGTATATACCCTTTTTCAAGCAAGTCTTACACTTGACGCTGAATTTTCTTAGTCTCTTTGGGGTTGGTTCTATATGGCGCGCGGTTTGGCAAAGCGGCTCCCGGGATTAAATCAATTTGATGCTCAATTCCTCTCATAGGCAGCAACCCTGGGGGTATCTCACTTGGAAATACATCAGCAAACTCCTGCAAAAGGTTAGTAATAGCACGTGGCAAAGAAGGAGGCAAGTCCTCAAGTGTAAAGAATATTTCCTTGCAAACCAAAGCATAGCAAACAAATTCATTAACATTTAACTCAGAAATCTCAGATTTAGTATCTAACATGGAAGCTCCTTTCAACTTATGTGTGTCTTTCCTAGCATGTGGCTCTTTTTTTCTCCTTTTTAGGTGGAAAAACATCTTTAGCTACTTGCTGATTTTCAGACTTAGATTTATTTTCAGCACGCGCTATATCGTCCTTCAAAATTTCAGCAGGGGTCAATGGTAGCAACTCAATCTTTTTGCCATTATGTGTGAAAGTGTACGTGTTAGTTCTAACACGGTGCAGCACATCTCTATCATATTCCCAAGGTCTACCCAAAAGCAAAGAACATGCTTGCATAGGCACGACATCAAAGTTTGCACTATTGTCACAGCCCGATTTTTTGGGAATTAAATAATTAATTAATAATTGATTTTCTAGAATTTATATTAAATTATAAAGTAAAATAATTAAGTAAAGTAAAAATAGGAAATAAAAATTTCTTTAGTAAATCATGGTTTAAATTATTTTTAATAAATTATTTGTGTGTAATTACACTCTCTGAAATTTTCTCGGATTTTTCGGAGCTCCATAATTAATTTTACTATTACAAAGATCAATTTCAGTAATTATTCAAATAATTCCCAATTCCTTTTCTCGGGTCGTTCTTGGTCCAATTCCTCTGCACCTTTCTTTGACTCCGAACCCCTAAGTTCCTGAAAAGTCCGACTCCGAAGAAATCCCCCAAAGTCCCAAATCCGACAAACTCGAATTTACCCAATTCCTTTTTATCGAATAAAATCCAAATCCTCAATTTTCCGAATATTCGTTTCATCCCAAAATTCTTTTGACTCAATATTTTAATTATCTCTGGTAATCCTAAGTTTCCCAAATCCCAGATTCTGCAAAATACCCTGAGTTTTCAATTTTCCAAATTTTGGAATCTTTCCCAAAAAGCCCCCTTCCTTTTCCTCCCGTTTCTCCTTTTTCCTCCATTTTTCATTTTTCCCCTTCTTTCTTTCTTTTCCTTTCTTCTTCCTTCCTCTTCCTTCCTTCTTCCTCTCGGGCTCCCCTGGCCGAGCTCCTGCGCCCCGTGCGCTGCCCCGGCCCAGCCTGCCGCCGCTCCGCCTGGCCCCCGCCGCCGCGCCCCCCCTCGGCCCGTCGCCACCGCCGCAATCCACCCTGGCCTAGCCCACTGTTCCACCGCCTAGCCCAACCAGCCGCGCCGCGACGCCCGCGCCTGCTGCTGCCGAATCCGTGCACAGCCGCCGCCCTATATATATATATATATATCAAGGCTGCTGCCGTGCCCTAGCCCTAGCCCCGCTGCTCCCTGCCGCCGCCGCTCTGCTTCCGCCATCCAAAAGAAGCACTGCCACCCCGCTTTGCTTCCGTGTTGCCGTGCCGCCGCGCGTTGAGCTCGCCGCCCCGCGCCGCCTCGTCCTGCGCGCCGCTGCCGCCGGACACCGCCTCCTCCAGTCGCCGGTGAGCACTTGCCACGCTGCCCTCTGTCTTTGCCCCATCGCCGTCGCTCCTGCACAGCGCCGCTACGTTCCCCAGCTGCCGTGCCGGTCGTCGTCGTCGATTTTGCCACTGGTGAGCCCCTGCCCCTCTGGCGCCTCTGTCCTTTCCCCTTCGATGCTCGGTGTCCTCGTCATCGTCGGCCTTGCCATTGCCATCTACACCAGCGCCCCGTTCCTTCCCCAGCCCTGGAGCTGCCGCCCTGCTTTGGAGCAGAAGCCACTGCCCCTGCTCCGATCTACACCACCTCCGCCCCAGCGCCATGTACTCGTCGCCGCCAAGTCGTCCTCCACCGCCGCCGCCCTAGTCGTCGACCCAGCACCGTCGCCTGCCATTGTCCTCGGAGGCCGTCGCCTTGTCTTTCTGGCCGAGCCGCCGTCGTCCTCATCACTTCGTCACCGATCATGGCATCACCGTCGCCTGTCGCCACCGGTCGATACATCGCGGCCCAGCCCTACTTGCCGGACGTCGCCGTGGCCACCGTCGGTCACCATCCTACCGACGCCGGCGCCATGGATGCAGGGAGTTCGCTCCCTTGTACTGTTTGCCATGTGGGCCCGTCAATTTCCTCCTTCCCCGAGATTGACAGAGGGACCCACGTGTTAACTCCGAGTTAATCTCAACCGCAGATGCTCCTAGAACCAATCCAGTCTGTCCGATCCACTTAAAACTCCAGATGAAACCCTAATCGTTGATCTCCTCGAGATAGATCATAGCCGTTGGATCCACTCAATTTATTTTGAGCCCCTAGATCTTCATAAATTCCTCAGGTCCAAACCTAGCCGTCGATCCTCGAGATCAAACCTCAGCCTTTGGATCACCTTTAATTCCTCGGATTGTGCGACCTCAGCCCTAAGTCCACTTGGGGTGCTAACTCATCCTCTCTGTCTGCATGGCAGGCCACCTCATCAGCCACCACATCCATCCACCCTCTTTTCCAGTGCAGAAATAATTCTTTTAATTGAAATTCCAGAGAATATTCTTTTCCAATTCTTTTCGGATTTATTCCGAAGTCAATATTCCGGAGGCCGTAACTTTTCCGTTTGAACTTCGATTCGACCCGTTATTCTTCCTAAATTCATCTAAAATTATAATTTACTTGTTTATGTATTTTTATGTATTGTTTATTTGGAGTTTCTTAGGATTTATTATCATTTTACGTGTAGTCATGTACAATCATCGTTTCGGAAGACTGCGGAGTCTACGGAAGAGTTTGGAAGATTATTTGAAGACTTTCGCGATTGCAAGGCAAGTCACACGACAATCTCCTTGAGCATGTTGATCCCATTTGCAAAAACTATTTTGTTTTAACAATATTGCATGCAACGCTTTTGAATGTCATTATATGGGTATTTATTTATTATCCTATGATCCTTGACTATTATGGCCATGTTGATATTGATTCCTATACCTTGATACCCCGGGTAATAATATTGACTAGCTGGATGTTTAATTATTTATCTAGCTAGATTATTTAGGATTTTGCTTAGCCATGCCTAGAAACTATAGTGACATTTTATGTGGGAAATTATTCATTCATTCTGATTAATTAATGATTAATGGTTATATTTTCACGATAGTGAGTCGTGGTTGATTAATTAATTGTGTCAACTAAAATATGGATGAATGGTGGGTTGTGAGCACCAGGTTGGAATGTTGCTAGCGGTGCTCATGACAGTTAAGGACTGGTTCGCGGACTACTCGTTGTGAAGCAATACTCGTGCTAACCACAAGCTAGTATGGGTAATGGTGGGATCCAAAGTGTAGTACGTTCAACCAGGGTCCACCATGGTGTGTTGTGGCTGTGTCAATAAGACCACCATGGCTGCGTCAATAAGTCCATGTCTTGGGCATTGGATCGTCTCCCAAACTAGGTATCTGATCAATCCTACCGGAGACTGGTGGTCCAACGGGTGGCTTCCTTGTTGTGCGGGTTACATGGAGGGTCTTATCACAATTCCTTTCCGAGGTACCATGGTGGTATTACGGCGCACAGTGATGTGTTGTGGAGTTGTGTCTTGTGGGTAAATTGGTTCACCTCTGGCCAGAGCAAAGCTATTCAGATAGCCGTGCTCGTAGTTAATGAGCAGCCTAGCAATGTTTTCTGTGATTAGTCCCACACTATTTAATAGTGATGATAAATGATAGAATTTGATAGCTCCTGTTTGGAGAGTTATGGTTTGGGCCTGAACTGCGTTGAAGCATTGTTCAGAGATGGATTTAATGTTGATATTAATTAAAATATACGGTTTTCAATGATTTTAAATACAAATGTTTTAAATGCTGTTTTATGCAAATGAGCCATACTATGCCTTTCCTTTGGTATCCTGTTGCATTACATTGCATTCCCTAGTGTGGCTTGTCGAGTACGGTGGGTGGTACTCAGTCTTGCATTATTGCAATCTTTAGAGTGAAGCCTTAGCGAGGAGGAGAAGTTGGTGTTTGGCTTATACCCCAGTTGAGCTGCCTGTGGCTTGGAGCTGAAGCTACGCTAGTTGCCGTTCCGCTGCTATTTCTTCTATGTGAGGACTAAGTGCCTCTGTTGTAAGTATTTATCGTTATTTCGTATTTGGTTATGTTTATCAAATTGTCGATTTGTGTACCTCGGCTAATTCCTGGACGAGGATTTATTGCACAAATTAGCTTTAGAAATTCTGGTGAATTTCTGGGCGTGACAACTATCATGGTAACTTCCAACAGAAAATTGCACTCTGACAACTTTACTTACCTTCAACTTACCACAAGAGTTGAACCATTGGATGTAGTAAGGCCATGGATGTGATTGCGTAGGCAAGCCCAGCTTGTCAACCAAATCTGAACTAGCAAGGTTGCTACAACTTCCGCTATTAATGACGACACGGCATGCTCTATTGTGAACCACGAACCTTGATTGGAACAAATTGTGGCGCTGATTTTGCTCCGCCTTCTCCATTTGAGCACTTAGCACCCATTGTGCTACAATGCTCAGGTACTTGCTTGTATCTTCCGCACCTATGTGCTCCACATCCTCATCGCTCTCATCTTCATCACCTGCATTGTTAGTGTCATGTGCTAATTCATCATCAACATCACTAGCACTAGTGTACTCACCATCATCTGTAGCAATGAGAACTCTCTGATTTGGGCAATCACGTTGCACATGGCCCATCCCTTTGCACTTGAAGCATTGGTTATCCCTCGTTCGTCCTGTAGAAGCAACCGATGATGTGCTTTTTGCGGGTTCTTGTACTGAATAGATTTACTCACCTCGGTAGCTCGTGAAGATGGCGCTGCTGGTGCCCTATTGGTGGAAGGCGTAGAACTCCGAGTAGGGACACTTTTGCCTCGCCCAATGGAAGGCCTCGATGTAGACGTGCTTCCCTAATTGTTCCTTCTCAATGGCAGCCTTCCCTGCAATTCCTGTTCAGCTAATATAGCTAGATGGAACAATCGGTTAAGAGAATTGTATTCTTTATATTGAATAATATCCTGAATTTCACGTCTCAACCCTCCATAAAATCAAGCCATCTTATCCTCCTCATCCTCCTCTACCTCACAACGCAACATTCCTATTTGTAGCTCCTGAAAATAATCTTCTACAGATTTTTCTCCTTGGTCTAAGCATTGCAACTTATTTCTCAAATCACGTTTAAAGGATGGAGGGATAAACCTACTCCGCATAGCTCACTTCAACCTTTCCCATGTGTCAGGTTCTAGGCCAGTTTTAACTAGTTCATTCCACCAGATAATAGCAAAGTCCTTTGCTTGCCTAACTCTATGAATTTTAGGAACTAAATGGGAATTAAATTTCTGCTCTACGGTCATCTCCCAATCCAAATAAGTTTCAGGGTCATATTTTCCAGAAAATGAAGGCAAGATAAATTTAACTTTAGCAAAAGGATCATCGTTACCTCACCCTTGGTGGCGGTTACCTCCCATACCTTGCCGGTTGAATCGCAGCCGTTGTCGTAGGCGCTCGTCACGAAACGCAGCGTGGGCGTCACTATTGTCGTCCTCTTCTTCATTACCTCCGTCATCGTCAACAGGTGGGGGGTGACGGTTTGCTGCCAACTGCTCGATGCTGTTAGTGAGGGTGGTAATGCTCCCTACCATAGCCTGGAGGTCTTCCCGCATAGCATTCAAGGCAGCTACATTTTCCTCAATCTTCTGATCCAACTTATTGATCTCCTCTTTTAAGCACAATCAGCAAAATCATTCACCTCACCTGCCATGGTTAGTAGAAAATAGGAAACAAACAACACAAAAGTATTATCCCTATCAACTACTACTATGCAAGGATAGTGGACACTTGCAAATGGAAGCACCTTACCGAGCTCTTACAAGGTTCTGAGACTAGCGAGCAAAGGATGGTACAACCGATGGCTGGTTCGTGAGACCTTGAGGGCGTGATCCAGCGATTGCAAGGGTCGAGACCGTGCTGACCAGAAGTATATATGTGGAGCTTGGGAGGCCAAAATATTGTAGTAACACACAATTCAATAACAGATAGTAATGCTGAATAAATGTCCAAAGCACTTTCGCAAGTATTTTTGCAATCACCAAACTAAGCTCTAGCCTACAGTCAGTATTTCTCTGATACCAACCGCTGTGGGACACCCCGAGTATTATATCGTCCAGTGCCCAACGCGACCACCACATATTGTTGGACGAGTGGGATCCATACACGCATAATAGCCACTCGACCTCAATGTGTCCATGATCATGGTTGACACCTTCCAATATAATAACCGAAATGTCGAGAAGTGTACAAAAGAGATAATCATAAGGATAGCTTGCTAGTCCTCCCCATCATACGCCGGTCAAACCACTCGATGGTGGCAACCAAACACGATACGTACCCCAGAGGACTCAAACCACAATAGCTATCCCCCAACCATCTCAATTATACACAACTCATACTCATGTTCAGCTAGTCCCCAGGAAAGTGACTAGCCTCACACTTTCATCGCAAGCAATTGATAAACATCACAAGTACTCTAAATATGAATAAAAGAGCAGCAAGGTTATATATATTACATAGAGGGTTCACACCCTAAATCATCACAGAGTAGCACAAAAGATAGCAGCAGAAAATATAACATAAAGGATAAATCTAGTGGTGCCATACCAAACCCCACAAGGCAACCGACAGGGGATAGAGCTTAACTCCAACTACACATTATCCTCGCCACCCTCGGTGAGATAATAGTAGACCACATCAATATCGTCGTTTTCCTCACCTGAAAATATGCAGCGTGAGTACGAATGGTACTCAGCTAGACTTACACAATATTAATAGTACAAAGGAGAAATACTAGTCTCTACATCAAGGAAAATGGCTATGTTGATCTGGTTTTGCATAAAGCTAAGTTTATTGAGCAAATAATATCTTGAAACTATAAGCATTTGCGAAAAGTAGCAATCTGAAATTTTAGGACAGCAAGTAATATGTTCTGAAAAAGAGGTGAAAATGAGCACAATCCCGTGCTCTAACATCAACAATGGGCCACCATTGCCCAAATAAATATGCTACACAAGCATACCATCTTTCATGGCTAAAACCAAGCCATATTTAACATCAAAGCCTCTTATATAAACCCATCTATCCATGACTATCCTAAGTCATGATATAACCACATAATCCCATAACCACATATCCTAAGTTTGATGCTAACATGACTGAGGAACACATCAAGCGGTCATCCATAACCGTGGACACGGCTATTCAAATAATTCTTACTCTGATTAGACGTGTACATCTTTACCCACACGATGTGATAGAAGCCAAACGGCTACACTTTAGTTTGATCCGCACCCATCGGTACCCACACTCTACACATTGAGTGTGGACTAGAGGTTACAACAAAACCTTTCCCACGCTTAGCTCCAACCACCTAAACCACGTCTGGGCCCCCGACGACTTAGCCCCACACACAGGGTGACTAAGGCGGGCTCACCGTCGCGGGAGGCACCTCCGGCCAAAATAGGCGCGCTCGAGGCCCTCCAAAGGAAAAACCATCCTCACGACTGACAAACGGGTGTAGATGGCCACAGCCTCCCGTGCTACTAAGTTAAGCCATCCCATTCCCGGCGTGTGGAAGTACGTAGGGTGCTTGAATAGATGTCAACATGTTCGGTCCTTAACGACCTAGACGGAGCTACATGCATCGGGGAAACACCATCCCGTTATCGCCCTATCATCTGTCCAAGTCAAACATATTCTTAATTACAAATCAGAAGTTATTCTTGTCAGTTTTTAACCCATCCATTCATATTCAACTAGTTTTGAACCGATAGCTCCATCTATCGGATTTTTCTAAGTCTAGAAATAAGCATGGCTAAGCATTCGATAAAATAAAAGTATCCCAAAGTCCTTAACCAGGGGTGACAAGGTAAAAACATGGAATCAACAACCAAGGAATGGAAATGCATACAAATGGGGCAATATTGACTCTACCCGTTTTCCCATTTTAAAAGACCGTAACATGCATATAGATATTATTTTCGCAAGCAAATCAATTTATTGAAAACATAGGTTCAATATGCTTAGATGCTTGCTTAGATGCTTACCTTGCTGCTGCGATGGTTCACACTCAACTTCAGGTTCTTGCTTCACGTACTCTGAGTTGTCTGAATCTACCGATAAAAAGCGAATATGCAAATAAGAATCAATTAAATATGTCTATGCAAAAATGATCAATAAATTCTGAGATAAATACAGTAGGTAGGCCACATTCTAAAGTGAATTTTAGTGAAAGAATCATTTCAAAATCTTTTACGGTTTATGAGTTACAAAAATAACAAGATGAAAAGGCTGAAAATGGCAGTTTTTGTAATTATTTATATTGTAAACTTAAGTTGTCATATTTGACTAACATTTTCTATTAAGATATCAAGAAGGCATGCATTTTTATATAAAAGAGCATAACCTACTGGTTCCAACAAAGTTTGGTTCACTGGATTTTGATTTAAAATGATTTAGTTGTGAATTTTACAAGTTTATCAAAAAGGAAAGTTAGAAATCACTTAGGCCTATTTTAGGAGGTAGTTTTGTCAAAAACAATTTATCCACAGTAAAGGTTACAACTTTATGAGTTAAACAAAAGTGGTTTCATATTTTTAGCACTTAGGATGAATTTTCTAGAAATTTATAAACTTCTAGGTTATAAAGAGGTATATAATAGATATTTCCATCTTTAGAAAAAAAATCCTACACCGAAGTTCTCACTTTTTATTTTACAACATTAAAGAGAACATTTTTATGAATCCATAGAAATTTGGTTCACCTCAAAAGGAGTTATAAAGGATTTCCTAGAAATATTCCAAGTTCCAAGGCACAAAATAAGTCATTTTTGCTTCACATTATTTTATAGACATTTTCTGAACAGAAATGGTCCTATTTTATTTCACAGTATTAAAGTTCACAAATTTACAAAACTAACAAAATTGGTTTCACTCAAAAAGGAGTTAAACTGAAATATTTATGGATTTTTAAAATTTAACCATTTTTCTATTGTAAATTAAATCCCTTAATTATTTTTCTAATTCTTTCTTCTTTTCTCTTTTCCCCCAGCCCGGGCCCACCTGTCGGCAGCACAGAACAGGGGAGGCACAGGATGGCTGGGCTGCCGGCTCTGTTCGCCGGCGCCGGCGGCGTACGGCGGCTCGGTTGAAGTTGCGGGCAAAAGAAAAAAAGAAGAGGACTCCCTTGCGCACCTAATGGTGGCAGTGGCATGCCCGGAGGTGAATTGGAGCTCGCCGGTGATGAGGATAAGCGCTGGCCAGGCTCGGGTTGCACATGCATGTAAGCAAGCAGCTAGAAACCTTCGAAAAGGAAGCACGAAGGACTACGCTGAGACTCCTAGGAAGCTTACCGTGGCTCTAGACAAGGCATACGGGATCCCATGAGCTCTGGCGGCTGCAGGCGGTGGCAATGGCGATGGCCAAGCTTCGGCTTCACCGTGGTTGGCTCGATTCGCTGCATGCACGGTGGAGACAACACATGCAGGAGGTTGAGTATCACCCTAGGATGCTACCAGCGCAAGGAATCGATGAACGGCTCACCGGTTGAGGCGAATCGCGTGCGGCGGAGCTTGACCGGAGTTGGAGAAGATGATGGCCGATCTCCTCTCACAGGGCTCGGTTTCACGAGATTCTTGGGACATTTGGCTGCTGGGGCTGAGGCGGTGTTGGCGGCGCAGCAGCTCAGCCGGGGAAGCTCCGAGGTGGTTGGAATGCCGGCGCGACGGCACGGCTGCACGACGGCGATGTCGCGGCGTGGCTGTGCGCTAGGCGTGCTCCCGAGCGCCGGTGGCGAGGTGGCGATGGCGGCTTCTTCTCCACGGCCGGCAGCACGGACAGCAGCAGCTTCAGCAGCAGCAGCAGCAGCAGCAGTAGCACGCACGGCGGCAGCAGCAGCACGCACGCACGCACGGCAGCAGCAGCAGTAGCACGCACGGCGGCAGCAGCAGCAGCAGCAGCACGCACGGTGGCAGGGAGTTGGATGGAGAAAAGAGGCAAGGGAAGCTCTCCTCCCTGGTTTCTTGGCTCTGTGATGGAGTTGTGAAGGTGAGTGAGCTAGCTGGCGTGGAAGCTGAGAAAGAGAAGAGAGAAAGGGATGACAACAAAGCCAATATGTGTCACTCCCTCCATTCAGGGGCGGAGCTCTCAATATGGCAAGGTATGGCGCTCGCCATACCTTAAATTCCCAAAAAAATTTACCCCCAAATCATTCTGTACCATGTGCACATCAACGAAAATGAAGTTTCGCTGGAAAGAACTCACCGTCGGCAGTGGCGGTTCTAGAGGGTGGTCCGAGTAGGGCCTTAGACCACCCTAGAATTTGGCCCAGAACCAGAAGTACCCCACCCCAAAAAATCGGTCCACTAACTCAAAGTCCAACACTGTAGCGTTGGAAGGAAGAGAAGCTGCAGAGAAGCACAAACCAGATCGGGAGGCAGCCGCGCTGCCCGTGCCCGCCGCGCCGCCGCCCGCGCCCGCCTATCGCCGCGCCGCGCCGCGCCGCCCCCCGTGCCCGTCGGTCGCCGCCCCGCCCGTGCAGCCCCCGCCCGTGCCCGCCTATCGCCGCGCCGCGCCGCCCGCGCCCGCCGGTCGCTGCCCCGCCCGTGCAGCCCCCGCCCGTGCCCGCCTGTCACCGCGCCGCCGCCTCCCGACTCGGCCGCCTTTTCTGGATCCCCTCGGGCGGCGCCTCCATCTCTGTCTGCCTGTACTGTAGGACATATATATATAAATATACAGAGAGCTATGTACTGCAGTATATATATAAATATAACCAAAGAGAAGTGCCTCCCGTCCCGACTTACTTAGTTTGTTTGATTAATTTATGATGAAGCGCAGTGGCCATAAATTATTTAAGGATCAAGGATCAAGAGGTACATATTGTAATTTTATAGATGAAAAATTTAATTTGTTATAAATTAATTGGCATGTCCGCTTTAATAGTTTAATATACTTTGGTAATTTTGCAGATTTGAGGACCTTTTGGTCCGGTGGTGGCACCTCCAATCTTTTTGCTGGTGATGGCGGAGCTACAAATTTACCAGATATTGAAGTAGAGATTAAAGAACATGAAGAAGATGAAGATGACTTTGACTCAGACGAGTTTGAACAGGCTGTTGCCGCGATTGATATTCATCGTCACTTGGTTAGTCTATTGACTTTACTTGTATCTTTCTATTTATTCTAAATATTTTTACTTATATAGTAGATGACGATCATGATATATTATATGTGTATAAACCAATATATTGAGAAATCTTTGATATCTATGTTATCGATTTCGCCACACCTTATTTTTTTCCGTCCTCCGCCACTGCCTCCATTTGCATGCATTGGTGGGTCCCACTCGAAAATTTTTGTGCACAAGAGATGGAGCTAGCTCCTAGACACTGATTCATGGGCCCAGGTCGTGATGGTCTAGGAATGGCAGAGAGGGTTGGGTAGGAAAACTGGTGAAAACTGATTTTGAGGGGTTTTCCTGGATTTTTCTCTTCCTCTCTCTTTAAAAATCAAATTGACCAAGCAAAAGTAGTGTTAAAAATGTGGTGATTTTTGTGTAGCTAGCCCAGACTACCTAGGTTCCATTTTCGAAAGTTTCACACAAAAATTCAAAATGGTTTGCTCACAGAAATTCAAACAAAAAGGACCCAGGCTGAAAATTGTTTGAATTTTTAAGTGGTCTAAACTAATGAATTAAATTCTGGAAAAATTATATTAATTCATGATAAATAAACCAATATTTGAATAAATTATCTCCTATATACACTTCTGTTCAATTTGATGCACTTTTTAGTAGTATTTTGTTTTTGCCGATTTTAGGGCTTAATTATTGAGGGTTTAAATATTGCAAACTTTAATTTTGCATGAAGCGACAATGCAAAAATTTGAAATGTGCACCCTAATGACAGTAGGACATAACACGATTTACCTGAAATTAAATCTAGGGCTTTGACATTTTTCTTTTATTTTTCTGATATTTTTTTCTCAACTAGGAGCACAGGAACAACAACCTCAGGAGGTGGCAGCTAAGTCTGATATAAGATGTGGCCTGTAGAAAAGCACGAGTGTGCTTTAAAAAGCATGCTAGAACTTTGGAGTGCGAATACTCACTTTTCCAGCCTGAATTTTGCAAAACTAATTTTTCGTAGATGTCCGTAGACTACTTATTTGCCTGATTTCGAGTTTGTATGCGAAAGTTATTGCTGTTTCAAGGAAGGTCCTCCGTGTCAGTGTTTTGGTGGAGGCTGGATGTTGCAGAGGACTGTAGAGGAACACAGAGAAGATTTATACTGGTTCAGGCCCTCGATGTGAGGTAATACCCTACGTCCAGTTGAGGTGTTATTCCTCTGAGGTGGTTGGTGATCGATGATCTTGTCTCTTGCCCTGAGAGGCGCCCTGCCTCCCTTTATATACTAGGGGACAGGGGTACATGATAAGGATCCCAGCCGGATACGGCCAAGCGATTTCCTTCTTAGAGATAGAGACCTATCCGACTAAGACTATGTTTCCTAGTTATACAAGGCAAAGCCTATCAGGTGCTATCTTATCTCTAATTACATGGTTCGGCCTATCCTCTATCTGAGTGGCCCATATGCTTGTCATGAGGTACCCGGGGCCCATGGCACCCACAGTAGCTCTTGAGACATTCATAGTTGAGTCACAGCTGATGCCAAGTGCTCATCCTCCACGGTGAAGTCTCCCCGAGTGCATTGCTCCCGAGTACTCTTTGTCCGAGTGCTTCTTCTCCTGAGTCCTGCTTCATGTCAGCTGGCAGCGAGGCTATGAAGGGCTTCATGTAGATGTATGAACAGTGTGCACCGAATAGGCGCACCTATTAGGTGTAGCCCCCGACTTTGTGCTTAATTGTGAAGACTATTAAACATAAAGTCAAAGATCTTTAACCGGGAAGTCTTTCCCGAGTAGATTACTACCGGTATCATGAGACTCTTCGATATCATGTCAACCGGAATATGATTTATAGTCTTGCCGAGTAGCATGCCCTCGTATATGTGACTCTTCAGCTTCATGTCAGTCGGAATATGTGTTTATAGTCTTGCCGAGTAGGATGCTACTCGTATATAGGACTCCTCAGCTTCATGTCAGCTGGAAAAAGGGGGGTTTATAGTCTTTCCCGAGTGGCGTCCCACCCAGAAGTTAGACTCCTCCGCGTCATGTCAGCGGGAATGAGAAATTTATAGTCTCTCCCGAGTAGTGCACTACTCGAAAGTTAGACTCCTCTGCGTCATGTTAGCGGGAATAATGTTGCTCATGGCAACTAATGGCCACGCATGTAGGTTGAGTACCACTTTATGAAAATAAATCCACGGCGTGGTCAGGTGTACTCGAGAAAGATACCTGCATCCCCAATTTTAATGAAGACTAGCTTGTGATCCTTGTAAGGATATATCCTCGAGACTTGGAGGATAAAACAGATACCCAAACATATATGTTTAGCAATAAGGCTCTCATGAAGCATATCTGTTTACCTCATCGGCTCCTGTTAGTAGCACCAGCGCTATAATTTCAACTCAGCCTGCGGGCGGCCCACATGGATCATGCTACTGTAGGAACTCATATCTTGGTGGCTACTACCAAATAAGCCGGCCTGAACCGACCTACCCAGCATAGCTCTATAGAAGTAGCATCCATTGCATGTCAGGATGAGTACTCAAGCATTGGTAATTGCAATTAGCCAGAAGAATCCTTGTCTGCAAGCCTTTTCGACTTATATTCTGGATGCAGCCCGGTTGCCACAGATGCCTGAGCAAGTATATAGCAGGATCTGCTTACCCTCCTCAGGTGTGACGCGGTGCATGAGAACTCCGGATGCTCTTTGACGACATAGGTCTTCTCTGACTTCAGGAAAGCCGAGCAGGGTATCCGAACCTTGCATTAGCATAGGATTCGGATGGCGACCCTCATGGGGCATACCCTACCCAACAGAGTTATAGCCAAGCTAGCTACCCGAACCTTGCATTAGCATAGGATTCAGCTAGCCACCCTCATGGGGCGTACCTAACCTGACAGAGTTGTGACCAAATAAGGTACCCGATCCTAGCATTAGCATAGGATTCGACTGGCGACCCTCATGGGGCGTACCCTACTTAGTTGAGTTGCGACCAAATAAAGTACCCGAACCTAGCATTAGCATAGGATTCAGCTGGCGACCCTCATGGGGTGTACCTCACCCAGCCGAGTAGTATACGACCCCCTACTAGCGCCGGAGGTCGGTTGTCAACTCACATGGAGCGAAGCCAGGGAAGATGACGTCTCGACTAGCGTAAGTACTCAGTCAGTAGCCCTCATGGAGCATTCCGAGTGATTCTTGGCAGACTTGTTCAGCCCCCGAGCATAGGAGATACGCTTGCAGCCCTGAGTTCCTGTCACTCGTATCCGGAGCTGGCTCTGCACTATAAACATATCGGATGAGTAGCATCTGATGATGAAAACAATCACCCGAATAAAATGTATTTTACAATATATGTAAATATGAGTTCTTCCTCTTATTGATATTAATTTCTCCGAGTAGCTGACCCCTTACATTTAAGCACTCTGCCCGACTAATCATAGCCCCCTAGCGTCGGGAGTTGGCTCATGGCTCTTTCCCAGATAGCGTTTTGGGTGACTTGATTTCGTCTTTCATGGAGCAAAGTTTCACAGATCAGGATTTATGCTACTCGAATACTTTTGCAATCATTTAAGAGCAAAAACAGAAAAAAGTGCAGCTTGTACACCTATTAGGTGTAAGCGGCTGCGGCATTGGCAAGGCCGAGTGAAGAATTATTTATCAGGAAGCGACTTAGCTGTTCGGTATTTCGGAGTGGGGATGCCATCCTTGCGTTTGAGCTTGTGAGCCCCCGAGCATGTCACTTGTTGTTCTGATAATCTTCGGTTGTAGGAGGTCGAAGACGGTTGTGACCGACTGCCACAATGAAGCCGTCTGACTTGCGTTTGTGATTCCCGGCTTTAGTCGAGACCACGTCGTCGGTGTCCTTCCGCTTCTTCTGTCAGGGTGCCTTTTTGTCATCGAGGGCCTCAGCAATAGCTTGGGCCGAGTTGGCGTATTTGTTCGCCATGTCAAATAAAGCCTTGACAGAGTTGGGAGGCTTCCGCGTGAATTTGTCGATGAACGAGGTGTCTTTGACTCCTTTTCGAAAGGCGGATGTGACAACCTCATCCTTGATATTCGGGATTGAATTCTTCTTCTCAGAAAACCTCTTGATGAAGTCATGAAGAGACTCGTTCTTCCTTTGATGCAACTAATATAAATCGTACTCGGAAGATGGCCTCTTGTATGTTCCCTGAAAGTTGGCGATGAAGCGTTCCCGGAGTTCTCCCCAGGAGCCAATTGATTGGTTGGGAAGTCCAGTTAGCCATGTCCTCGCTGAGTCAGCTAAAGCGATTGGGAGGTAGTTAGCCATGACTTTGTGATTTCCTCCAGCTGCTCGGATCGCCAGAGTGTAGGCCGTGAGCCAGGACTCGGGGTTGGTCTTGCCGTCGTATTTTTCAATTCTTGTAGGCTTGAAACCCGATAGCCAGTTGACCTGTTGTAGCTTTTGGGTGAAGGCCGGTATGCCTTCATCGCTCATGGTGGAGGCCGAAGCGCTCGTTCTCGTCTTCCAGTTGGCGTTGCTTGTCTTCCTCTCGTTCGCGGTGCCGAGCGTTGATGTCTTGCTGAAGGTCACGCCATGGTTGGCCTTGGAGCCGCCAGTTGTTGTTGGGGTTGCCGAGTGACGTTTGGCATGACTCCGTGTGCTGCCGACTAGAGCCGGCCGCTCGGCATCGCTTGGAGGTGAACAAGACTGCCGTTGGGGATGCCGACCGGTTAGTCGGTGTGAGGGTATCACCCGATTGTTGGTGCTACTGACATGCAGCAGAGGTAAGCATGGCTTTTATCCTTGCGATCGTCGGGGTGGCCTGGTGATCAGGCCCGAACTGGAGTGTATCCAGTAGAGTTGCAGCAGCCATGATGTTCTATTGACGAGTAATGAAGACGTCGTGGTCACCAAGTCGAGTTTGGAGGATTTGTTGCTGCCCAGCCCTGCGTAGCTCGTCATTGCGGTCCTTGGGCTCGGCCTCCTCTTGTTGTCACAGCCGGCTGGCCTCCTCCTCTTGTTGCTCGCGTAGTTGGCGTGATTCCTGGGTAGGAGTAGAGCCTTTGGATGCCATGAAGATTTCTCGTGGCAGGGAGAAGCTTGCCGAACTGCTGTCCGACTTAGAGTCAGAATCCGACTGAGAGTCATAATCCGACTGAGAGTCGTAGTCGGAATAGTTGATGGGGCTGATAATAACTCCAACCTCCCTGGATCCGATCTTGAGCGGCTCTAGGCCGTATCTGAGTCAAATTCCAGGGGATCAGGTTTGCCACGTCGGATGTTGTCTGAAGATATCCATGGCATTGCCGAGTCTGTACGGGAGATTGACGATCTCTTCCCTTCTTAGCTCGATCTTGGCCGGCTCAAGGCCGAGTCCGAGACGAACACCAAAGGAAAGAGTTGTCCCGAGACCCGGACAAGATGAAGATTGCCGCAGCAAGTTGTTGACGCTGAAAATCACCGACAACGTCGGGAACGAGCCGATGATATGGTTCGGCACCTAGAGACACGCGAAGGCCTAGGAGATTTGCTTAACTCTAGTGCAGGTCCTAAATCTTGAGGTTCGTAGGCGTGCCAGTCAATTTGACCTTGCAATTGACAAGGAGATAGAAAATATGAGATCGTTGAGCCAATCAGCTGGAAGGCGAATTGGACTCACCCCATCGGCCGATGGCCGATATAGACAAAGCACTTATACATCGACTGGGAGCTGATGATGGCATAGATGGATAAGATAAATATACCATGTGGCTAAGGAGCCAATAACACTATAAATAAATAAACTAGCCGATTACTGACATGAAATGTATCGGCCGGAAAGTCGATAACGGTGTAGAGTGCCAAAAACGTGTAGCGATGCAATCGGCCTTAATTAACAAAAGATAACCTATCGGCTAAGCACTCCGATAGAACATCGCATAAACATCCATCGGCTCATTAAGGATAGAATTATTATCACCAGTCTAACAGATCGGACCTAACCGTTGCAGCACAGACTGACGATGATAACAGAACCTCGATGGGCCGATAGATCTAATGCAATCGTGATGTAAAATATGATAACTTATCGGCTATGCATCCCGATAAAATGCTTGCATAAAACCGATCAGCCTAGCAGGAATAATCTATCACACAGTTTAGTAGGTCGGACCTAACCGATGCAGCACAAACTGATGATAAGTTACGCCCAGTAAGCCGATAAGCCTATGCACACGTGATGTGATATATCTACTCGGCCTATGAGATCAAACCTAACTGATGCAGCCGTAGAGAGAACAGATATATCGTGGTAAGCCGACTACCGTAGGCTGACTAGAATATCGGACCTAACCGAGGAAGTCCTAGCCGGTACGGTAGTCGAGGTAACAAGACTTACCCTCTCGCAGGAGGTCGAACTTAACCGATGCAGCCCAGCTCGAGAAGCAAGAACCCGTTGAATAGGGTGGCGATGCGCCGAAGTTTGTATTGATTTGTTTGATAGTTTACAAGGTACCCGGGCATACGTATTTATACCCCGAGTTGATACAGTCCTGATCGGATACGAAACAGGAGTTTCCTAATTTCAAAAAAGGAAAATAACAAGTCCTGACCGGGCACGAGATCAGGTTTCCTAAAAATTATTATCTCTACCTAATTTATAAATAAGATACTAACTGCCTCTCCATGGTCTTCACGATTCCTTCTTGAATTCAGCTTCTTCTGGATTTAATTCCCGCCAGTTAACCATGATTTTTCCTGAACCAAATCCAATAAAGATCCGTACCAAATTTTGGTGTTAACACATGCCCCCCAATTTCGGAGTTTGTTATCGAACTTCGAAATTCTTCTGTTTGGGCTTCAGATTCCTTTCACACCGAGGCGGCCCAAGGTAGCCCACTTTCCTTAAATGTTTGAAACAGTGCCAACGGCCTCGTTTCCCACCCGGTCATCATACCTCTATAAACCGCTTCGCCTTCCTAGCCCCCTTTCTTTACGCTTTCACATCACCAGAGTCCTTTCCACTTCCTCCAAGACCTCGACGAACTCCGGTGATCCAGGCGAACCACTGCGGTCTTCTTCTTCAACCTCCGATCTTCGCTCATCTTCTTCTTCCGCAATGGCTTCCGCGAATGCTGTCCCAGAGGTAATCTCCTTGTCTAATCGTCTTCTCTATCTCGCAACCTAGATTGAATCTGCTCCTGTTCCTCGTGTTCTTGTTTACTGTAGCACTTAGCGACCAGATTTTGATTCTGCCGTAATCTCTTTCCGTTTCTCGTGTTATTGTATATTGTAGCACCTTAGAGACCAGATTTTGATTCCGGCCGCCGATTACCCGAACTTCTTCTACCATGGTCCCATGGGCAGTGAAGATCCTACAGATTTCATTAACGCTGAAACTCAACGCATTCCCTTCAAGAACTCCGCCATGTTAGTCAGCGATTGGAACAACAGTTTTAGATCATGGCCGAGCAAACTTCCCGGGTGGAGGAACTAGTATAACAGAGTATCGGCGGCTAAAAGAACTCTTTGGGATGAAGCAGACATCGGCCACTGCATCAATCTCTCGCTAGCTGAGATAGAGAGGAATGAACCTCTGCTTGCATTGGCCTCATACTTTTGGTCAGACGCCCTCAACGCCTACCTATTTGGACATGGGCCGATGACCCCAACTTTGATAGATGTAACTAGGAAGCCGATGTTCAACAATGGATCGGCTTAACCCTGGCATTTCATGATATTCCCAAGCGAAACAATCTCGAAACTCTTTCAACAATTTTATTAATTCTTCTCGGAGTTTAGGACACAATTTTTTACTTATGTACGTCGGCCTTGGCCTATCTCCTGGTCCTATATCAATTTCCTCCAAATCATCGGCCGACGTAAATCCTTGTCCCAATTTCTCTTCGAAGTCTTCAATAGTGCCCATCAGAGTAATAGTTTTGAGCCGACTTGCCGGATCGGCTGTATCTCCTGACTGGTGATCTTAAGATAATACCCTTCCCATACTTTTCTAGATAAACAATCGATACCGTCAGCTTCCCAGATCGGCAAATCAGTCATTGCAATGTTGGTCGATTGATCCGCTGGGATTACCTCGACTTGATCTCCCTGCCATTGTATCAGACTTTGATGCATCGTCGAAGGCACGCAATAGTTTGCGTGAATCCAATCCCTGCCAAGGAGTAAACTATATGATCCTTTTCCATCGAGGACAAAAAACATGGTAGGCAATGTCTTGTTCCCCACTGTTAGTTCCACGTTCAACACACCTTTCGTCTCCGATGAATTCCCGCCGAAGTCCTTTAACACCATATTTTTCTTGATCAAATCTTCGGCAGTTTTCCCCAACTTCCGGTACGTGGCATACAGCATTAGATTAACAGCTGCTCCCCCATCGACTAGCATCTTCGTCATCGGCTTCCCATTCACAAAGCCCTTAATATATAATGGCTTCAAATGCCGATGACTAGATTCTTCAGGCTTATCAAATATAGCCTGATCAGGTCACAACGTCAACTGAGCAAACATCTCCTCATCGCCCTCTTCATCAGATGAAAACTCTTTGTATTCCCTAGGCAGAAAGAAAACCATGTCTACTGGAGCCGATGGACCAACCTCATCGTCATTTTTCTTCACGCGCCATACCCGCTTAGTCCTCTTGTGACGATGATCGGCTTCCTTGTAGTCCCGCCGTTGCTCTTCCTGTTGCTCCCGGTGCCGTAACCGCTGTGCCCTTCTTTTCTGATTTTTTGTAAATATCCCACTAGGACACCACTGAGGATTTTGGATTTGTTTTTCATGTACTTCCTCTTCACCATTTTCTTCAAAGAATTCTTTGCGGATCGGCCCTAATCGGCTATGTACCGATGCTCTTTTCCCAGGCAGCCGATCCTGTGAAAACCTTTCCTGCTGATCATGCCGATATCCCATACTACTACACTCAGGGCAATCTTGAATTGTCAGCAATCTCATACCCTGATCCCAACAGAACCTGAAAAAGGGCAATCCTAATGCGGATTATATCTTTCACTGTCTGGCTCAATCCATCGTTCTTCATGGCTTGAATATTTTTCTATCAGGTCCGATGAAGTAATTCTTGTCCTCTTACCCCAACGCCTTCCTCCATCGGCCTGATCCCTTGATGATCCTGCATAAACCATATTCATAGGGAATGGATGTCCATCTATTTTCATTAGCTTTTTGTCTTCAAATTTGATCCTCCCCTGTTCAACAGCCGATTGAATTTGTTGCCGAAAAACTTTGCACTCATTGGTGTGGTGCGATATCATGTTGTGCCACTTGCAATATCTCTTCCTCTTCAGTTCTTCGGCTGATGGAATCACTTGATTTGGCAGAAGTTGTATCTGTTTCTCCTGTAACAGTAAATCGAAGATTTTATCGGCTTTATTAATGTCGAAGTCATATCGCTCCTCCTTGCCGATATCCTTCACCCATGGGCATGATACTGATTTCTTGTTCCTAGCCCACTCCGCCAATCCAACTTCAGTATCGGATTCTTCATCATCTGAGTCCGATGAATAAACCTGTACCTGAGCAACCCTTCTCTGATATTTATCCTTTTTCGCCTCTTGAAATCGGCTTTCATGAGCCGATACCTTCTGTACCAGGTGTGCCAGGGACTCGAACTCTTGTGATGAAAATCTCTCTTTAATTGGCGCTAAGAGACCCTGAAAAGCCAAGTTGGCTAGATGTCCGTTGCTCAGACTTAAGCTGTAACATCGGTTTCTAACGTCCCGAAACCTCTGGACATATTCCGGCACCGTTTCATCTGGTCTCTGCCTAACCGATGTTAAATCTGTCAGTCTCATCTCATGGATTCCAGCAAAGAAGTATTTGTGAAACTATTTTTCTAGATCGGCCCATCCCCGAACTGAATTCGGCGGTAATGAGGAGAACCATGTAAAGGCCAATCCAGACAATGACAAGGGGAAAAACCTAACTCTCAGAGCCTCATCAGCCGATGCTTCTCCACACTATGCCAAGAATCGGCTAATATGCTCTACTGTAGATATGCTGTCCTGCCCTGAGAACTTGGAAAAATCTGGGACTCTGTATCGGTGTGGTAATGGTACTCTATCAAACCACTCGGGATATGGATGCCAATACATAAATGTTTGCTCCTTTGGCTTTATCCCAAATTGTTCCCTCACTATTTCCGCAACCCTTGCCGATAAGTCTTCTTCCCTTGGGACTTCCTGCTGATACTGTATGGGTGGAGTTTGTAGCCAATTCTGCCTAGGATGTTCTCTCTGATAATTACCTAGATCGGCAATACCTCCTGGATAATTCTGTTGATATCCTCCATAATAAGCAGACTGATGGTATCCAGCAGGAATATCTTGTTGCCCCCCAGCCTGGTTGTGTGAAAACAAGTTTTCTGGTACATCTTTTATGGTGCCATAGGTAACTTGATTTGGCTCCATCTTTAGCGGGAGATATACAGGACCTCGAGCAGGCTCTTGAGCAATCGATCCATCTACTGCCTTCTTGATGAGGTTATGGAGCGTGTTCACCAGGATCCCTGATTGATTGATGAGCGCGTGATGTACTGCTTCATTCACCATCTCCTGTAAGGGTTTTACTGGTGGACTCTCAGGTGGTGTATGGCTCGATTCTCCAACCAGAACTGGTTTTGGAAACTGAGATTTTTGAATCGGCCCTTGTCGCGTCATGCCGAAAGATTCCAAGCAGAGTTTCTGAAAATTGGCCATATTTTGCTTGACTTGCTGTCTCTGCTCATCTGTTAAATCCTCCATGCTGACCGGGATTATGTTGTCTGTTTTGATCTCTTTTCCGGCCATGTTGAAATTCCGGGTCCCACCGGGCGTGCCAAAAACGTGTTGACGCCGAAAATCACCGGCAACGTCGGGAACGAGCCGATGATATGGTTCGGCGCCTAGAGACACGCAAAGGCCTGGGAGATTTGCTTAACTCCAGTGCAGGTCCTAAATCTTGAGGTTCGTAGGCATGCCAGTCAATTTGACCCTGCAATTGACAAGGAGATAGAAAATATTAGATCGTTGAGGCAATCGGCTGGAAGGCGAATTGGACTCACCCCATCGGTTGATGGCCGATATAGACAAAGCACTTATACATCGACTAGGAGCCGATGATGGCATAGATGGATAAGATAAATATACCATGTGGCTAAGGAGCCAATAACAATATAAATAAATAAACTGGCTGATTACTGACATGAAATGTATCGGCCGGAAAGCCGATAACGATGTAGAGTGCCAAAAACGTGTAGCGATGCAATCGGCCTTAATTAACAAAAGATAACCTATCGGCTAAGCACTCTGATAGAACATCGCATAAACATCCATCGGCTCATTAAGGATAGAATTATTATCACCAGTCTAATACATCGGACCTAACCGTTGCAGCATAGACTGACGATGATAATAGAACCTCGATGGGCCGATAGATCTAATGCAATCGTGATGTAAAATATGATAACTTATCGGCTATACATCCCGATAAAATGCTTGCATAAAACCGATCAGCCTAGCAGGAATAATCTATCACGCAGTTTAGTAGGTCGGACCTAACCGATGCAGCACAAACTGATGATAAGTTACGCCCAGTAAGCCGATAAGCCTATGCACACGTGATGTGATATATCTACTCGGCCTATGAGATCAAACCTAACTGATGCAGCCGTAGACAGAACAGATATATCGTGGTAAGCCGACTACCGTAGGCCGACTAGAATATCGGACCTAACCGAGGAAGTCCTAGCCGGTACGGTAGTCGGGGTAACGAGACTTACCCTCTCGCAGGAGGTCGAACTTAACCGATGTAGCCCGGCTCGAGAAGCAAGAACCCATTGAATAGGGTGGCAATGCGTCGAAGTTTGTATTGATCTGTTTGATAGTTTACAAGGTACCCGGGCATATGTATTTATACCCCGAGTTGATACAGTCCTGATCGGATACGAAACAGGAGTTTCCTAATTACAAAAAAGGAAAATAACAAGTCCTAACCGGGCACGAGATCAGGTTTTCTAAAAATTATTATCTCTACCTAATTTATAGATAAGATACTAACTGCCTCTCCATGGTCTTCACGATTCCTTCTTGAATTCGGCTTCTTCTAGATTTAATTCCCGCTAGTTAACCATGATTTTTCCTTAACCGAATCCAATAAAGATCCGTACCAAATTTTGGCGTTAACACAAGTCGATGAGGGTTGCTGCAGCGTCGTGTGGGCCGACTGGCGCGGAGTCGGCCGGTTCCCTGGCAAATCGGATCGAGTCCGAGTCGGCCAAGGTGAGATTGCTGATCTGGTCGACGACGAAGTTGAGGCTTCCGAATGAAATTGTATCTCCGGAGGAGAGTTTGCCGCCGTCGACTCCTATTGCTGGATCCATCGAGCTTGTAGATGTAGATCCCGCCGAAGCCCCTACCTGGCGCGCCAACTATCGATGCTCTGCACCGGCAATAAAACTATAGGGCTACTCGACGAAGGTGAATTCGGTGGATTGCAAAGGAACACAGAGAAGATTTATACTGGTTCAGGCCCTCGATGTGAGGTAATACCCTACGTCCAGTTGAGGTGTTATTCCTCTGAGGTGGTTGGTGATCGATGATCTTGTCTCTTGCCCTGAGGGGCGCCCTGCCTCCCTTTATATACTAGGGGACAGGGGTACATGATAAGGATCCCAGCCAGATACGGCCAAGGGATTTCCTTCTTAGAGATAGAGACCTATCCGACTAAGACTATGTTTCCTTGTTATACAAGGCAAAGCCTGCCGGGTGCTATCTTATCTCTAATTACATGGTTCGGCCCATCCTCTATCCGAGTGGCCCATATGCTTGTCATGAGGTACCCGGGGCCCATGACACCCACATAGGGTGATCAAGGATGTGATATATGACACTAAAACAGAACACACAATGACCAACACTAGCACAAGATGATTAGTAGGAGGGACAACATAGATGGTTTGTGGGGGCGTGGCGGATGGACCACGAACTGGACTCAAACACAATCTAAGCCAGCAACCGAACTCAACCTAGGACACAAACTCAACACTACGGACTCTAAAACAAAATTATGCAAAAAGGCTAAACGTGGTTGAAGGATAGGGAAAAACCTACGACTACCAATTTTGTTTTTGTGGCTTTTCTAGACTCTAGGTATAGGAAACAAAGATTGAAAACGGGACGGGAAAAAAATACCTAACGGGCAACCTTCGCTCTGATACCACTTGATGGCAACGGGGTGTCCGATCTTCCATTAGGTAAGGATAACTCTCGATTTGGGGGAGAATTGACACTCACGATCCGGCTTCTGATCACCAAGACCCGAACCCTACAATCGCAGTACCACGTCTCCTCTCATTATCAACTATGCGCTGCCTGGTTGACCTCGCCACGAAGGCTAATCCCTGCATGCGAATCGAAGAACACAAGCAAGAACAAGGAATATTGCAACTCAACTTGCAGATGAATGATTATACTCTTGAAGTTGGGGTCTCACAAGCCGATAAACGGCAAAACTGTTCAAAGACAGAATAATCTAAGCAAAACCCACCCTAAACGGCAGCGGCTAGTGAATATATATGAGTTAGGACATCCTAGGGTGAGGGTTTGCCCTGTGAGGGGCACACTCCTCATGGGTTTAGCCCACGACACAAATACAAAGCCCAAAGGCCTAAATTGACTCGGACAGGAAAGATGACACAACTTGTTTCAACGATTCTGGACAGCTTAGGAGGAATTTTGGTGTGAAACCAAAACCATCTGAAAGTAGACTTCATAATATTTCCACGAAGTACTTGTAGGCCCTATAACTCCGTCTGGATCAAAAGTTATGGCCGTTTGAAGTTGACGCTGTCTCCCAGCCCGAAACTGAATCGGTCTCAGGAATAGGAGTTTACTTGCACTTGTTGTCTCCACTCTAATATTTGGTTCCTTGAGCTATTCTCCATGGTCTTCTCCCAGGTTCCTAATAACAATAAAATCATCACAAGAATTAAATAGCATGTCATTCGTAGAAATATTTCCATGTAAGCTTAGGAATGCATTCACCTGGCGATTAAGTTGACGGGCACGTGTGCGAGTAATTGGTCCATGGATCTGTGGCACATCTTCTTCAACATGAGGAGGTTGTAAGTGTGTATCTAAAGAAGTGATGTTGTCATCAGCTTCATTGCAAACTTCCAAGGAACATACGAGAGGCCATCTTCCAAGTATGATCTATACCAGTGCTATCAAAGGATGAACAAGTCCCTTCACGACTTCATCACGCAGCTTTCCATGAAGAGGAACTCAATCCCCAAAATCTAGGATGAGGTCGTCATCGCCGCCTTCCGCAAGGGAGTCAGAGATACCCCGTTCATCGCTAAGTTTACTTGGAAACCTCCCAACTCTATCAAGGCTTTATTCGATATGGCAAACAAATACGCCGACTCGGCCGACGTTGTTGCTGAGGCCCTAGATGACAAGAAGGAGCCCCAACAGAAGGAGTGGAAGACACCGGACGATACAGCCCGGACTAAGTCCGGCAACCGAAAATGCAAGTCAGACAACGTTGTGGCAGCAGTCGAACGCAGTCGACTGCGACCCCTTAGGACAGACGAATACCAAAAAGTCATGAACAGGCCATGCCCTTTCCACCCAAAGGGAAAGCACGCGGCTAAAAACTGCTTCATGCTTAAGAAGTTTGCTTCTGAGCAGACATCTACGTCTGGCGAGCAGAAGGACAAGGATAAGCCAGACTCGGGCGCAGCTGGCTACTATCAAGATCCCCAGGTTGAGCTCAATCACATATTTGGAGGGCCGTCTGTGTATGAATCCAAGCGCAAACAAAAATTAACCGCCCGAGAGGTGAACTCGGTCTCATCAGACGCCCCCCAATACCTGTGCTGGTCGGAAATGGCAATCACCTTTTGACCGCATGGGATCATCCCGATCGAGTAACTCATCTAGGGCGCTACCCACTCGTCCTAGACCTGGTCATCAGAAGTGTCAAACTGAAGAAGATTCTCATCGATGGAGGAAGTGCTCTCAACATCTTGTTTTCCAAGGCACTCGACGAGATGAAGATACCTTGATCCGAGCTGTGGCCGAGTACAGCTCCCTTTCACGGGGTAATCCCTGGCCTCTCTTCTACTCCACTCAGATAGATCACTCTGCTAGTTACTTTTGGCATGCAAGAGAATTTTTTGCACCGAGAACATCTGCTTCGAGGTTGCCGAGTTCGATACCGCGTATCACGCTATACTCGGAAGGCCCGCACTAGCCAAGTTCATGACAATGCCCCATTATACATACATGGTGCTTAAGATGCCAGGACCAGCAGGAGCACTTTCCTTGCATAGCGATGTTAAGCAAGCCTTCACTTGCAACAAGGAGAGTTGCAAGTTGGCCCACTCTCATGAAGTGGTAGTCGGACGAAGCAATATCCGACTAGCTGCATCAACTGCAAATGAGGATGATCACGTTTCGGCGAAGAATGCAGCCAAGTCGAGAATTTTAGCGGATTTGGAAATGAAGAAGATTCCCCTGGACCCTTCCGACCCCACCAAGACTACGCTTGTCAGGACCGGACTCGACCCCAAATAGGAAGTCATGCTCATCACCTTCCTCCAGTCAAACAGGGATATATTTGCTTGGAACCTATCCAACAAGCCTGGTGTACCAAGAGAGGTGATCGAGCATTCCCTAAACATCAAGTCGGATGCCAAACCAGTCAAGCAACAACTACAGTGCTTCACACAAAACCACAAAGATACTATTTGGGAGGAGATAACCAGGCTCCTCGCAGCCGGGTTCATCAAAGAGGTCTACCACCCGAATTGGCTGGCAAATCCAATTCTGGTCCGAAAGAAGAACAGTAAATGGCGCATGTGCATCGACTATATTGACATAAATAAAGCGTGTCCCAAAGATCCATTTGGTCTTCCAAGAATAGATCAGGTGGTCGATTCAATTGCGGGATGCGAATTACTCAGTTTTCTCGACTGTTACTCAGGATACCATCAAATCAGCCTAAAAGTGGAGGGCTACCGGAAAACTTCTTTCATCATGCCACTCAGGGCATACTGCTACGTCACTATGCTGTTCGGGTTGAAAAACGCTGGCGCAACATATCAACGTGCTATCCAGCAGTGTCTTCACACTCAACTCGGGCACAATGTAGAGGCATATGTCGATGACGTGGTGATCAAGACCAAAAGTCAAGGAGGACCTCATTGCCAACTTGGAACAAACTTTTCAAAGCCTTCGAAGATTCAAGATAAATCTGAACCCAGAAAAGTAAGTCTTCGGAGTACCTTCGGGAAAACTTCTCGGCTTCATCGTATCGCAACGTGGCATTGAGGCAAATCCAAAGAAAATCACATTTCATGAACATGGCGCCCCCGACTAGCCGGAAGGACGTACAGAAGCTGACCGGCTGCATGGTGGCACTCAGTCGATTCGTTTCCCGACTCACAATGGGGTATGCCTTTTTTCAAATTACTGAAGAAAGTTGATAATTTTCAATGGATGCCAGAAGCCCAACAAGCCTTTGAAGACTTAAAGAAGTTCCTCATGTCACCACCCGTGTTGGCTTCACCAATGCCCCAGGAACCAGTTATGTTGTATCTGACAGCAACCACTCAGGTAGTCAGCACAGTGTTGGTAGTCGAGCGGGCAGAGCCAGGGCATATACAAAAGGTTCAACAACCAGTTTATTTTGTTAGTGAAGTCCTAGACAAATCCAAGATGAGATATCCCCAAGTCCAGAAGCTGCTATATGGCTTGCTTATAATTGTCCGGAAGTTGGTGTACTATTTTCAGTCAAATCAGGTTACAATCATCACATCGTATCCACTCGGGGACGTCCTACACAATCGCAAAGCCACTGGCAGAATCACTGAATGGGAGCTCGAGTTGATGGCATTTGACATTGTTTTTCAGCCACGGACAACAATCAAGTCACAAGTACTTGCCGACTTTGTGGCCAAGTGGACAGAAGTTCAGACAGCTACATCAATAGACAAGCTAGAATACTGGATGATGTACTTCGACAGTTCTCTATAGATCGGCGGAGTAGGGGCTGGCGTCATTCTAACGTCACCCACTGGAGAAAAATTCAAATATGTCTTTCAGATACATTTTCCAACATCTCACAATGTCGCCTAGTATGAGGCACTTATCCACGGACTCTGCATCGCCATATCACTTGGCATCCACCAACTGGTAGTTCGCGGGGATTCTCAACTCATGGTAAACCAAGTCATAAAAGACTGGACGTGTCTGAATGACAACATGACGGCGTACTATCAAGAAGTACGGAAGCTGAAAAACAAGTTTGACGGGCTGGTGTTAACGCCAAAATTTGGTATGGTTCTTTATTAGATTCGGTTAAGGAGTGAATTACACTTGGATGGCAGAAATTAATCCAGAAGAGACCGAGTTTGGAAAGGGATCGTGAAGACCACGGAGAGGCAGTTAATATCTTATCTATAAATTAGGCAGAGATAATAATTTTTAGGAAACCTGATCTCGTGTCCAATCAGGGCTTGTTAATTTTCCTTTTATAGTTAGGAAACTCCTGTTTCGTGTCCGATCAGGATTGTATCAAACTCAGGGTATAAATACGTATGCCTAGGTACCTTGTAGATCATCACACAGATCAATACAACTTTGGCGCATAGCCACCCGACGGGTTCTTGCTTCTCGAGCCGGGCTGCATCGGTTAAGTTCGACCTCCTGCGAGAGGGTAAGTCTCGTTACCCCGACTATCGTATCGGCTAGGACTTCCTCGGTTAGGTCCGATATTCTAGTCGGTCGACGGTAGTTGGCTTACCACGATATATCTATTCTGTCTACGGCTGCATCAGTTAGGTTTGATCTCATAGTCCGAGTAAATATATCACATCACGCGTGCATAGATTTATCGGCTTACTAGGTGTAATTTATCATTAGTTTGTGCTGCATCGGTTAGGTCCGACCTACTAAACTGCCAGCGATAAATTATTCCTGCTAGGTCGATAGATTTCATGCAAGCGTCTTATCGAGATGTATAGCCGATAAGTTACCATATTTTACATCACAATTGCATTAGATCTATCGGCTCATTCAGGTTCTTTTATCATTATTAATCTGTGATGCATCAGTTTAGTTTGACCTACTAGATTGATAATAATAGATTTATCCTTGTTAAGCCGATGGATGTTTATGCAATGTTTTATCGGAGTGCCTAGCTGATAAGTTATCTGCTATTAAATACAGCCGATTGCATTTTCTTTATTTTATGTATTTACACTATCATCGGTTTTCCAGCCGATGCATATGTTCTATCAGCAGTCGGCTAGTTTATTATTTCATTATATTATCATCAACTTGTCGCAGTTATCTTTTTATGCCATCATCGTCTTCCAGTCGATGTATAAGTGCTATAGTCCATATCGGTTATCGGCCGATGAAACGAGTCCAAATTGGCTTCCAGCCGATTGGCTCACTGATCTAATACTTTCTATCTCCTTGTCAATTGCAGGGTCAAATTGACTGGCACGCCTACGAACCTCAAAATTTAGGACTTGCACTGGAGTTAAGCAAATCTCCCAGGCCTTCGCGTGTCTAGTGCATCGAACCATATCATCGGCTCGTTCCCAACGTTGCCGGTGATTTTCGGTGTCAACACGTTTTTGGCACGCCTGGTGGGACACGGAATTTCGACATGGCCGGAAAAGAGATCAAAACAGACAATGTGATTCTGGTCAGCATGGAAGATCTAACTGATGAGCAGAAACAACAAGTCGAGCAGAATATGGCCAATTTTCAGAAACTCTGTTTGGAATCTTTTGGCATTATGCGACAAGGGCCGATTCAAAAATCTCAATTTGCAAAACCAGTTCTAGTCGGAGAATCGAGCCGTACACCACCTGAAAGTCCACCAAAACCCTTACAAGAGATGGTAAATGCAGCAGTGCATCACGCGCTTATCAATCAGTCAGGAATATTGGTGAACACGCTGCATAACCTTATCAAGAAGGCGGTGGATGGATCAATTGCTCAAGAGCCCAATCGGGGTCCTGTTTACCTCCCACCAAAGATGGAGCCAAATCAAGTCACTTTTGGCACTAGAAAAGATATACCGGAAAATTTGTTTTCACATATATAGAACTAGGCTGGGGGGCAACAAGATATTCCTTCAGGATACCATCGAACGGCTTATTATGGGGGGTATCAGCAAAATTATCCAGGAGGTGTTCCCGATTCAGATAATTATCATAGAGAATATCCTAAGCAGAATCGGCTACAAACTCCACCTATACAGTATCAACAGGAAAGCCCAAGGGAGGAAGATTTATCGACAAGGGTTGCAGAGATAGTAAGAGAACAATTTGGGATAAAACCAAAGGAGCAAAAATTTATGTATCGGCATCCGTATCCTGAGTGGTTTGATAGAGTTCCAATATCACACCGATACAGAGTCCCAGATTTTTCTAAGTTCTCAGGACAGGATAGCATATCTACAGTAGAGCATTTTAGCTGATTCTTGGCATAGTGTGGAGAAGCATAGGCTGAGGAAGCTCTGAGGGTTAGATTTTTTCCCTTGTCATTATCTGGATCGGCCTTTACATGGTTCTCTTCATTACCACCAAATTCAGTTCGAGGATGGGCCGATCTAGAGAAACAATTTCATAAATACTTTTTTGCTGGGATCCATGAGATGAGGCTGACGGATCTAACATCGGTTAGACAAAGGCCAGATGAAATGGTATCGGAATACGTCCAGCGGTTTGGGATGTTAGAAACCGATGTTATAGTCTGAATCTAAGTGATGGGCATCTAGCCGAGTTAGCTTTTCAGGGTCTCTTAGCTCCCATTAAAGAAAGGTTTTCATCACAAGAGTTCGAAAGTCTGGCGCACCTGGTGCAGAAGGTTCGATGCTCATGAAAGCCGATTTCAAGAAGCAAAAAAGGAGAAGTTTCAGAAAAGGGTTGCTCAGGTGCAAGCTTATTCATCGGACTCAGATGATGACGGATCCGATGTTGAAGTTGGATTGGCGGAATGGGCTAGAAATAAGAAATCAGTATCATGCCCATGGGTGAAGGATATCGGCAAGGAGGAACGATATGATTTTGACATCAATAAAGCCGATAAAATCTTCGATCTATTACTGCAGGAAAAACAGATACAGCTTTTGCCGAATCATATAATTCCATCAGCCGAAGAACTAAAGAAGAAGAGATATTGCAAGTGGCATAACACGATATCACACCACACCAATGAGTGCAAAGTTTTTCGGCAACAAATTCAATCGGCTGTCGAACAGGGGAGGATCAAATTTGAGGACAAAAAGCCGATGAAAATTGATGGACATCCATTCCCCGTAAACATGGTTTATGTGGGGTCATCAAGGGATCAAGCCGATGAAGGAAGATATCGAGAGTTTAGAAGATCTAGAGTTACTTCATCGCAGCTGATAGATAAATATTCAAAACGCGAAGAGGAACAACGGGCTTCGTCATACGAGGAGAGATATAATCTGCATTAGGATTGCCCGTTCTTTCAATTTTGCTGGGAGCGAGGGATAAGATTGCCATCAATCAGATATTGTCCTAAATGTAATATTACAAGATCTCGGAGTTTTGATCATGAAGAATTTTCACGGGATCAGCCGCTTGAGAAACGAGCATTAGTACACAGCCGATTAGGGCCGATCCATGAAGAGTTTTTTGAAGAAAATGATGAAGAGGGATTGCATGAAGAACAGCAAATCCAAAATCCTCAGTGGTGTCCTAGTGGGATATTTACGAAGAATCAGAAAAGAAGGGCACAGCGGCTACGGCACCGAGAGCAATAGGAAGAACAATGGCAAGATTACAAGGAAGCCGATCATCGTCACAAGAGGACTAAACGGGTATGGTGTGTGAAGAAGAGTGACGATGAGGTTGATCCATTGGCTCCGGTAAACATGGTTTTCTTTTTGCCTCGGGAAAGCACTTTCATCTGATGAGGAAGACATTAAAGAAGTTTTTGCTTAGTTAACACTGCAACCCGATCGGGCTATATTTGATAAGCCTGAAGAATCGAAGCATCGGCATTTGAAGCCATTATATTTAAAGGGTTATGTGAATGGGAAGCCGATGATGAAGATGCTAGTTGATGGGAGGGCAGCTGTTAATCTAATGCCGTATGCTACATATCGGAAGCTAGGGAAAACCGCCGAAGATTTGATCAAGACAAATATGGTGTTAAAAGATTTTGGCGGAAATCCATCGGAGACGAAAGGCGTGTTGAACGTGGAATTAACAGTGGGGAACAAGACGTTACCTACCACGTTTTTTGTTATTGATGGAAAAGGGTCATATAGCCTACTCCTTGGCAGGGATTGGATTCACGCAAACTGTTGCGTGCCCTCAACGATGCATCAAAGTTTGATACAATGGCAAGGAGATCAAGTTGAGATAATCCTAGCAGATCAATCAACCAACATTGCAATGACCAATTTGCCGGTCTGGGAGGCCGATGGTGTCGATTGTTTGTCTGGAAAAGTATGGGAGGGGGATTATCTTAAGATCACCAGTCAAGGGATACAGCCGATTCCGCAAGTCGGCTCAGAATTGTTACTCTGATGGGCACTATTGAAGATTTCGAGGGGAAGTTGGGACAAGGATTTACGTCGGCCGATGATTTGGAAGAAATTGATATAGGACCAGGAGATAGACCAAGGCCGACGTACATAAGTAAAAAATTGTGTCCTGAATTCCGAGAAGAATTGATAAAATTGTTGAAGGAGTATCGGGATTGTTTTGCTTGGGAATATCATGAAATGCCAGGATTAAGCCGATCAATTGTTGAACATTAGCTTCCTATTAAACCAGGATATCGGCTGTTTAAACAGGCTCCAAGGAGATTTAAGGCAGAGTTATATGAGCCAATTAAAGCAGAAATCACAAGGTTATATGATGCAAAGTTTATAAGGCCGTGCCGATATGCTGAGTGGGTTTCTAATATCGTACCGGTGGAAAAGAAAAATAGGAAATTAAAAATATGTATTGATTTTCGGGATTTGAATAAAGCTACTACCCCCAAGGATGAATTCCCGATCCTGATAGCAGATTTGTTGGTAGATGCAGCATCAGGCCACAAGATTATTAGCTTCATGGATGTGTTAACGCCAAAATTTGGTACGATTCGTATCGGACTCGGTTAAGGAAAGAAATTGTGTCAACCAATGGAAAATAATCTAGAAAAGACCGAGCTTGAGAAGGAATCGTGAAGACCTCCACATGGCAGTTAATTACCTTATCTATTAATTAGGTAGTTTTAATAATTTTTAGGAAACCTGATCTCGTGTCCGATCAGGGCTTGTTAATTTTCCTTTTATAGTTAGGAAACTCCTGTTTCGTATCCGATTAGGACTATATCAACTCGGGGTATAAATACGTATGCTCGGGTACCTTGTAAATCATCAATGAGATCAATACAAACTTCGGCGCATCGCCACCCTTTTCAACGGGTTCTTGCTTCTCGAGCCGGGCTACATCGGTTAAGTTCGACCTCCTGTGAGAGGGTAAGTCTCGTTACCCTGACTACCGTATCGGCTAGGACTTCCTCGGTTAGGTCCGATATTCTAGTCGGCCTAAGGTTGTCGGCTTATCACGATATATCTGTTCTGTCTATGGCTGGATTAGTTAGGTTTGATCTCATAGGCCGAGTAGATATATCACATCACGTGTGCATAGATTTATCGGCTTACTGGGTATAACTTATCATAAGTTTGTGCTGCATCGGTTAGGTCCGACCTACTAAACTGCGTGATAAGTTATTCCTGCTAGGTTGATCGGTTTTATGCAAGCGTTTTATCGGGATGTATAGCCGATAAGTTATCATAGTTCATCACGATTGCATTAGATCTATTGGCTCATTGAGGTTCTTTTATCGTTATTAATCTGTGCTGCATCAGTTAAGTTTGACCTACTTGATTGATAACGATAGATTTATCCTTGTTAAGCCGATGGGTGTTAATGCAATGTTCTATTGGAGTGCCTAGCCGATAGGTTATCTTTTAGTAATCAAGGCCGATTGCATTGTTTAACACGTTTGACACGCTACACCGTCATCGGCTTTCCGGCTGATACATATTATATCAGTAATCGGCTAGTTTATTTATTTATATTGTTATTGGTTCCTTGGCCACATGGTTTATTTATTTTATCCATCTATGCCATCATCGGCTTCCAGTCGGTGTATAAGTGCTCTAGTCCACATCGGCAATCGGCTTTCAGCTGATTGGCTCATTGATCTAATATTTTCTATCTCCTTGTCAATTGTAGGGTCAAATTGACTGGCATGCCTACGAACCTCGAATTTTAGGACCTGCACTGGAGTTAAGCAAATCTCCCAGGCGCCGAACGAGATCATCGGCTCGTTCCCGACGCTGCCGGTGATTTTCGGTGTCAACACGTTTTTGGCATGCCTGGTGGGACATGGAATTTCAACATAGCCAGGAAAGAGATCAAAACAGACAACGTGATCCCGGTCAGCATGGAGGATTTAACAGACGAGCAGAGACAGCAAGTCGAGGAAAATATGGCCAATTTTCAGAAACTCTGCTTGGAATCTTTCGGCATGACACGACAAGGGCCGATTCAAAAATCTCAGTTTCCAAAACCAGTTCTAGTAGGAGAATGGAGCCATACACCACCTGAGAGTCCACCAATAAAACCCTTATAGGAGATGGTGAATGAAGCAGTACATCATGCGCTCATCAATCAATCAGGGATCCTGGTGAACACGCTGCATAAACTCATCCAGAAGGCAATGGATGGATCAATTGCTCAAGAGCCTACTCGAGGTCCTATTTATCTCCCACCAAAGATAGAGCCAAATCAAGTTACTTATGGCCCCAGAAAAGATATACCAGAGAATTTATTTGCATAGAATCAGGCTGGGGGGCAACAAGATATTCCTGCGGGATACCATCAAACGGCTTATTATGGGGGATATCAGCAGAATTACCCAGGAGGTGTTGCCGATTCAGGTAATTATCAGAGAGAATATCCCAGGCAGAATCGGCTACAAACTCCGCCCATACAATATCAGCAGGAAATCCCAAGGGAAGATTTATCGGCAAGGGTCGCAGAAATAGTAAGAGAACAGTTTGGGATAAAACCGAAAGAGCAAACATTCATGTATCGGCATCCGTATCTAGAGTGGTTTGACAGGGTTCCATTGCCACACCGATACAGAGTCCTAGATTTTTCTAAGTTTTCAGGGTAGGATAGCATATCTACAGTAGAGCACATTAGCCGGTTCTTGGAACAGTGTGGAGAAGCATCGGCTGAAGAGGCTCTGAGGGTTAGATTTTTCCCCTTGTCATTGTCTGGATCGGCTTTTACATGGTTCTCCTCATTACCACCGAATTCAGTTCGGGGATGGGCCGATCTAGAAAAACAATTTCACAAATACTTCTTCGCTGGGATCCATGAGATGAGGCTGACAGATTTAACATTGGTTAGGCAAAGGCCAGACGAAACAGTACCAGAATATGTCCAATGGTTTCGGGACGTTAGAAACCGATGTTACAGTTTGAATCTGAGCGACGGGCATCTAGCCGATTTGGCTTTCCAGGGTCTTTTAGCGCCGATTAAAGAGAGGTTTTCATCACAAGAGTTCGAAAGTCTGGCGCACCTAGTACAGAAGGTATCGGCTCATGAAAGCCGATTTCAAGAGGCAAAAAAGGATAAATTTCAGAGAAGGGTTGCTCAGGTGCAAGTTTATTCATCGGACTCAGATGATGGAGGATCCGATGTTGAAGTTGGATTGGCGGCATGGGCTAGAAATAAGAGATCGGTATCATGCCCGTGGGTGAAGGATATCGGCAAGGAGGAACGATATGACTTTGATGTCAATAAAGCCGATAAAATTTTCGATCTGTTACTGCAGGAGAAACAGATACAACTCCCACCAAATCATGTAATTTCATCAGCCAAAGAACTAAAGAAGAAAAAATATTGCAAGTGGCACAACACAATATTGCACCACACCAATGAGTGCAAAGTTTTTCAGCAACAGATTCAATCGGCTGTAGAACAGGGAAGGATCAAGTTTGAGGACAAGAAGCCGATGAAGATCGATGGACATCCGTTCCCCGTGAATATGGTCTATGCGGGATCATCGATGAATCAAGCCGATGAAGGAAGGCATCGAGAATACAGATATAGAATTACTTCATCCCGGTTGATGGATAAATATTCAAGACGTGAAGAAGAACAACGGATTCCATCACACGAGGAGAGGTATAATCCACATTGGAACTACCCGTTTTTTCAGTTTTGCTGGGAGCAAGGAATAAGGTTGCCATCGATCAGAGATTGTCCTGAATGTAATGTTACAAGATCTCGGGATTTTGAGCATGAAGGATTTTGACAAGATTGGCTGCTTGAGAAAAGAGCATTGGTACATAGCTGATTAGGGCCAATCCATGAAGAGTTTTTTGAAGAAAATGATGAAGAGAGATTACATGGAGCACAGCAGGTCTAGAATCCTCAGTGGTGTCCTAGTGGAATATTTACGAAAAGTCAGAAAAGAAGGGCACAGTGGCTACGGCACTGAGATCAACAGGAAGAACAAAAGCGAGATCACAAGGAAGCCGATCATCGTCACGAGAGGACTAAGCGGGTATGGCGCGTAAAGAACAGTGACGATGAGGTTGATCCATCGGCTCCGGTAAACATGGTCTTCTTTTTGCCTCGGGAATATAAAGCACTTTCATCTGATGAAGAGGGCAATAAAGAGATTTTTGCTCAGATAACGCTGCAACCTGATCAGGCTATATTTGACAAGCCTGAAGAATCAAAGCATCGGCATTTGAAGCCATTATATATCAAGGGTTATGTGAATGGGAAGCCGATGACGAAAATGCTAGTTGATGGGGGGGCAGCTGTTAATTTAATGCCGTATGCCACATATCGGAAGTTGGGGAAAACTGCCGAAGATTTGATCAAAACAAATATGGTGTTAAAGGATTTCGGCGGGAATCCATCAGAGACGAAAGGCGTGTTAAACGTGGAACTCACAGTGGGGAACAAGACATTGCCCACCATGTTTTTTGTCATCGATGGAAAAGGATCGTATAGTCTACTCCTTGGCAGGGATTGGATTCACGCAAACTGTTGCGTGCCCTCGACGATGCATCAGTGTTTGATACAATGGCAGGGAGATCAAGTTGAGGTAATCCTGGCGGATCAATCGACCAATATTGCAATGACTGATTTACCGATCTGGGAGGCCGATGGTGTCGATTGTTTGTCTGGAAAAGTATGGGAAGAGGATTATCTTAAGATCACCAATCGGGAGATACAGCCGATTCGTCAAGTCGGCTCGAAACTTTTACTCTAATGGGCACCATTGAAGAGTGCAAAGGGAAATTGGGACAAGGATTTACGTCGGCTGATGATTTGGAAGAAATTGATATAGGACCAGGAGATAGGCCAAGGCCGACATACATAAGTAAAAGATTGTGTCCTGAATTCCGAAAAGAATTAATAGAATTGCTGAAAGAGTATCGAGATTGTTTTGCTTGGGAATATCATGAAATGCCAGGATTAAGCCGATCAATTGTTGAACATCGGCTTCCTATTAAACTAGGATATCGGCCGTTTAAACAGGCTCCGAGGAGATTTAAAGCAGAGTTCTATGAGCCAATCAAAGCAGAAATCATGAGGTTATATGATGCAAAGTTTATAAGGCCGTGCCGATATGCTGAGTGGGTTTCTAATATCGTCCCGGTGGAAAAGAAAAATGGAAAATTGAGAATATGTATCGATTTCCGGGATTTGAATAAAGCTACCCCCAAGGATGAGTACCCGATGCTGATAGCAGATTTATTGGTAGATGCAGCATCAGGCCACAAGATTATTAGCTTCATGGATGGCAATGCACGATATAATCAGATTTTTATGGCAGAGGAAGATATACATAAGACTGCATTTCGATGTCCTGGAGCTATCGGCTTATATGAGTGGGTAGTAATGACATTTGGATTGAAAAGTGCCGGTGCGACATATCAGAGGGCGATGAATTATATATTTCATGATCTCATTGGCTTATTAGTGGAAATTTACATCGACGATGTGGTGGTTAAATCCAAGAGTGCTAAAAGCCATATAGCCGATTTGCGAGAAGTGCTGGAAAGGGTAAAGAAATACGGATTAAGGATGAATCCCAATAAATGCGCTTTTGGTGTATCGGCTGGGCAGTTCTTGGGTTTTATGGTTCATGAGCGAGGAATTGAAGTTAGTCAACGGAGCATCAGAGCCATCAGGAATACAAAACCACCAAGCAACAAGACAGAGCTACAGTCGTTGATCAGCAAGATTAATTTCGTAAGGAGATTCATATGAAATTTGTTAGGAAGGATTGAGCCTTTTACTCCATTGTTGAAGTTGAAAGACAATCAAGAATTTGTGTGGGGGCCAGAACAGCCGAAGGCATTTGATGTGATTAAGAGTTATTTAAGTTCCCCACCTATTCTGATTCCGCCGCAGAAAGGAGTGCCGTTCAAGTTATATTTATCGGCCGATGAAAAATCCATCGGGTCTGTTTTAATACAAGAGTTTGAAGGCAAGGAGCGAGTTGTGTTCTATTTAAGCAGAAGGCTTTTGGATGCTGAAATGAGATATCCTGTGGTGGAGAAATTATGCCTTTGTTTATATTTCTCATGCACAAAGTTAAGGCATTACATCCTATCGGCTGAGTGTACAGTGGTTTGTAAGGCCGATGTGGTAAAATATATGTTATCGGCTCCGGTGTTAAAAGGGGGAGTTGGTAAATGGATCTTTGCCTTGACAGAGTTTGACTTGAGGTATGAATCGGCTAAAGCAATCAAGGGACAGGCAATAGCCGATTTGATTGTGCACCACAGAGGGGTTCATGAAAATTATGTGGAGCCGATCCCGTGGACTTTATTTTTCGATGGATCGGTTTGCAAGCATGGATCTGGTATCGGCTTGGTCATTGTATCGCCTCGGGGGGCAAGTTTTGAGTTTGCTTTTACAATTAAACCCTATCAGACCAATAATCAAGCAGAGTACGAGGCGGTATTGAAAGGACTTCAACTTTTACGGGAGATCGGAGCCGATATCATAGAGATAATCGGAGATTCATTATTAGTGATCAAACAATTGTCTGGGGAATATGAGTGCAGAGATGATGTTTTACAAAGTGGGTAGAAGCAATTCCTTTGAAGAAAGTCTCGTCTAAGGATGCGATTGAGTTTGTAAAGGAGCATATAATTTATCGGTTTGGAATTCCTCAGACTATAACTACCGATCAGTGGTCTATTTTTGTGTCCGATGAGTTTCAACAATTTGCTACCAGTATGGGGATTAAGTTATTGAATTCATCACCTTATTATGCTCAAGCTAATGGACAGGCGAAAGCTTCGAATAAGAGTTTGATCAAATTAATCAAGCGGAAGATTGATGAACAGCCGCGGAGATGGCATACTACATTAGCCGATTCATTATGGGCTTATCGAATGGCATGTCATGGGTCTACTCGGGTGCCACCATATCAGTTGGTATATGGGCATGAAGGAGTTTTACCTTGGGAAACTAACATTGGCTCTAGGAGGATTTCTTTGCAAAATCAACTGACAGCCGATGATTATTATAATTTGATGACAGATGAACTTGAGGATTTGGCTCAGAATCGGTTAAGGGCGCTGGAAAAGATCAAGGAAAATAAAGCTAGGGTGGCTAGGCATTACAACAAAAAGGTGATGGATAAATTGTTCGCTGAGGGAGATCTTGTGTGGAAGTTGATTTTGCCGATCGGGTCCAGAGATGGTAAATTTGGAAAGTGGTCACCTAATTGGGAGGGGCCCTATCGGGTTAATCGTTGTGTACCTAGCAATGCTTATATATTTGAAGATCTCGAGGGGACAGAATTTGCTAAGGCACTTAATGGGAAATACCTCAAAAAGTACTATCCTAGCGTTTGGATCAACTCCTGAATCGGCTAAATGCGGCCAATTTCTAAAACAGTTCAAAGTGAAAGCCAATGTTGTTACATCGCCTAAAGACAGCCGATATCAATTGATATCGCCTTTAGATCAAATAAGTGAAATATTAAGTAGAGATGGAGTATGATGAGTAAATAACAGAGCTGATTAAGTTATATTACAGCGAAAGGTTAATCGACATGTTTCAAAGAACCATCAAAGTCATCAGTGTTAAGATTTACAAGAATTTTTGGATTGATTTGATTGCGCGCAGACGAATTTGGTCGATCTCACTAATGGCGTGGATGTCTTCTTCATCGGTCCCTGAGATAGTCTTGATGTTCTTGCGCTGATGGACAACTTGACGCACTGCTGCTGCAACCTTGGCTTCTTGATCTTGTATGGTTTGTGGTAGGCCGATGAGCTGGGATTCTGTTGTTGCGATATCCTTGCGGATTTGTTCAAGCTCTGCCAGCAGATCGGCTTCCCTTCTCTTCAGCTGATCCAGTTTGGATTGGAGTTCTTGAGGAGCAGCTAATATATCGTCAAGCTTTTTCTTTTCCATTTGAGCTAACAGCCGATCGGTTTGGATGTCTTGGACCATCTTCTGTTGATTAGCATGATCGGCTATATGCTGCCTGAGCTTGACGAGTTGGAATTTGTGGGATTCCAGGTATGCTGCAGGAGTCAATGCGTCAACGAGCTCTTCGGGCAAATGATGCTCAATCTCTACAAATCTTGCCCGGATCGGCCCGCAATCCTCCACCAATGCGTCGATCGGGTTTTCCAGCAGACAGATGATATTCAACAAGTATTCGCGCACGTCGGCTGGAAAAGATGGTTTGGTTATGGCGCTGGTGGCTGTTTCTTCATCTGCATCCAGGTACTTGCCGATGTCGAAGGAAAACAAATCGGCTAAGGACTGCAGGTTGACATCGGTAAAGGGATCCATTAGTGAGTTAAAAATAAAGTATGGTTGTGAAGAAATTACCTGAGGCAGGGCAGGGGCAGCTTGAGGAGTGACATCAGCATCAGATGGTTGAGTAGGTTGTTCTTCAGGATGGCTGATGTCTGGCGCCGAAGTAGGAGCGGTCTCAATATCGGCTTCAGGGATAGGTACTGGAATTGGAATGGCTGTGGAAGTCATCAGCTCGATGCTTGCAGGGATGTCAGCAGAAGGTTGAGGTTCGGGAGCCGATGACTCAAGCTAAAAATAAGATCGGTAATGTGAAGATGGGAAACAGATGATAATGTCAAGACTTAGTACATACCCGCGGAGATGAAGGGGCCAATGTTGTTTCAATAGCAGGAGGTGCCACGATCACGACATCGGCACTGATTTTTTGTTTCTTTTGAGGAAGACGAGATGCCAGCTTCTTGCGTTTTGGTCCTGTTGGCCGTGGTGCCTGGAGAAGAGCCGATGGAGGGGGAGCACCATGCCCTCAGTGCGGGTTGGCCGATGGTGGTTGGTATACGATCGGCTGGCCACTGGTGCTTGTTGTCGGTGGCTCCTCGTCGACAGCCTACGAGATAAGATTGTGAGAGATGATCGGGGACAATTGTTAAGGCTTAGGGGATGTTACCTCTTCATCGGATTCGATGTAATCGGCGTAATGGATGGCCGATGAATTGAACAAATGTTTCTTCCATTCTGACCACCATCGGGCAAAGAGCTTTGTGTTGGCTATGCAGATCTCCACGCTGGTGGCGGTGCCCAGAGGTAGGGATTCCGTTAGAATCCGCATCCAATCATACTCTAGAGCGCTGTTAACGTTACCCCGGGCCTGAAGTTTGTCGATGAAGAATAGGCTGATGGGAAGTTGACCGAGGCCAAGTTGGCGGGAACCGACCGATGGGTGATAGAATTCATAGGATGGTTGTTGCGATCGGCCCTGAGAAAAACCAGTCGGCAGTAGGCAGGGGGTAATGGCCGATAGAAATATGATCTTGGATTCTTCATCGGCCAGCGCGTCAAGAGGATTGAAATTGAAGGGCATCTCAAATGATGTTGCATTGTCATATGCGAACCAAAGAGTGGCATCCCTTGTGAAGCCATAGTAAAAACCTTCGAACCATTGGCTGAGTCCAAAGGAGGTCATTTTGCTGCCAGGGAGGGCCGATGCAGCTTCGCCCACAGAGAGACATCGGCGATAGATGGTGCCTGTTTCCTCTGTATGATACGGCTGGGAAGCTTAAATTGAGAAAGGGAGGTCCCGGAGATTGCCTTGGATGTATAGACGTTGAGCCATAACTGCAGCCAAACCACAGGACCTCCATATGGCTGACTGGCTGGAACCTGGCCCGATAGCTTTCGACTGCCGACGTGAGCACACAGTTGATAAGTGGCACAAGAAGATATTACCCAAGGGAACTTGTTTCCGATCGGCGCAAACATTCTGCCAAACATTTCATATTGGTTGTTGGGCCGAGGGTTTGCACCACCAAAAATGAATCGTTCTATTTTGCCACAAGTTCAAAAAGGCAACATGTTCCCTATCATCAACTAGCCCCAATTCCTTTGTTATGGATTGATATATTCACTCTGGACCAACTGCCGATATTCTTCGTTCTTGAAACAATGAGTAGGCTTGAATTGAAACTTGAGGGGGTTGATGTAACTTGTGGTTTAGGCAATAGCATGCTTACATCCATCAAGGTTGGGGTAATCGGACCATGTCCTTAATAGGTAAGGCATTGAGGGGCGTCTGACCAAAAGTATGAAGCTGATGCAAGCAGAGGTTCGTTCCTATCTATTTTGGCCAAAGAGAGGTTGATGCAGTGGCCGATATCTGATTCTTCCCAGAGAGTTTTCTTTGCGGCCGATACTCTGATATACCAGTTCCTCCATCCCGGAAGCTTGCTAGGCCATGACCTAAAACTGTTGGTCCAGTCGCTAGCTAGCATAGCAGAGTTTTTGAAGGGGCGAGGCGTTGAGTTTCGGCGTTGATGAAGTCTACAGGGTCTTCGCTACCCATTGGGCCATGATAGAAGAAGTTTGGGTAATCAGCGGCCGGAATCAAAATCTGGTTTTTTAAGGGTTCTAGTAAACAAGAACACGAAGAAGAACGGATGAAGATTATGGTAGATTCAATCTAAGATTACAAGGCAGAGAAGGCGATCAGACAAGGAGGTTACCTTTGGGACGAAGATTGCTGAAGCCATTGCGAGGAAGGAGATGAGCGAGGCCGATGTTGAGGAAGAAGGTACAGCGGTTCGCCTGGATCGTCGGAGTTCGTCAAGGTCACGGAAGAAGTGAGAGGGCTCTGGTGATGTGAAAGCGTAAAGAAAGGGGGCTAGAAAGGCGAAGCGGTTTATAGAGGTATGATGACCAGCGGGAATCGAGGCCGTTGGTACTGTTTCAAACATTTAAGGAAAGTGGGCTACCTTGGGCCGCCTCTGTGTGAAAGGAATCTGAAAGCCTAAACAGAAGAATTTCGAAGTTTGATAACAAACTCCGAAATTGGGGGGCACGTGTTAACGCCAAAATTTGGTACGATTCGTACCGGACTCGGTTAAGGAAAGAAATTGTGTCAGCCAATGGAAAATAATCTGGAAAAGACCGAGCTTGAGAAGGAATCGTGAAGACCTCGACATGGCAGTTAATTACCTTATCTATTAATTAGGTAATTTTAATAATTTTTAGGAAACCTGATCTCATGTCCGATCAGGGCTTGTTAATTTTCCTTTTATAGTTAGGAAACTCCTGTTTCGTATCCGATCAGGACTGTATCAACTCGGGGTATAAATACATATGCCCGGGTACCTTGTAAATCATCAAACAGATCAATACAAACTTCGGCACATCGCCACCCTTTTCAACGGGTTCTTGCTTCTCGAGCCGGGCTGCATCGGTTAAGTTTGACCTCCTACGAGAGGGTAAGTCTCGATACCCCGACTACCGTATCGGCTAGGACTTCCTCGGTTAGGTCCGATATTCTAGTCGGCCTACGGTAGTCAGCTTATCACGATATATCTGTTCTGTCTACGGCTGCATCAGTTAGGTTTGATCTCATAGGCCGAGTAGATATATCACATCACACATGCATAGATTTATCGGCTTACTGGGTATAACTTATCATAAGTTTGTGCTGCATCGGTTAGGTCCGACCTACTAAACTGCGTGATAAGTTATTCCTGCTAGGTTGATCAGTTTTATGCAAGTGTTTTATCAGGATGTATAGCCGATAAGTTATCATAGTTCATCACGATTGCATTAGATCTATCGGCTCATCGTGGTTCTTTTATCGTTATTAATCTGTGCTGCATCAGTTAAGTTTGACCTACTAGATTGATAACGATAGATTTATCCTTGTTAAGCCGATGGGTGTTAATGCAATGTTCTATTGGAGTGCCTAGCCGATAGGTTATCTTTTATTAATCAAGGCCGATTGCATTGTTTAACACGTTTGACACGCATTATATCCTATCGGCTGAGTGCACGGTGGTTTGCAAGGCCGATGTGGTGAAATACATGTTATCGGTTCCAGTCTTAAAAGGGTGAGTTGGTAAATGGATTTTTGCCTTGACAGAGTTTGATTTGAGATATGAATCGGCTAAAGCGATCAAGGGACAGGCAATAGCCGATTTGATTGTGCAACACAGAGGAGTTCATGAAGATTATGTGGAGCCGATCCTGTGGACTTTATTTTTTGATGGATCGGTTTGCAAGCATGGATCTGGTATCGGATTGGTCATTGTATCGCCTCGGGGGGCAAGTTTTGAGTTTGCCTTTACAATTAAACCCTATCGGACCAATAATCAGGCAGAATACGAGGCAGTACTGAAAGGACTTCAACTTTTAAAGGAGATCAGGGCCGATATCATAGAGGTTGTTGGAGATTCTTTATTAGTGATCAAGCAATTATCTGGGGAGTATGAATGCAAGGATGATATTTTAAGATCGTATCATGAAGAATGCAGAGATTTGTTGAAGGATTTCAGGATGGTATTGTTGGATCATATCCCTAGAGAACAGAATTTAGACGCTAATGATCTTGCACAGATTGCTTCGGGTTATCGGCTGAATAGACAGATTGAGGTTAAAATAGCTGATAGTGATATTCAGGATAGAGCCGATGATTGGAGACAGGAAATAATTGGTTATTTACAAAATCCGTCTCAATCAGTTTCTAGGAAACTTCGGTATAAAGCTACTAAGTATGTGTTGCTTGATGGAGAGTTATATTATCGGACTTTTGAAGGGGTTCTGCTGAGATGCCTAAATTTAGAAGAAACCAAAGTGGTTATGTGCAAAGTGCATGAGGGCATTTGTGGAACTCATTAATCGGCTCATAAGATGAAGTGGATATTGAGAAGAGTGGGATATTTTTGGCCGACGATGTTGGAAAATTGCTTCAAATATTATAAAGGATGTCAAGATTGCCAGAAATTTGGAAATATACAGCGAGCACCAGCATTGGTTATGAATCCTATCATTAAACCGTGGCCATTCAGAGGATGGGGAATTGATATGATCGGCCAGGTTTATCCTCCATCAAGTAAAGGACATAAATTCATATTGGCGGCAACAGATTATTTTACAAAATGGGTGGAAGCAATTCCTTTGAAGAAAGCATGTCCAGAGATGCGATTGAGTTTGCAAAAGAGCATATAATTTATTGGTTTGGAATTCCTCAGACGATAACTACTGATCAGGGATCTATTTTCGTGTCCGATGAGTTTCAACATTTTGCTGCCGGTATGGGAATTAAGTTACTGAATTCATCACCTTATTATGCTCAAGCTAATGGACAGGTAGAAGCTTCAAATAAGAGTCTGATCAAATTAATTAAGCGGAAGATTGATGAATAGCCGCGAAGATGGCATACTACATTAGCCGATTCATTATGGGCCTATCGGATGGCATGTCATGGGTCTACTCGGGTGCCACCATATCAGTTGGTATATGGACATGAAGCAGTTTTACCTTGGGAAACTAACATCGGCTCTAGGAGAATTTCTTTGCAAAATCAATTGACAGCCGATGATTATTATAATTTGATGACAGATGAACTCGAGGATTTGGCCCAGAATCGGTTAAGGGCGCTGGAAAGGATCAAGGAAAATAAAGCTAGGGCGGCTAGGCATTATAACAAAAAGGTGATGAATAAATCGTTTACTGAGGGAGATCTTGTATGGAAATTGATTTTGCCAATCGGGTCTAGAGATAGTAAATTTGGAAAGTGGTCGCCTAATTGGGAAGGGCCATATCGGATTAATCGTTGTGTACCTGGCAATGCTTATATATTGGAAGATCTTGAGGGGACAGATTTGCTAAGGCACTTAATGGGAAATACCTCAAGAAGTATTATCCGAGCATATGGATCAAGTCCTGAATCGGTTGAGTGCGGCCGATTTCTAAAATGGTTTAAAGCAAGAGCCGATGTTGTTACATCGCCTAGAGATAGCCGATACCAATTGGTATCGCCTTTAGATAAAATGAATAAAACATCACCAAGCGAAGATGGAGTAAGATTGACAGATGACAAAGCTGACCAGATTACATTACAACAAAAAGGGATTGTTTCAGAGCAACGTCAGTCATCAATGTTAAGATTTTACAAGAATTTTTGGATTGTGTCGATCGCGCGCAGGCGGATTTGGTCAATCTCGTCAATGGCATGAATGTCTTGTTCATCGGAACCCAGGATAGTCTTTAAGTTTTTGCGCCGATGAACAACTTGATGCACTGTTGCTGCAACTTTGGCTTCTTGATTTTGTATAGCTTGTTGCAAGCCGATGAGCTGGGATTCTGTTGTTTCAATACCCTTGTGGATTTTTTTCAAGTTCTGCCAGCAAATCGGCTTCCCTTTTCTTCGACTGGTCCAGTTTGGATTGGAGTTCTTGAGGAGCAGCTGCCATATCGTCAAGCATTTTCTTTTCGGTTTGAGCTGACAGCCGATCGTTTTGGATATCTTGGACCATTTTCTGTTGATTAGCACGATCGGCTATACGCTGCCTGAGCTTGATGAGTTGGAACTTGTGGGATTCCAGATATGCTGCAAGAGTCAATGCATCAATGAGCTCTTCGGGCAAATGATGCTCAATTTCTACAAATCTTGCCCGGATCGGCCCGCAGTCTTCCACCAAAGCGTCGATCGGGTTTTCCAGCAGACGAATGATATTCAGCAAGTATTCACGCACGTCAGCTGGAAAAGATGGTTTGGTTACCGCGCTGGTGGCTGTTTCTTCATCTGCCTCCAAATACTTGCCGATGTCGAAAGAGAACAAATCGGCTAAGGACTATAGATTGACATCGGTAGACGGATCAGTAATGAGTTAAAATGAGATATGGATGTGAAGAGGTTACCTGAGGCAGGACATCGGCAGTTTGAGTGACATCAGCATCAAGTGGATGAGTGGGTTGTTCTTCAGGATGGCCGATGCCTGGTGCTGAAATAGTAAGAACAGCCTCAACGACGGCTTGGGGGCTGGGTGCTGGAGTCGGAACGGCCGCAGAAGTCATCGGCTCGATGCTTGTAAGGACGTCAGGTGAAGGATGAGGATCGGGAGCCGATGACTCGAGCTGAAAATAAGATCGATAATGAAAAGATGGGAAACAGATAATAATATCAAGAATTAGCGCATACCTGCAGGGATGAAGGGGCCGATGTTGTTTCAATAGCAGGTGGCACCGTGACCACGACATCGGCGCTGGTTTTCTGCTTCTTTTGGGAGGGGCGAGATGCCAGTTTCTTGCGCTTTGGTCCTGTCGACCATGGTGTACGGAGGAGAGACGATGGAGGAGGAGCACCATGCCCTAAGTGTGGATTGGCCGATGGTGGTTGATATATGATCGACCGACCGCTGGTGCTTCTTGTTGGCGGTTCCTTGTCAACAGCCTGCGAGATAGGATTGTAAGAGATGATCGGAGAATGACTTAAGGATTGTGGGATGTTACCTCTTCATTGGATTCGACGTAGTTGGAGTTGAGGTGAGAACAGTAGTGGATGGCCGATGAGTTGAACAGGTGTTTCTTCCATTCTGACCACCATCGGGAAAAAAGCTTTGTATTGGCAGTGCATACCTCTAGATCGGTGGTGGTGCCCAGAGATAGGGATTCTGTTAGCATCCGTATTCGGTCGTACTCTAAAGCACTATTTACATTACCTTGAGCCTGAAGTTTATCAACGAAGAACAGGCCGATGGGGAGTTGACCGAGGCCAAGCTGGCGAGAGCCGACCGATGGATGATAAAAGTCATATGACGGTTGTGATCGGCCTTGGGAGAAGCAAGTCGGCAGAAGGCAAGGGGCAATGGCCGACAGAAATATGGTCTTGGATTCATCATCGGCTAGAGCATCGAGTGGATTAAAGTTGGAGGGCATCTCAAATGATGCTGCATCATCATATGCGAACCAAAGTGTGGCCTCCCTGGTGAAGCCATAATAAAAACCTTTGAACCATTGGCTGAGTCCGACGGGAGTCATTTTGCAGCCAGGGAGGGCCGATGCAGCTTCGCCCACAGAAATGCATCGGTGGTAGCTGGATTCTTGTTCCTCTGTATGATTGGCTGGGAAAGTTAGATTGAGGAAGGAAGTCCCGGGAATTGCCTTAGATGTATAGACGTTGAGCCATAATTGCACAAACCACCAAGGACCCCCAATATGGCCAACTGGCTAACCGGCTGATAGCTTGACTGCCACTTGATGCAGCAGTTGATAAGTGGCACCAAGAAGATATTGCCCCAAGGGGATTTGTTTTCGATCGGCCAAGCATTCTGCCAAGCACTGCATGTTGGTTGTTGGGCCGAGGGTTGCACCACCAAAAAGAATCGTTCTAACCACAAGTTCAAGAAAGCGACGTGTTCCCGATCGTCGACTGGCCCAGTTCCCTTGTTGTGGATTGATATATACTTGGACCAACCACCGATATTCTTCGTCTGAAGCCAATGAGTAGGCTTAAATTGGAGGTTGAGGGGGTTGATGTAACTTGTGGTGTTGAGGCAGGTGAGCATGGTTACATCCATCAAAGTTGGGGTCATCGGACCATGTCCAAATAGGTAAGCATTGAGGGCGTCTGACCAAAAGTATGAAGCTGATGCAAGTAGAGGTTCGTTCCTCTCCATCTCAGCCAAGGAAAGGTTGATGCAGTGCCCGATATCTGATTCTTCCCAGAGAGTTTTCTTTGCAGCCGATACTCTAATATACCAGTTCCTCCATCCGGGAAGCTTGCTAGGCCATGACCTGAAACTGTTGGTCCAGTCGCTAGCTAGCATAGCAGAGTTCTTGAAAGGGAGGCGTTGGGTTTCGGCGTTGATGAAATCTACAGGGTCTTCGCTACCCATAGGGCCATGATAGAAGAAATTTGGATAATCGGCGGTCGGAATCAAAATTTGGTTTTTAAGGTTCTACAATAAACAAGAACACGAAGAAGAATGGATGAAGATTGTGGCAGATTCAATCTATCTAAGTTACAAGGCAGAGAGAGCGGTCAGACAAGAAGGTTACCTCTGGGATAGAGATTGCCGAAGCCATTGCGGAAGAAGAAGATGAGCGAAGGCCGGTGGTTGAGGAAGAAGATCACAGCAGTTCACTTGGGTTCGCCAGAGTTTGTCGAGGTCTCGGAAGAAGTGAGAGGGCTCTGGTGATGTGAAAGCGTAAAGAAAGGAGACTAGGAAGGCGAAGCGGTTTATAGAGGAATGATGACCGGGCGGGAATCGAGGCCGTTGGCACTGTTTCAAATAATTAAGGAAAGTGGGCTACATTGGGCCGCCTCGGTGTGAAAGGAATCTGAAAGCCCAGACGAGAGAATTTTGAAGTTTTATGAAAAACTCCGAAATTGGGGGGCATGTGTTAACGCCAAAATTTAGTATGGTTCTTTATCAGATTTGGTTAAGGAGTGAATTATAGTTGGATGACAGAAATTAATCCAGAAGAGACCGAGTTTGGAAAGGGATAGTGAAGACCACGGAGAGGCAGTTAATATCTTATCTATAAATTAGGCAGAGATAATAATTTTTAGGAAACCTTATCTCTGTCCGATCAGGGCTTGTTAATTTTCCTTTTATAGTTAGGAAAGTCCTGTTTCGTGTCCGATCAGGACTGTATCAAACTCAGGGTATAAATACATATGCCCGGGTACCTTGTAGATCATCACACAGATCAATACAACTTCGGCGCATCACCACCCTTTTTAACGGGTTCTTGCTTCCCGAGCCGGGCTGCATCGGTTAAGTTCGACCACCTGCGAGAGGGTGGGTAAGTCTCGTTACCCCGACTATCGTATCGGCTAGGACTTCCTCGGTTAGGTCCGATATTCTAGTCGGTCTACGGTAGTCGGCTTACCACGATATAGCTGTTCTGTCTATGGCTGCATCAGTTAGGTTTGATCTCATAGTCCGAGTAGATATATCACATCACACGTGCATAGATTTATCGGCTTACTAGGTGTAATTTATCGTCAGTTTGTGCTGCATCGGTTAGGTCCGACCTACTAAACTGCCAGCGATAAATTATTCCTGCTAGGTCGATAGATTTCATGCAAGCGTCTTATCGGGATGTATAGCCGATAAGTTACCATATTTTACATCACAATTGCATTAGATCTATCGGCTCATTGAGGTTCTTTTATCATTATTAATCTGTGCTGCATCAGTTTAGTTTGACCTACTAGATTGATAATAATAGATTTATCCTTGTTAAGCCAATGGATGTTTATGTAATGTTTTATCGGAGTGCCTAGCCGATAAGTTATCTGTTATTAAATACAACCGATTGCATTATCTTTATTTTATGTATTTACACTATCATCGATTTTCCAGCCGATGCATATGTTCTATCAGCAGTCGGCTAGTTTATTATTTCATTATATTATCATCAACTTGTCGCAGTTATCTTTTTATGCCATCATCGGCTTCCAGTCGATGTATAAGTGCTATAGTCCATATCGGCTATCGGCCGATGAAACGAGTCCAAATTGGCTTCCAGCCGATTGGCTCACTGATCTAATACTTTCTATCTCCTTGTCAATTGCAGGGTCAAATTGACTGGCACGCCTACGAACCTCAAAATTTAGGACCTGCACTGGAGTTAAACAAATCTCCCAAGCCTTTACGTGTCTAGTGCATCGAACCATATCATCGACTCGTTCCCAACGCTGCCGATGATTTTCGGTGTCAATAGCTGGAGATTGCACACGTACTACGCCAATACAACAAGGCTGCAGATGAGCTAACCAACATGGGATCCATGTGAGAAGGGGTCCCGACTGGAATTTTTGTCGAGCAATTATTGGAGCCGTCAGTCAAAAAAAAGCCTGTTCCAGAGTAGTCGGCGGCAGAACCTACCTTGCCAACAAAAGAAGTGCTAATCATCTCTCAAGATTGGCGGACTCATTCATCATATTCCTCCTGGAAGACGAGCTCTCAGAAGATCGCAGCGAAGCCGAGCGGGTTAGACGTCGAAGCAAATGTTTCCTTGTAGTTGGAGTAGACCTCTATCGTCGAAGCGCATCCGGAGTCCTCATGCGATGTGTCCCAACCGAGGAGGGCAAGCAGATTCTACAATCCTTACTCTCGGGCATCTATGGCAACCATGTTGCATCAAGGATGTTGGTCGAAAAGGCTTATAGGTAAGGATTATTCTGGCCGACTACAGTTACTGACGCTAAAGACATAGTTTGGACATGCGAGGGATGCCAGTTCTTTGCTTTGCAAACACATCTACCAGCTCAAGAATTACAAACAATTCTAATATCTTGGCCCTTTGCAGTTTGGGGCTCGACATGGTCGGACCGTTCAAGAAAGCGCCAGGAGGATTCACACACTTGTTTATCGCAGTGAATAAATTCACAAAGTGGATCGAGGTAAAACCCGTTGCTACCATAACAGTGGCAAGGGCAAAAGACTTCATCATGAGTATCATATACCAATTTGGAGTCCCCAACCGCATCATAACGGACAACGGCACTCAGTTCACTGGCGGCGTATTTCAAGATTTCTATGACGATTGCAGCATCAAGATTTGTTATGCTTCTGTGGCACACCTACGGAGTAATGGGTAGGTCGAACGTGCAAACGGCATAGTCTTACAAGGTATCAAGACTAGGGTATTCGACCGACTACAACCATACGCAGGGCGGTGGGTGCAAGAGCTTCCATTTGTTCTCTGGTCTTTACGAACAACGGTTTGTCGGGAGACAGGGCAATCCCCTTTCTTCCTAGTCTATGGTGCCGAGGCTATGCTACCAACCGAGATGGAGTTCAGCTCTCCACGAGTTTGGGCCCACTCAAAAGACAAGTCAAATGAAGACCGACTGATCCAGTTAGATCAATTGGAAGAAGCCAGGGACATCTCAACTATCCAGTCGGCAAGATATCTTCAAAGCCTGTGTCGTTATCACAGTCGTAATGTCCGTGGCCACGCCTTTTTAGTGGGTGATCTTGTTTTGAGAAAAATCCAATCCACCAAAGACAGGCACAACTTATCTCCCTTGTGGGAGGGGCCATTCATTATCGCTGAGGTGACACGTCCGGGTGCCTACGACTAAAGATAGAAGACATCGCCCTAGTCAACAACTCATGGAACATAGAACAACTACGTTCTTTATATAACCTGAGTTTTGTACTCACTTTAATATATAAATAAAGTTTGTTACTCTGACTCACTACGCCGATTGTCCCAATCGAGTTTTGCCTTGAGGATAACATGTCTCTTGTTGTTCATGAATATTTGAGTTTACATTAGTCTAAGTCATGAAATTTTATAATGATATCTACGTTTGTGCCGAGTATAGTCTCATGGGTACGAACGCTTTTTAAGTCAATTCTCAATGCACTTGGCATAAATCAGCTAGCCAGATAAAGCTAATGATGGCTAAGATAAGATCGCATACTCAAAAGGATATAACAATAAGTACAAAAGCATTTACAATATCTACATATTGTTCTTGTTTTCTCATACACTGACTACTTAAAACAAGTTTGTGTTTACAATGGCAAATCCTCGGTGATTGCTCTAGCAGTCAGCCTAGCCTAGTTTATCAGCTCTAAACCCTCCTCCGGGGTGATGCCCTCAGCAAATCCCTCGCCAATAGCCTCAATATCTACTCATGAGTAGAGAGACTTTGTCATGGCTAAGGCCTAGGAGATCCCCATGGTGGTGTGCTCTATGGCGAATTCCTTTAGTATAGCTGGAGCGTCTTGAAGATGTTGACTCACCTGGGCAGGAGAGCTTGAACTAGACCCGGCTTGGCCTGGCTGCATGATGTCTAGTAAAGCCTTTGCTGAATCCACTATGGAATCCGTGAATCTTTACTACTTTTATCTCCTCAGCAAAAGTTCCGAATTGAGTCTGTGCATTGGTCTTGAAGGCTACTCATATAAAGGAGAATACATACACAAATCTGGATATCTCGTCAGACAGAGTGCCAGAGCAGATATGAAGCTTGCTTGCGTACTCAATGTCGACCTTGGACTTCGCCTTCTTGAGCTCCTTTAGCTCTTTCTTCAGGCGCTTCACCACCCCTACGCCCAAACTCCCACAACACCCACCTTACTAAGGATTGATTGTTTAGATTTGTCTCTAGAGCTATAGCCAAACAAGGTTACAGATTAGAAGCACAGAGAGGATGGTTGGAATTACTCGAGCAGAAGGGGAAACATACCTTTAATGGTCCCTATTTTCTCCCAATTCTCATCTTAGAGCTTGTTCACCGAGTCCTTTAGCCAGTCCTCCCTCTCCTTGCTAGCCTTCTCCAAATTGTCCTTGGTGACCTGGAGCTGGTGGAGTTGAGTGAGCTGAGGAGCCAGTTGGGAAAGGACCCTACCCATCTTCTCAGATCGATCAACTACTTGCTGCACCGAGTTAATTGCAGTCAGACAAGACAAGCTATAATAGCAGAAGATTCTAAGAATCGCTAATCAGCAGACACAGTTGGATGGATTATGAACCTGGATGCTCCTTAACGCTGCGATGGTAGCCTCCATCAGTCTGACTCACTTCCTCTAGGTTGCTTCCTCGTTTAGCTTGAAAGTTTGCTTGTCTCCCTCCGGAGTGACCCAATAAAACACCCGGGGAAAGTTTGGAGAAGGAGCTTCGAGCCTAGGGAGGTCATCATCGTTTGATGATGAGGAGAGTGGAGGAGAGGGAGTTTGGGTCTTAGGTCTACTGGCAGTGTTGGATCCTTGATGGGCTCAGTGACTGGGACTTCGGCTGTGATGCCTCGACTAGGTGAAGCTTGCTGCCCAGTTGAGTGAGCTATCTCAACCTCAGGGGCTGGAGTAGCACTCGGCTCGGGCAGGATCCCTGTGGGCTCAGCCCCAGTTGGGACGGAGATGGCTACGGGGGTTGGCGGTGTTGTCCCCTTGGGGTTAGCGTTACTCGGCTTTCTGCAAGATCATGCTGCACTCAAGATGTTGTAAAACTACTCAAGATTTTTTGAAGATTAAGGATTTTCATACCTTTTGGAAGTCTTAAATCTCCATCCCTGTGCACCAAGGGTGGAGGTAGTCGGCGAAGGGCCCGAAGGCTTACTCAACGATGATACGCCACCTACTGTTGGGCTCTGGGGCGCGACAGTAGGTGGTGCAGCACTTGGCCCAGTCGGCACCACAATAGGTGTGGCCGACTGGGGTGAAGGCGTAATCGGCGGCATGGTCTTGGGGCTGGTCGGTCTAGGGGTTGTGCTGTTGGGGTCCTTAATCACCAGACTGCCTGATGTCTTACTCGGCATATTCTTTTTCTTGGCCTGGTCCATCATGAGTTGCTTCCTAGCCCTCTTGAGGCTGGGTTGGAATGCTGAGGTGTTGGCTAGCCGCTTTCTAGACCCACTGGCCAACTAGCCAGGAGGGTTCGAGGAGAACTTAACAAATTCCTACAAGTGTCACACATCAAGGCCAATTCAATTGGATAGTGTTTATGCCATTCATTGCAGACAAGCATCAAAGATACAGAGAAAACAAAATATACTGCCGGCCGGGACCTGTCTTTGTAGTACGGCTTGGGAGCTTTCTCGGCATCTAGAGTCTCGACGACTCCATTGATGAAGTAGCCAAGCAAGGTACTGGTGGTGACATCCTTGTCTGCACACTCCCGAGTAGGATCCTTCTTTCCCTCGTAATCATAGCCGAGGTGAATCCTGACCTTCAGGGGTTGAATCCGATGATTCTGGAAGGTCCTGGCCACCCAGGGCCCGGTCAGCCCTATGTTCTTCAGGGCATCGATCTTCTCCAACAGCAGGTGCACCTGGACCATCTCTGCAAGCGACAGAAGAGTAGTCCAGCTCTTCAGTAACGTGGGGGGATTTTCTGAGAAGGGCAGCAAGGAGGGCTCAAGATTGGAGCAATAAAACTACTCCTGATGCCACCCTTTCAGCGAGGTCTTCAGAGGAACATGCAAGTAGGCTTTCTTCATCTCATTGCGGAGTTGAAGGCCAACTCCCCCTATCACTTGGATCTTGGATTTGGAGGGTTGTGGCTTAACATGGAAAAGGAAGCGGAAGAGGTTGAAATGGGGATCAATCCCTAGAAAGGATAGAGATTTGAAGGATGGAGTTGGGGTTGAGGTGGATGAGCTCAATCTTGTAGTAGTCAAGGAGACCGTGAAGGAAATCGGAAGCGGGAAGAGCAAATCCACAGTTGTAGAAGGAAAACCATGATTTTGTGAGGGCCTAGAGAGGGGGCTGACTCACCAATAGCAGGGCGCCAACTGATGAGATCCTTCGGCTGAAGGCACTTCATCCTCTCTAGAAGAACCAACTTCGTTGAACAGGTGTCGGATGTTGGCCACGATCCAGTCGACATGCTAGCGATGTCAAATGGAGATTTCGGCATTGTCGAGTCGTAGAACTGGGTGAAAGAACTCCTGGAAGACTGGAATCGATGAGGGGGAGGAAAACCCTGTGGATTTCTGGAGGGAGGCTCGAGCAACGAGAAACCCTAGGCAGAGGGGAGAGCGCGAAGTTTAGCACGTTTGCGGGAAGACGAAGCGTTTAGTGATTTGGGGGAGGAAGGCGAATCTTTTCTCCCTCCCACCGCTTTATAGGCCTGCGCTGGATAGCTGGTCTAGGCCGGCTTGCTTAGTAATGGGCTATAAGATATGAGTTCCTAAATAGCATGTCCTATTGGGCCGATGGCTGTCTATGTTAAAATCATAGTACATATATTATTTTATAGAAACCGATTAAAATAATTAGATATGCTTTATATTAAGCCTAATTGCTGGACATATGTGTTTAGATATTTGAATTATTTAACAAAGTATTGAGGATATATCCTTATAATGATCAATGGCTGGTCTCCATTAAAATTGGGGATGCAGCTATCTCTCAAGTACACCTACCTTGTAACCTTGTAACCTTGCCACCTCAATATATAAGGAGAGGCAAGGAGCCCCCTAGGGCAGAACGATCTCACCAGAGAAAACACCACAATCTCATTAGAGAAACCAGGATAAACTCGTTTCGTGTTCCTTTGCAATCCATCAAGTTTAGGTCTCACGAATAGCCCCATATAATTATTGCCGATACAAAGCATCAACAGAACCGGTCGTGGAGTTCTCCCCAGAAATCTATTGACCCCTTTAGAAGTCCCGTTAGCCAAGTCTATGCCGACTGTGCCAAGGCAACTGGAAGATAGTTGGCCATCTCCTTGTGATCGCCTCCAGCTGCCCGAATCGCCAGGGTGAAGACCGTGAGCTAGGACTCAAGATCGGTCTTGCCGTCGTACTTCTCAATTCCAGTCAGCTTGAAGCTAGTCGGCCAATTGACATGGCACAACATGGAAGTGAAGGCCGAAACTCCGTCATCCGAGTTGATTCGATGCTCTGGGGATTGTTGGGTGGGGGTTTGGCTTCCACGGTTGAAGCGGTCGTAGTGGAGACCGAATCGGTCACTCACGCCTTCAAGTTGTTGTCGCTCATCTTCCTCACGTTCCCAACAGCGGGCTTGGATATCTTGATGGAGGTCCCGATGCGGTTGATCCCTAGCGTCCCTGTTGGGCCGCTCGCGGTCGTTGGGATGGTGTCGTTGATCATTGTTGCAGTATGTTGACTTGCTTGACGAGAGTACTAGGGTCCTCGAGTCCTCCTAGTTGTGTTGTACTGCTGCTACTACCACCATTGCCTTGATCTTTGTGATTGTCTGGCTTGCCGCACGGTCAGGTCCTAGCTGCAGCGTATCAAGTACGGTTGTAGTAGCCACGACGTTCTATGGCAGGGTAACAAACACTTAGTCGCCCATCCTGGTCTGTAGGATGTCTTTTTGTGCTTGCTGTCCAGCTTCATGTAGTTGACAGTTGTGAGTCTCCCATTCGGCTTGTCGGCGCTTGTCTTCCTCCTTTTCCTCGCGTAGTCGGCGAGCTTCCTGAATTGGACTCGGATTTCCTTTTGACACCATAAACACCTCTCGGGGAGTTGAGTAGCTGCCAGTACTACTCTTCGACTGATCAACGGAGACCGGAAAGTGGAGTGAAGCGATGATGACCCCGATCTCCCTAGATCCGGGCTTGACTGGCACATGGCCGCATCCAAGTCAAACTCTAGGGGATAGGGTTGCCTCCAGGTTGTCAGATCGAGGATGCCATTTGAGGATCATGTGGAAGATAGCTACGGCATTGGCGAGGCCGAGTAAGGAGTTGATGATCTCATCTCCCCTAGATCCGATCCTGATTGGCGCTAGGCCGTAACCGAGTCAAACCCTATCCAATCTGGTCCTGACTAGGTGAGTTGCCTTTGGCCTTGTGGATCGAGGTTGCTGCCAAAGTACATTATTGAAGACCACCGCAGCATTGCCGAGACCAACTAGCGCGTGGTTGACCGGATCTCACTCTGATCGGTTCTTATCCAACTTGGAAAGAGAGAGATTGCTGAAGGCGTCGGAGAGAAAGTCAAGGCTCCCAAAGCAGAAGGCCTGCCTGGGAGCAAAGGTGATGACAACGACTTCAGAGATTGGATCCATCGAGCTTATTGACAATGATCTCAGCGCTTCCTCCTACCTAGCATGCCAACTGTCGATGTGTATATCAGCAATAAGATATAGGGGCTACACGTCGGACCTAAAGCTAGATGGATTCCAAAGGCAAGAAGATTTATATAGGTTCAGGCCCTCGGCGTGATGTAATACCTAATCCCATTTGTGGTGGATTGCTTTCTCTTGTCTATGAGTTGTTCTCCCGAGGGGGCTACCTATGGGCCTTATATAGGTCGAGGGGTGAGGGTTACAAGGTAAGAAACCTAACCAGATACGGCCTAGGATTCCCATATCGATATATATAGTATTCGGCTAGGACTCTATCCCTTTCCTTGTTGTACAAGAGTTCTACTCTATCTCTAATTACATGGGCCATCCCACCACCTATTCAGGTCGCCATATTTGCCTTGTGTAAGGGTACCCGGTACCTATGTCCTCCACAATCACATGAACCAATGTGTAGAGGTGGAGCCATTAAGTGCAAACCAATTTCTATTCGTGAGTTTGAGCCTCCTGACAGCATCAACTTCAAACCGATATAACCACTGATCCAAAAGGGTGTTCGGGGCTTATGAGTACTTGTTGAAAACTTCTTGAAGTATACTTTCATATAATTTTAGTCCCATTTCAAAATTCCACCTGAGTCGCTCGCAATCATTAAAACTAGTCACCTAGTTCTTTCAGTTTGAGTCTGTTTTGGGCCTTGGGCTTTGTAATAGAGTCATGTTCGGCCGGACCATGTTATGGCCGATAATATGCTCTTAGGTTTCCTGATATTTTGATGATAGGGTGGATAACTTTGATTGGAAGGAGACGACATTGACGACCTGACTACATCGTCCAAAGACGTTGCGCCTTAGCGACCGATACACCAACTCTAGAAGTTATCCGTGATCTTGACAAAGCACAATCAACCAAACAACGAGGGTACCCATTCCTATAAGCAATCGAGAACTAGCAGAAACAAGATAAAATAAGTAATCTAAATAGTCACAAAGGTGAGTTTCCTAAAACAAGTAATATGGCAGTCTAGCTGACACACACAATTATAGGCAAAGCAGCAGTAGCTAACTTTCAATCTATCAAACCCAAGAACCCTGAAGGGGTATCTAGTGAGTTAAGAAGGTGAGAGGATGACAAGGGGAAGTAGCAGTTTGAAAAGCATGCTCACGATAAACAAGGAAGTAGCCAGCCGGAGAAGCCTAAGCTCTGGCCACATTTGGGGTGAACTAATCACTAGCAGCCTCGGCACCGCCTACCTCGGCCATGTGCTAGCTAGAAGATGTTATATGATAAAGAATGCCCTAGAGGGAGGTTAAATATGGATTTAAAAAGCTAAAACCAAATTGCAAATTATCAAAAGCTACCTTAGTGCCTGCTGTTCAAACTAGTGTGGCCCAAGTTTTAATTACAACCTATAGAATGTTCTACACTAGCATGGAAAATCAAGGAATAATGTAAATTGCAATACGTAACGAGCAGCAAAAAAAGGAGATAGGGAGTGCAAATGATGCTCTGTGAGTTTTCTCGAGGTGCTCGGGATCCAGTAATCTCCACCGTGAGTTTTCTCGCATGGTCACATAATCCGTAAGTGCTTTTTATGTGTAGTTCTTATCGACTACTGACAGGCTAGTTTTAACCGTTTCACCTGTTCTCTGGGTCTCCTACAATCTATTCCATTGGAGATCATCGGACTTAACAACCACTGACCGTTTAGACCAGCCAAGATGCCAAGAGTAACACCAAGAAGCTTTACTTAACTAATACCACTATGACTGTTAAGGCCTCACTCTTAGCTCTTGGTGCAGAGCACATCATGCCATTGCCGTCGCACCAAGTAGCGCTGTACCCGCCACCGTCAATTCACTCAGCAACAATGCTTGAAGCCACATGGATCCACTTGATCCCTTAACTGATCGCTTGGCTAGAGACTGCCGTCGCCAGGATCAACTTGAGGTCGCCGTGCTGTATGACACCGACGCTCGATTCATCTGCTATCGCTTCACTGGAGATCACCATTGTCCGGATCCACTCAAGGCTGCCACTGCCTTGATCTGCTTGAAAGCGTTGGAGGAAGAGCTGGAACTAGCGACAAGATTAGAAGGAGGTGGGCAGTCAGCCGCCAGGTGCTACTGATTGCAGCAAGAGGGGTGGAGGGGAGGAAGACATAGGCGCCCATCTATAACGGCGACAAATTACAGAGGAGAGAAAAAACTGTCTATAATTAGTTGAGCTGCACGGATGACGATGTTAGAAACTGTTTCTAACACTTATAAAACCGTCTGTGTTATTATTATATTATAGACGGTTCTAAATTTGGTTGTCAGTCTAGCTCTGCTATAGAACCAATTATAGACACTTAGTGCCAATTATCCAAAAAATTTAAAAATGTATTTTTTTTCAACCTTTGCAAATATATACACCGCACGATAAATTTTCTAAAAATATACCTCCGCCACACCGGAGAAGCATGGTACCAAGCCACCACCGTGAGGTAAGGGCGTGGAACGGCCGGTGCTGCATCACCAACCCGCGACACCCAACGGAGCCATGCCGCCGACGCGCGGCTTGCGCCGTGCCACCGCATCGCAAAACCGTGGTACCACGACAGTGCCGCACCTCCTACATGCAGCACCAGATGCAGCGCGGTACTACACCTCCCCCTTCGGCACCGGTGGCCCCGCCCGCACGCCGGTGCCACTCTTCCCAGCACGGCACCTGTCGTCCCACCAACAGCTACCGCATGCGCGCCGGCGATTCTTGTGCTAGCTAGATAAAAGAAGTGGCCACGTACGTAATGATATGCACGTGCATGTAAGAAGAAACTTGTACTAGCTAAATGAAAGTAAAAGAAATAATTAATGGTCATGATACCTGCATGCATGAATCGTTTTCTCGATCATTAGCGAGTGGACTGGACGTACGCAGACGCGCACATAGTCATGCATGTGCATGTGATCGCAGAAGTTTCTTCTTTAATCTCACGGCTCCTCCGTTGGCTGTCGGTGGGACGGCACGGTGCCGCTGGTTGGGGCGCGGCCCACACGCGTGGTGCCACCGCCGTACCACGGCTTGGCGACGCGGGATCGATGCTGGTGCCGTGCTACGGTGGCGTGGCGTAAGTGCGGTGTCGTGTGTCAAAGGCGCTGCTCCGCTGGTTGCCGCAGGTTAGTGGTGTGGCACCGGCCGTCCTGTGCCCTGACCTCGTGGCGTCGGTACGGTGTCGTGCTTTCTCGGTAGAGGTGTATTTTTGAAAAGTTTATCGTGCGGTATATATATCTGCAGAAGTTGAAAAAAATATATTTTTAAATTTTTTTTTGCCAATTATCTACATTTGTGTGGTAGTGAATTTAGGCCCCTTTTGAGGATTTTCGAGAACATAGAAAACTTGGAGGATCTCAATACTATAGGAAAATTTTAAAAGAAGGCATTTGAAATAAAGTATTGAATCTTATCTTTTTTAAAAAAATTCTTATAAAATGGATAATCCAATAGAGATTTTTGAGGAAGATAAGCACGAACCTCATATTTTCTTCTTCCTATGACTCTAAATTCTTGGGTTTTTTCTGCATATCAACCAAACGATAATTTTAAAACTTTTCTATGTTTTCAATTCTTATAGTAATTTAATGGGCATAACATTCTATTATTACATTTTTTAGTTCTTTTGCTTTCACAATCCTATATTTTAAAAGGGGCCTAATATTCGAACTGCTACAATAAAATCATCGCTGCTGGTTCAGAAATTGGCATGAACTGGTAGTTGCTATTCAGTAGAGAGAGGAGGGTTAGCTAGAAGCAACAGATGTAGACAGTATCACTGTGTGTTGTGGCTAAAATCGGTAATCATACAGGGGTAGGATTTGAAACACCATGCAGCCAATGAAGTGGACGAAAAATACACAACCAGTGTAGCACACCTTTCCCTCTTGCCATTGCAGAACCATAAGATGCGGTAGATAAACTAACGGGCCCCCAATCCCCAGAAGGAAAGCAAGCACGATCTTGATTGCACTACGTGTCCTATTCTCCTTCCATACGGCTATGCCAAAACATAGGAAGAACGGGTGGTAAAACCCCTCACATGGTTTTAGCTAAATGCTAATTTTTAGTTATAATATCAAGTCTCTCTATAGCAATCCTTACTTATATAGCAATCCTAATACCTCTCAAACAAGAAACAAACTCGTTGGACACAAAGAAAGAAACTTTGTTGTAGCAACCATCCGTTTGTTTCATATATCGCGTCCCACTACCATAAAACTGAAATTTTGTGACGGTGCTATATTTTCGTGAGGGTATTAGATATACCCTCACGAAAATCATAATTTTCGTGAGGGTGAAGCAAAAGCCGCCACGAAAATATATTTTCATAACAGTGATTGACATACCGTCACGAAAAATAGGTGTTTTCGTGAGGGTATTTTTTAGACCGTCATGAAAATGATGCACAGTACCATCTCATTTTTTTTTCGCAGGCTGATTTCACCTTACGCCGACTCTGATTTCGTTTGGCGCCAAACGCTCGCGCCTCTAAAGAACCATGCACACCCACCAAATTTCCCCCAAAACTCTAACAGGCACTAGCCAGTATACTGCCCAATCCCACCCCAATCCCTAACCCCAACAGCCGCCGTCGCCCCCCCATCCCAACCCGCTCGCCCTCCTCCCCCGCGACCGCGACTGCAAGCGGCGAGTCAGCCTCGAGGCCCCGACTCCATCCCATCCCGTCTACACTCCTTCCCCGAGAACAGCAGCCGGCCGCCAACCGCCACCCCCACAGAACGGCTACTGCCTGCTGGCCACTCCCTCCCAAGATTGGCTGCAGCCGGCCTGCCTGAGTGTCGCCTCTTGAGCCGGGTCAGCAGAGCCCCGTCGTCGTCTAGATCCCTGCCGCGCGACCCCAACCTTTGCCTCCCTGCTTCATCTTTGGAGGAGCACCGACGCTGAGGTTGGAGGAGGAGGGCTCAGCAAGGACGCTGAGCCAGCCGAGCTTGGGGGAGGAAGGGGCCGTGCAACACCGATGCCGAGCGAGCTTGGAGGAGGGCGGCGCGGCTGTCCGTCGACGCGGAGCCGATCTTGGGGGAGCACTCTCCACCAATGTGAGCTTATTGTGTCCAATCCAAGTGAGGTAAAGCCCCTTGCCGCCCCCCCCCCCCCCCCCCCCCCCGCCCCCCCCCTAAAAAATTGTTGTGCTGTGCTCTGGCTATGCATGTGTGAGAATGCTTGCTGCATGTTGCTGTGTTCTGTATTTTGATGCACTAAACTGAATCAAGATTTTGTATACTGAACTTAATTGAACCATAACTTAACTGAAATGAAGTGCAGGACATGCATTGAATTTTATCCATGGAATTTTGCATATAGAAGATGGATTGAGTTCAGTGGATTCACTTCAGGAAGCTGGCTAATACTATCAATTTTGCATCGACCCATGCATACAGAGAATCATCTTTGCAAATTAGTAGAGTTACCATGTATGTGTTGATGTTGATCTGGTGGATATAGTTGATTGCTGTCTATTTTGCTTTTGCATATATCACAATATCATGTCTGATGTTTGATTGTTTGGTAAATATGTACAAAATAGTGGTGATATATGGTTGATAGCTGTGCTAAATTGTTTTTTTATCTAAATTCAGTCATCTTTTTAAAACAGAACCAAACAATGGCAGAACGCGAGTGGATGTACACTGGTTGGTCACGTACACATGCTCCCTCTAGTGATTGGATTGAAAACACAACTCCAGTTATCTCAGATGAGATAACTAATACACAAGACTTGCAATTTCTGTCCAGATTGAATTCTCAAGCTGAAGAAGACATTAATGAGCTAGAGATGGGTGAGGATGATGATGAGGACCAAGATGATCTGCCTGATGAATATGCACCTAATGACCCCGATGATTTTTAGATTCCTGTTTTCTAGAAATAAATTATGTTGTATGCATGGGATTTCTGGAACTATTGTAGCTATAAGTTGAATGTACATTTGAATGCTTGCTTGCCATTTCCCTGTAACCAAAAAACTATTGTTACATGTCCTTTCATCTAGCATTCAAGTTTCATTTATTGTATTATTCTGTCTTCGCTGAAATATATGCCTTTTTATATAGACTGTACTATGGACTTAACATTTTCTGATACTGCAGGATATGTACAACCTACGCCACAAAGGACTGATACGAAGGTCATGTCCAGCCAGTGGTGGGAGCTCCCAAGGGACTAGTACTGATGGTGCCAACTCCCAAAGAGTTGTTGATGACTGTGTTAATGCCCAAATGAGCAGTGGTTGTGGTAATTACTCCAACGATGGTGCTCTTGGTGATGCACAGGCTGAGCAGGAACCTCCAGCAAAAGCAAGAGGGAGAGGAAAGAGGAATAGGACGCAATTGAGAGTACCTACACCTGGACGGAGGGTTCAGCTGAAGCCTATAGGTGTTCGGTGAGTATATTATGATTTTCTTCATGGAGCTAGAGCCTAAAAAATCTGGTGCTATCATATGATCCTAGTCTTGAACATAATGTAGAGTTTGGACTGTTCAAACCAAGATTAATGTAGTTCTGCACTTGAGGATGTTTGTTCAAGTAAGGACACCAGCAAGTAGGATGTTTAAACTGTTATATGTGGTTCACTAAACAGATCTGGTTTCTAGTATCAGCTAGTTGCCTACTTGCATGTTAACTCCTTGCCAAGCTGCTCATCTACTTGCATATAATTTTTCTTCTATTTTTGCAAACTGACATGTCATTTTTTTTTTGTTAGTCAATTCACATATGTCAACTATAACCCTAAAGACTATAAGTACGGCTCACAAGTTGGAGTTATTCTCAAACGGCTATACCCTGGTATGGTTGATATTCGTGATGAGGAAAGTAGGATTGTTGACAAACGGGCAGCATTGTCATGGCATGGTTACTACAGCAGAAAGGATGAAACTGGGATAACATATGCTAAACGAGTAAAGGCAGAGTTTTGGGTAGTTAATCTAACCAGCATCTATCTTTTTGCTTCTTGCATTTTATTGAAAATACTTGACTTTGCTTTTGTTACATATGTAGACTCTATTCAAGGTAACTCGAGCTGATATTAGAAAGGCTGAGCGTAATTTGGAGAGTTATCTAGTGAAAAGAGTTTCTGATTTGATGTTTCAAGCTCGTTTAGATGCTATAAAAAAGCACGAGGATTGCAATGACAATCAAGCACGCACCGTAGAACTTACAGAAGAACAATATTTAACTTGCATACCAAGTTGGTGCAGTAAAGATGCTTGGGCTTTCTTGTGCAAGTATTGGACCTCTAATGAGTACAAGGACAAGAGGAGGGCAGCCCAAGCATCACGCGTAAAATCTAAAGATGTTGCTCAGAATAGAGGAGGATCTAGGCCATGGGGGGAGACAACAATTGCTGGTATGAAATCATTTTGCTTTGAACTTTTGCTTCTACTATTGAAGACTGCTTATATGTAAATTGTAATCTCATGCACTCATGCTTGAATTGCACACAGATTATCTAGCCCAATTTTCCAAAATTATGTAACTTCAATTGGGTGGCCTGTAGGAATATAAATTTGGCCCTGACAAGGCTGGAACTTTAAACACATATGCTGTTATGAAGGGTGGATTTAAAAAAGTGGACAACACTGGAAGAAGTGCTCCTATCCCTAGCGGGAGAGCACAAAACCGTTTGATATGTAGTCCATGTATTCCCTCCCCACTAGAAAAGGCGCGTTCTCTCCCCTTTTATTGCAGCTCTAAAGTGTATACATGTTTTAGTTCTGTTGTACGTGTTCTCTAAAAAAACACTTGAGAAATGCATATATACATATGACTGTGCAATGGCAGCATGGCAAGCTAAAATATATAAACATGCAAGAATTCATTGTGTGCCAAACATCCTTCAAATTAGTATTGGTACCTAACTAATATGACATGTACCTCTTCTTTTCTGAAAGCCACTCTGCAAGATCTAGATCCTTTTAGTCATAACTCATTCTATTTTATATGGTCATGACTCTACTATTTTGTTCAAGGATAATTACAATGCAAGAACACAGCTTGCTGAGAATTCAAAGGAATTGGATGCACAAGCGCTGTATTGCATGGAAGGTGGCTTCGTCCATGGCCGTGTGCCAATAGCTGATGGTGTTGTGGATAAGGAAACGCTGATAGCTGCGAAATCAAGTAATATTCGTTCAACCAACACTGCTGCCTATCGAACTGTGGTAGAAGAAAATGAGCAGTTGAGGGAGACAAATCAGGAATTGAATCAAACAAATGAGCTTCTCATTGAGGAAAATAGTGTTAGCTGTCAAATGATCATGGTAATACATCTTCCATTCCTTGTAGCAATATATTAATCATCTGCATGTATCTGTTCTACCTACATTTTCAATTGCAGAGTCTTTATGCAAATCTTGAGAGGCAACCACCTCCTGAACTGCTAAGTCGTCTAGCAAATATTGATGCCCATCGCCAACAGGTTAACATCTTGTTTGGCTCTGCTTAGTACATTTCCTTATTAACATTTTCCTCTGAAATCAATGACATCTTGTCTGTGCATTGTTAGCAAAAGGCACCAGTACTTTCCATTGTACAACTTTTTTTTTACTTGAAGACATCTTTTCCAACATGTTTGATCTTCTCCAGGTTACTGCTTCAGCACATGCTGCCGCCACTAACCCAATTGACATGCTTAGTGCCAACGACATCAACACTGATGACGATGACTATGTGATGAATGAAGATGACGATAGCTATGATGGTTTAGATGAAGATGATAATATCTGTGATGATTTAGATGAAGATGATAATAGCTGTGATGCCTCTGGTGACAATGTTGGCAGCGAAGAGGTTGACATGCATGCTAGTGGCAGTGAATAGGTTGGCATGAATGGAAGTAATATCAATGTCAGTTGATACAATGGAGGGCTGTGAAGTAGTATATGATTCCCTCTCATACTTTTGGGTTGTTTTCATTCAAAATGAACGGATGCAATGCTACTTTTGGTAACTAGTGACCAAGGTTGTGAAACCAAATCTAGCCATATATATAATGTATGCATATATATCTCTATGACATTTTATTGCCTTCGGCTTTAGGTAATTAATGTAATGACTGGACTCAGTTCATATATATATGTATGTATATATGTTGGAATCAGATTTGGGTTGCATGCTTTGTGCTGGAATTTTATTCACAATATTTGTTGCACATTTGGAATCTGTAAATTGAGGGATATTGAGGGGTTACTGATGGTTACATATTTTTTCGTGACGGTTTATACACTCACAAAAATAGAGTTTGTGGCTGTGCAGATTAATTTTCGTGACGGTTCTATACTCTCACGAAAACAGATTTCGTGACGGTGAGAAACCCTCACGAAATAATGTGTGCAGACCCGGTGGCCTCGTAATTTTCGTGAGGGTGAGCACCATCACGAAAATAATTCGTGACGGTTAACCCTCACGAAAATGACATTTTCCTGGCTTCTGATTCGTGAAGATGTTCGCGTTTTAAGGCTTCTGATCAACGATCGTCACCACGCAACCGCTACATCCACACGTCTAGTTGTTATCAACCACGTTCTCACGTAGTCAACCTCACCACGAAGGTTTTATCCCTGCAAGCAATCGAAGAAACTACCAAGAACAAGGAAGAACGCAATCTGAAATGTAGATGAATGTTTAGCACACGAAGTTGAGGTTCTACAAACCAATCTAGACGGCAAAACTGCAATGGCAGAATAATCTAAGCAAAACCCCACTCTAAACGACGACGACTACTAAATATATATGAGTTGGGACGTCCTAGGGTTAACCCTAGAGCGCACAGCCCTTGGGCTTAGCCCACGACACAATTACAAGGCCCAAGGCCCAAAACAGACTTGGACTGGAAGAGGTACGTGTCTTGTTTTGACGATTCTGAACGGCTCAGGAGGAATTTTGACATGGGACCAAAACCATCTGAAAGTAGACTCCATAAGCTTTCCAACAAGTACTCACGGGCCCCGAAAGTCCTTCTAGATCAGTGACTAGATCCGTTTAAAGTTGATGCTGTCAGCAGGCCCGAAAAAATTTTATCAATCACAACTTCCCAACTCATGTATGCTTCAGCACCAAATTCATTATACGAAGGGGGAGATAACACAGTCTTACATTCACTTGTCGAAGGTGATGTGGCAGCTATGGTAGGGCTCTCATCCAAATTCTTCGTCTCCTTTTTATCCTTGGTGTGAATTGTCATAGTTAGTGAAAGACAAGAAGAAACAGTAGCTGGCTGCTGATGTCGTCTCAATTGTTCATATTCACTAAGGAGACCTTTCGTGCTCTCAGCTATCGCCTAAAGGTCTTGTTGTATAGAGTTCATGCTATGTCATCACATTCCTGCCACTGTTAGTAGAAAACAGAAAACAACACAAAAACATTATCCCTATCAACTACTAGGTAGTGGACGGTGGAATCTACATTCTCAAGCAACCAAAAGCATCTTACCGAACTCTTATGATATTCTTACCGATTGAAGCAGGTGGTATGACCGAAGATGTGGGACGTTGACAGCGGTGAGTGTTGCGATTATTCGGATAAAATCTGTACTGATAAGAAGTTTGTGGATCTCGGGAGACTCAAAAGTATGGTAGTAAGGATTAGCAAAAATTAATAACAGAATAGCAAAGCTGAATAAGTATCCCAAATACTTGTAGCAGTCGCTGGCTAAGACACGTTCCTAGAACCAGCCTAACAAGCGAGAGTAAGAAACAAAGGACCTAGGACAGCTCTCTCTCACCAAGTCTCTCAAATATCTCGAAAGATCAGCAAGACTACTCACTGAAAACAGCTCTCTCAGCAAGTCTGCACACTTCTTTTGTTCCCTTTTGCTTATCACTTTCTTTTTTTTTACTTGATCTCTCTTTTTTCTTTCTTTTTTTTGATAAATTTTTTTCTCAACTAGGAACTCAAAAACAGCAAAACCTCAGGAAGAAGCAGCTCAAGACGATGTAAGATGTGGCCTGGAGAGATTTGTGAGCGTGCTTTAAAACTCGTGCTAGAACTTCGAGGCTCGAAAACTCAGTCTTGCAGGCCAAATTTCATTTTAGATTGGCCGAACCTGACAAAGTTGGGGAGAAGTGGATGTAAAATTTTCTGTAGATGTCCGCAGATATAAAATTTGCCTGATTTTGAGTCCGTATGCAAAAGTTATAGCTGTTTTAAGAAAGGTAGCGCGAACTAGGGTTTCGCGGCTCAACCCTATTGCTCCGGCTAGAGTATAAGTGCCAATAGGTCAAGCGGGGCTAACAAGGAGGCAAGCGATGCAGGGCGATTGACACAAGGTGACTTGCGACCTATCTAAAAAGGCTTGCGAAAGCGGGTTAAAAGCTCAAGGCGGCTTGCAATCCGAAATCGAGTAGAACTCGATCTCTCAAGACAGGCTCTCGCGCAACGTAACAACTAGAACTAGAACCACCAACACGACTCTGAACCAGTGACCACTAACTTGACCTAGGACACAGACTCAACAAAGCGAAACTGAAATAAATTTTGCAAAGGCACAAAGGGGTTTGGACAAGGGATAAACCTAACACTACGAAGAACACAGTGGTAATAAATTTTTGGATTTTCTGGACTCTAGGTAAATAATAAAGATAGATAGATGGGAAAAGATAATACCTATCGGGCAACTTGTGCTCTGATACCACTTGATGCGAGACTAGGTGTCCGATCTTCCGATAGGTTTGATTTGGCAACGTGAAGATGTTCACGTTTTGTGGCTTCTGATTAGCGATCGTCACCTCACAACCGCTACACCCACATGTCTAGTTGTTATCAACCACGTTCTCACGTAGTCGACCTCACCACGAAGGTTTTATCTCTGCAAGCAATCGAAGAAACTCACAAAAACACGGAAGAACGCAATCTGAATTACAGATGGATGTTTAGTACACGAAGTTGGGGTTCTACAAACCGATCTAGACGGCGAAACTACAATGGCAGAATAATCTAAGCAAAACCCTACTCTAAACAATGACAGCTACTGAATATATATGAGTTGGAACATCCTAGGATTAACCCTAGAGCGTACACCCCTTGGGTTTAGCCCACGACACAATTACAAGGCCCAAGGCCCAAAACAGACTCGGACTGGAGAGGTATGTGTATTATTTTGACGATTTCGGACAACTTAGAAGGAATTTTGATGTCGGACTAAAACCATCTGAAAGTAGACTCCATAAGCTTTCTAACAAGTACTCATGGGCCCCGAAAATCCTTTTGGATCAGCGACTAGGTCCATTTGAAGTTGATACTGTCAAGGGGCCCAAATCCGAATCCAAAACGTACAGAACTTCATCTCTTGCCTTCTATGGACCAAAAGTGACGTGGTGATGTAGGAGTAGACTTGGGTAAGGTCTTGGTTTGGTCCTCAATCAAATTCTTTGATCATCCATGTGTTCTTTGCGCTCGGTCTCTTTCCCTTCACCCAAGCAAGTATCTCTGCAAACGAGAACACACAAAACTCATGATGCAGTAACGGCTGTTCAAATATATAACACATAAATCTTACGTAGAAAGCATGCACCTTTGGTTGATGAATATATAAGGTAGTTATGGTCATATCCGAGCTAGTGATGTCCTCATCACAAACTGTGACGAGGCTATACTACGCCGCTCAGTCTCAGAAATCGGTAGGGTCGAAATCGGCTAAGTCCCTCACCTCACCTCTCTCCCTCTCCATATCCCTCTCCCTCACCTCACCTCACCTCTCACCTCTCTCCACTCACCTATGGCAGCAGCCACCGCCCTGCTCTTCGGTGACGGCGATGACCGGCGTGGCTCGGGCTTAGGCAGCGGCAACAGTGGCGTCAGGACCGCTAGATCTGGCGCCGCCGCCGATGGCTCAGGCTCCGTGACGGCAACGACAGTGACGACGACCAACTCGGGCTCGGCGACGACAACCAGCGGCTAGGGCTTAGGCAGAGGCGACGGTGGTGGCAGTCCTCGGGACTGCCAGATCTGGCGCCACCCGGCTTGGGCTCGGGGATGGCAACGAGGGTGACGACGACCAGCGGCGGTCCTTGGGACCGCTAGATCTGGTGCCGCCGCTGACGGCTTGGGCTCGGCGACAGCAACTAGCTTGGACTCGATGACGGCAACCAACGAGGACGGCTCGGGCTCCACGACGGCGACGATGACCGGCTCAGGCCGGCGGCGACGACGACTGCATGTGGGTATGTAGATATTTTCAATTGTTTTTTCAGTTTTTTGCCAAAATTCATCTTCACAAGCGGTCAGCTTAATCTAGCCGCCTACGAAATCAATTCTGCGGGCGGTTGAAGGCCCGCATGTGAAGATTCTGTTTTTTTACTGACCTTTGATCGCCGGGCCACCTGCAAAAACTTGTTTTAGTTGCCTACAAAAGCTTGTTTCGTAGTTGTGAATCTACATCCTTTTTTCACAGGACTATTTGGACTGTCCAAATCGAATGCAAATAAAATCCAAACATTTTGTCTTCCAATTTCTTCTTTGGAAAAACTTGGACTTGTGTAGATGAAATATTTGCAAACTTATAAATAGTCTTGGAATAGATGTGAACATCTAATCATGCCGTATAACCCACAAACTCTCCAAAGATAGTAATCCATGCGTGTCGCTTTGGCAGGCTGTGCAACCTCGAGTAAAATTACTGCCACTCTTGACAGAGACATCCAAATCATATGCCGTTGGTTCCGTTGGAAACTAGATTTGACAAGCTTCCGAAATATGAACTTTATCCTTGATTTATTCCTCTAAATTCGTGGGCATAACATCAGGAATTTGACGAATAGATTTGCATTTCATCCTAATCAGGTAGCGATAGCGGTTATCATCAATTTGATTTTTGAGCATGCAAAAATACAAAAAAAATGTTGCATATTATGAAGCTGCGGTGATTGTCACATATCACAGCGTGTTCAAGGCTAGAATGTATCACCGCTGATTCACTCCAATTTTAGGGAGAAAACCATGTGAACCGGCAGTAATGCGCTTATGCTAGGTTTTGTTTCAGTAGTATGGGGCTTTTATTAATTAATGATCTGAAAGATAGGATATTTCACTTTATTGCTGGCAACAACGACAACTTACATGGCTCAAATAAATTAAACTAAAGTAAGATAAAAAATAGTTATCCATATAAATTAAAGTGAAGATACAACCATCGGTGTGGAGTATACGAGTGTCAAGTACCCTTACAGAATACAAATATGGCCACTTAGATAGAAGGTAGACCAGTTCATATAATTAGAGATAGAATAGAACTATGTGAAGGCTATGGGGCTCGGGTACCTCATGGAGAGTATTGTGACCACTTCGATAGAGGATAGGACAGATCATGTAATCAGGAATATGATGGGATTCAGTATATGTTACCTTGTATGATAAGAAAAGGGATACAGTCCTAGCCGGGTATATTATGTTCCAAGAAAAAACCCCTTGGTCAAGTCCGACTAAGATTTCTACTATGTAATATTACCTCCCTAGTATATAAGGGGAGGCAAGAAGCCCCTAGGACATATACAGAATCTCACCAGAGAAATCTCAAAGGCAATACACAGTAGCTAGAAGTAGGGTATTACCTCACCTTGACGGCCTGAATCAGGATAAACTCGTTTCATGTTCCTTTGCAATCCATCAAGTTTAGATCTCACGAGTAGCCCTATATAATTATTACCGATACAAAGCATCGACAGTTGGCGCGCCAGATACGGAACGTGAGGAGGATGAACGCCGCCGACTCAAAGACGAGCATGAGCGCTTCGGCCTCCACCACGAGCGCTTTCATCACCGCAGTCGGAGTCGGAGCCCTCACCCAGAAGAAGGAGTTCCGGCGTTCACCCATGAACTACAACAGGTCGACTGGCCATCCGGTTTTAAGCCAACTGGAATAGAAAAATATGATCGGAAGACCAACCCGGAGTCATGGCTGACTGTGTACACCTTCGCAATACGCGCGGCTGAAGACGATCACAGGGCCATGGCTAATTACTTGCCAGTCGCCATGGCCAACTTGGCAAGAACATGGCGACGGGCTTCCCAGGCAGTCAATTGGCTCCTGAGGGGAACTCCCAGAACACTTTGTTGTAAACTTTCAAGGGACTTACGAAAGACTGTTGTCCGAGTACGATCAGTACTAGTGCCACCAAAGAAAGAACGAGTCACTATGCGACTTCATCAAGCGGTTCTCCAAGAAGAGGAACTCAATACCTAAGATGAAGGACGAGGTCGTCATTGCTGCTTGCCGCAAGGGAGTGAAAGATACCCCGTTCATTGCTAAATTTACTTGGAAGTCTCCCAACTCTGTCAAGGCTTTGTTCGATATAGAAAATAAGTACGCCAACTCGGCTGACACTGTTGCTGAGGCTCTTGACGACCAGAAGGAGCCCTGACAGAAGGAGCGGAAGGACACCGACGATGCGGCCCTGACTAAGTCTAGCAACCACAAACGCAAGTCGGACAACGTTGTGGTGACTGTCGAGCGCAGCTGACCACGACCCCCGAGAACAGATGATTACCAAAATATCATGAACAGGCCATGCCCCTTTCACCCAAAGGGGAAGCACGCAGCAAAAAATTGCTTTATGCTCACAAAGTTTGCTTCTGAGCAGACATCAACGTCCGACGAGCAGAAAGATAAAGACAAGCCGGACTCGGGCGTAGCCGGCAACTATCAAGATTCGCCAGCTGAGCTCAATCACATATTGGGAGGGCCATCTGCGTACGAGTCCAAGCGCAAACAGAAGCTAACTGACTGAGAAGTGAACTCAGTCATGACAGACGCCCCCCAATATTTGCAATGGTCAGAAACAGGAATCACATTCGACCGCATGGATCACCCCGACAGAATAACTCATCCAGTACGCTACCCACTTGTCCTAGACCTGGTCATCAAAAGCATCAAGCTGAAGAAGTTTCTCATTGATGGAGGAAGACCACTCAACATCTTGTTGGCCAAGACGCTCGACGAGATAAAAATATCTCGATCCAAGCTACGGCTGAGTACTGCTCCCTTCCACGGTGTAATCACTGGCCTCTCTTCAACCCCACTCGGACAGATCACTCTGCTACTTTGAGGTAGCCGACTTCAAGACCGTGTATCACGCCATACTCGGACGGCCCACACTAGCTAAGTTCATGGCAGTGCCCCATTATACATACATGGTGCTCAAGATGCCAGGACCAGCAGGAGTACTTTCCCTACGCAGTGATGGTAAGCAAACCTTCACCTGTGACAAGGAGAGTTGTGAGCTGGCCCAGTCTCACGAAATGACAGTCAGACGGAGCAATATCTGACTAGCCGCAACAACTGCAAACAAGGACGATCAAGTCCCGGCGAAAAAAGTAGCCAAGTCGAGAATTTCAGCAGACTCGGAAATGAAGAAGATCCCCCTAGACCCTTTCAACCCCACCAAGACTGCGCTTGTCAGGACCGGACTCAACCCAAAATAGGAAGACGAGCTCGTCACCTTCCTCCAGGCGAATAGGGACATATTGCTTAGAAGCCTTCCGACATGCCTGGTGTACCATGGGAGGTGATCGAGCATTCCCTCAATGTCAAGTCGGATTCCAAACCAGTCAAACAACAATTACGGCGCTTCGCACAAGACCGCAAAGATTCTATTCGGGAGGAGATAACCAAGCTCCTAGTAGCCGTGTTCATCAAAGATGTTTACCACCCAGATTGGCTAGCAAACCTAGTTCTAGTCCAGAAGAAAAAGGTAAATGACGCATGTGCGTCGACTATACTAACTTAAATAAGGCATGTCCCAAAGATCCATTTCGTCTACCAAGAATTGATCAGGTGGTCGATTTAACCGCGGGATGAGAATTACTCAGTTTTCTCGACTGCTACTCGGGATACCATCAAATCAGCTTGAAGGAGGAGGACTGCCTGAAGACTTCTTTTATCACGCCATTTGGGGCATACTGCTATGTCACTATGCCGTTCGGGTTAAAAAACGCTGGAGCAACGTATCAACATGCTATACATCGGTGCCATCATACTCAACTCAGGCGTAACATGGAGGCATATGTCGATGACGTGGTGATCAAGACCAAATTCAAGGAGGACCTCATCACCAACTTAGAAGAAACTTTTCAAAGTCTTCGGAGATTCAAGTTGAAGTTGAACCCGAAAAAGTGCGTCTTCGGAGTAACTTTGGGAAAGCTACTTGGCTTCACCGTTTCACAACGCGGCATCGAGGCAAATCCAGAGAAAATCAACGCAATAATGAATATGGCGCCCCTGGCTAGCCAGAAGGATGTACAGAAGCTGACCGGCTGCATGGCGGCACTCAGCAGATTCGTATCCCGACTTGGCGAATGGGGTATGCCCTTTTTCAAATTACTGAAGAAAGTTGACAATTTTCAATGGACGCCAGAAGCCCACCAAGCCTTCAAAGACTTCAAGAGGTTCCTCACATCACCACCCGTGTTGGCGTCACCAATGCCCCAGGAACCACTCATGTTGTATCTGGTGGCAACTACTCAGGTAGTCAGCACAGTGTTGGTAGTTGAGCTGGCAGAGCCAGGGCATATAAAAAAGGTTCAAAGGCCAATTTACTTTGTCAACGAAGTCCTAGGCAAATCCAAGATGAGATATCCCTAATTCCAGAAGCTGCTATATGGTTTGCTCATAACTGTCCAGAAATTGGTGCATTATTTTTAGTAGCATCAAGTTACAATCGTCACACCGTATCCACTCGGAGACGTCCTACACAATCGCGATGCCACTGGCAGAATCGCTAAATGGGCGGTCAAGTTGATGGCGTTTGATATTTTCTTCCACCTAAGGACAGCAATCAAGTCCTAAGCACTTGCCAACTTTGTGGCCAAGTGGACAGAAATTCAGACAGCTACATCAACAGACAAGCTAGAATACTGGACGATGTACTTCGATGGTTCCCTACGGATCGGTAGAGCAGGGGCTGACATCGTCCTAACGTCACCTATTGGAGAAAAACTCAAATATGTCCTTCAAATATATGTTCCAGTGTCTCACAATATCACCGAGTACGAGGCACTTATCCACGGGCTCCACATTGTCATATCACTCGGTATCTGCTGACTGGTAGTTCACGGGGATTCTCAACTCGTGGTAAACCAAGTTATGAAAGACTGGACGTGTCTGGACGACAACATGGCGGCATATTGTCAGGAAGTACGAAAGCTAGAAAATAAGTTTGACGGGCTGAAAATTACACATGTCTACGCTAATACAATGAAGCCGCATACAAATTAGCCAACATGGGATCCAAGCAAGAAGCGCTCCCGATTGGAATTTTTGTCGAGCAGCTGTTGGAGCCATCAGTCAAGAAAAAGCCTGTCCCACAGCAGTCGAGGGTTGAACCTACCCCGGAGACAAGGGAAGTGCTAATTATCTCTCAAGACTGGCGGACTCCAATCATCCGATTTTTACTAGAAGATGAGCTCCTAGAAGATCACAGCAAAGCCGAGCAGATCAAGCGTCGAAGTAAATGTTTTCTTATAGTCGGAGAAGACCTCTATCGTCAAAATGCATCCGGAGTCCTCATGCGCTGTGTCACAACCGATGAGGGCAAGCAGATTCTGTGGTCCATCCACTTGGGCATCTGTGGCAACCTTGCTGCATCCAGGACGTTAGTCGGAAAGGCTTACAACAAGGATTCTTCTAACCAACTGCAGTTATTGACGCTAAAAATATAGTTCGGACATGTGAGAGATGCCAGTTTTTTACTCGACAAACACATCTACCATCTCAGGAATTACAGACAATACCAATATCTTGGCTGTTTGCAGTCTGGGGGCTTGACATGGTCAGGCCGTTCAAGAAATCACCAAGAGGGTTCACACACTTGTTTGTCGCAGTGAACAAGTTCACAAAGTGGATTAAGGCAAAACCCGTTGCTACCATCACAGCGGCCAGGGCAAAAGACTTCATCATGAGTATTATATACTGATTTGGAGTCCCCAATCGCATCACAATGGACAACGGCACTCAATTTACTGGCGGCATATTTCAAGATTTCTGTGATAACTTCGGCATCAAGATCTATTATGCCTCTGTGGCACTCCCACAGAGCAATGGGCAGGTCAAATGTGCAAATAGCATGGTCCTACAAGGTATCAAGACTAGAGTGTTTGACCGACTACAACCATACGCAGGGCGGTGGGTGCAAGAGCTCCCATCCATTCTTTGGTCTCTACGAACCACGGTTAGTCGGGCAACAGGGCAATCCTCTTTCTTCCTAGTCTATGGTGCCGAGGCTATATTGCCAACTGAGTTGGAATTCGGCTCACCACGAGTTTGGGCCCACTCAGAAGACAAGTCCAATGAAGGCCGATTGGTCAAGCTAGATTAGTTGGAAAAAGTAAGGGATGCCGCAACTATCCAGTCGGCAAGATATCTTCAAGGCTTGCGTCGTTATCACAGTCGTAATGTCATGCAGCGCCTTTTCGGTGAGAGATCTCGTTTTGAGAAAAATTCAAACCACCAAAGACATGCATAAATTATCTCCCTTATAGGAGGGGCCACTCATTATCGCTGAGGTGACACGTCCGGGTGCCTACTGGCTGAAGACTAAAGACGGTGTCCTTTTTAACAACTCATGGAACATAGAATAGCTACGTTTTTTCTATACCTAAACATTTCAACCGAGTAGTGAGTCGGGGGGCTACATGATGATAATATGTCTTCTGTTATTGTTAATGTTTAAGTTTATTGTATCTAAAGTCATGAAGTTTTATAGCGATTGTGCAGAGTTTGTGCCGAGTACAGTCCCATGGGACAAACGCCTGCTAAAGTTGATCTCAATTCACTCGGCATAAATCAGCTAATCCGATAAAACTAGCGATGGCTAAGATAAGATCATGTACTCAGCAAGACATAACAGCAAAAGCATTTACAATATATACACATTGTTCTTGTTTTCTTGAACACCAACTACTTAAAAGTTCATTTTTACAATGGCAGATCTTTGGCAATTGCCCGAGCAGTAGACCTAACCTGACTAATTAGTTCCAAGTCCACCTCTAGGGTAGTGCCCTTAGCGAAGCCCTCGCCGACTGCCTCAATATCTACCCGAGAGTAGAGAGACTTTGTCATGGCCAGTGCTTGGGCGATACCCACGGCAGCGTGTTGATGAGGATATCACTAGCTCAGATATGACCATAACTACCTTATGTACTCATCAACCAAAGGTGCATACTTTCTATGTAAGATTTACGTGTTATATATTTGAACAGGCGTTACTGCACCATGAGTTTTGTGTATTCTCGTTTGCAGAGATACTTGCTTGGGTGAAGGGAAAGAGACCGAGCGCAAGGAACACATGGATGATCAAAAAAGTTAAATCAATGCCACAATTTGTTTCAATCAAGGTTTTTGGTTATGAATCGAGCATGCCATGTTACCATTGATAGCAAGAGCTGTAGCAACTTGGCAAGTTCAGATATGGTTGAGAAGCTTGAATTGCCGACGCAACCGCATCCTCGGCCTTATTACATCCAGTGGTTCGATTCTTGCAGTAAGTTAAAGGTAAGTAAAATTGTAAAAGTGGAGTTTTTAGTAGGCAATTATCATGATAGCGCCATATTTGATGTTGTTCCAATGTAAGCATGTTCTCTACTTTTGGGTAGACCTTGGGAATATGATAGAGATGTTGTGCACTGTAGTAGAACCAACACGTACACTTTCACACATAATTGCAAGAAATTTAAGTTGCTACCTACCATATGCACAACACTACCTCACCCTATGTTGTGAAAGATAAAGATATGTTCATCAGGCTTAATGACAAGGTGAAACCGCGGACGGTTTCCAATCAAGAAGGGGAGGATGATGAGGACATCACTAGCTCGGATATGACCATAGCTACCTTATGTACTCATCAACCAAAGGTGAATGCTTTCTATGTAAGATTTACATGTTATATATTTAAACAGGCGTTACTGCACCATGAGTTTTGTGTGTTCTCGTTTGCAAAAATACTTGCTTGGGTGAAGGGAAAGAGACCGAGTGCAAGGAACACATGGATGATCAAAAAAGTTAAATGGGGACCAAAACAAGACCTTACCCAAGTCTACTCCTATATCACCACATCACTTTTAGTCCATAGAAGGCAAGAGATGAAGTTCTGCACGTTTTGGATTCAGGCCTCCTGACAGTATCAACTTCAAACGGACCTAGCTGCTGATCTAGAAGGACTCTCGGGGACCATGAGTACTTGTTGGAAAGCTTATCAAGTCTACTTTCTGATGGTTTTAGTTACATCTCAAAATTCCTCCTGAGCTGTCTGGAATCGTTGAAACAAGACACGTACCTCTTCCAGTCCAATTCTGTTTGGGCCTTGGGCCTTGTAATTGTGTCGTGGGCTAAGCCCAAGGGGTGTGCGATTGTTGATGCTGAAAATTGCCAGGGCGGACGACCTGGTTCGGCGCCTATAGACATGCGAAGGCCTGGGAGATTTGCTTCACTCTAGTGCAGGTCCTAAATCTTGAGGTTCGTAGGCGTGCCAGTCAATTTGACCCTGCAATTAACAAGGAGATAGAAAATATTAGTCCAGTGAGCCAATCGGCTGGAAGCCGATTTGGACTCTCTCATCGGCCGATAGCCGATATGCACCGTAGCACTTGTACATCGATTGGAAACCGATGATGGCATAAACGATAATTGATAATAATAAAGTAACAAACTAGCCGATAACCGCAAACCGATGATAGAATAAGTAAGTAGAATGCATAAATGAATGGATCGGCTGATTGCAATAATAATTGTTAACACTGTATTTAAAGCATTGCCCGCGCTCGTGCCCGTGCCTCGGGACCTTGCCCGTGCCCGGGTCCTCACCCGTGCTCGTGCCCGGGTACTTACTAGTGCCCGTGCCTGGGACCTTGCCCGTGCTCGTGCCCAGGTACTTACCCGTGCCCGTGCCCAGGTCTTCACCCGTGTTCGTGCCCGGGTTGGCAAAGTAAACTAATTGGCCAGCCTTTAGCCGATCATAATAATGCAGGCGAGATAACAAATAAACAGTATGATCGGCTGTAATAAAAGATAACTTATCGGCTAAGCGCTCCGATAAAACAATCGCAATAGACATCCATCGGCTTATTAAGAGTAAAGTTATTATCAACAATCTAGTAGATCGGACCCAACCGTTGCAGCACAGATTGGTGATGATAACAATACCTCGATATGCCGATAGATCTAATGCGATCGTGATGTAAAATACGATAACTTATCAGCTATACATCCCGATAAGACGCTTGCGCAGAAATTATCAACCTAGCAGGAACGATTTATCACTGACAGTTTAGTAGGTCGGACCCAACCGATGCAGCACAAACTGATGATAAATCGCTCCCAGTAAGCCGATACGATCTGCGCACGCGTGATGTGATATACCTAATCGATCTATGAGATCAAACAAAACTGATGCAGCCATAGACAGAATAAATATACCGTGGTAAGCCGTCCACCGTAAACGACTAGAATATCGGACTTAACCGAGGAAGTCCTAGCCGATGCGGCGGCCGGGGTGACGAGACTTACCCTCTCGCAGGAGGTCGGACCTAACCGATGCAACCCGGCTCGAGAAGCAGGAACCCGTCGAAGGGGTGGCGATGCGCCGAAATTATGTTGATCTGATTGATGTAGATGATTTACAATGCACCCGGGCATACGTATTTATACCCCGAGTTGATACGAGTCCTTACTGGACACGGCACACGATTTCCTAATTACAGAAGGAAACACTAACAGGACCCGATCGGACACGAGATCAGGTTTCCTAAAGATAAAAACTAGTATTGCCTAAATAATAGACACGGAAAATAACTGCCATACTATGGTCTTCACGATCCTTCTTTAAACTTGGTCTCTTCCGGCCCAATTTCCACCGGTCATCTGTGATTTTCCTTTTAACCGAATTTGATAAGGTTCGCACCAAATTTTGGCGTTAACACATGCCCCCCAATTTCGGAGTTTTTTCATAAAATTCCAAAATTTCCTCATCCGGGCTTTAGTTTCCTTCACACTGAGGCGGCCCAAGCTAGCCCACTTCCCATAAATGTTTGAAACAGTGCCAACGGCCTCGATTCCCGCCCGGTCATCATGCCTCTATAAACCGCTTCGTCTTCTAGCCTTTTTTATGCTTTCACATCACCAGAGCGCTACCGCTTCATCTTCCAAGATCTCGACGAGCTCCGGCGAACCCAGACGAACCGTCGTATCTCCTTTCTTCGACCGCTGATTTCCGCTCTTCTTCTTCTGGCGCAATGGCATCAGCATCCGCAGTCCCCGAGGTAATCTCTCTGCCCGATTGTTTTCTCTGATTTTGTAGCCTAGATGAATCCAAACTGCCATGTTCTTTACCTGTTCTTTGTGATGTTCTTGTTTACTGTAGCACCTTAGGAACCAAGTTCTGATCCCATCCGCCGACTACCCGGATTTCTTCTATCACGGCCCAATGGGTAGCGAGGATCCCACAGACTTCACAAGCGCCGAGACCCAATGCATTCCTTTCAAGAACTCCGCCATGTTAGTCAGTGACTGGACCAATAGCTTCAGGTCATGGCCGAGCAAGCTGCCTAGGTGGAGGGACTGGTATATCAGAGTATCGGCCGCGAAGAGAACCCTTTGGGAAGAATCACATATCGGTCACTGCATCAACCTCTCTCTAGCCGATATGGAAAGGAATGAACCTCTGCTTGCATCGGCCTCATACTTCTGGTCAGATGCCCTCAACGCCTTCATGTTCGGGCATGGGCCGATGACTCCCACCTTGATGGATGTGACTATGCTCACCTGCCTCAACACGACGAACTACATCAACCCCTTGAGGCTCCGGTTCAAACCCACTCATCGGCTTCAAGCGAAGAACATTGGCGGCTGGTCCAGGTATATATCAGTCCATAACAAGGGAACTGGACCAGTCGACGATCAGGAACACGTTGCCTTCTTGAACTTGTGGCTGGAACGGTTTGTTTTTGGTGGCGCAACCCTCGGCCCTACGACCAATATGCAATGTCTGGCAGAGTGCTTGGCCAATCGGAAACAAATCCCCTTGGGGCAATATCTCCTTGGCGCCACTTATCAGCTGCTTCATCAAGTAGCGATCAAGCTATCGGCCGGCCAGCCTATCGGCCACATCGGGGGTCCTTGGTGGTTTGTGCAACTCTGGCTCAATGTATACACCTCCAAGGCTTTCTCTGAGACTTCCTTTCTCAACCAATCCTTTCCAGCCAATCACACAGAAGACCAGGATCCTATTTACCGCCGATGCGTCTCCATGGGCGAAGCTGCATCGGCTCTTCCTGGTGGCAAGATAACACCTGTTGGACTCAGTCAATGGTTCAAGGGGTTTTATTACGGCTTCACCAAGGAGGCCACTCTCTGGTTTGCATACAATGATGCATCGTCATTCGAGATGCCTTCCAACTTCGATCCACTCAATGCTCTGGAAGATAATGAGTCGAAGGCCATATTTCTATCGGCCATTACCCCCTGTCTGCTGCCGACTGGTTTCTCCCTAGGCCGATCGCAACCATCATATGAATTCTACCATCCATCGGTCTGCTCCCGTCAACTTGGTCTTGGTCAACTCCTGATTGGCCTATTCTTCATCGATAAACTTCAAGCCCGGGGCAACGTCAACAATGCCTTAGAGTATGATCGGATGCGGACCTTAATAGAATCTCTTCCCCTGGGCGCCGCCACCGAGGTGAATGTATGTACCGCCAACACAAAGCTTTTTGCCCGATGGTGGTCCGAATGGAGGAGACATCTATTCAGCTTGGCTGCCATCCACTACTGTTCTCGCCTCAACGCCGACTACATCGAATCCGATGACGAGGTAACACCCATAAACCTTAATCACCATCTCCGATCATTTCTCACTTAATTTTGCAGGCTACCAATGTCGAGCCCCCAACGACAAGCACTAGCGGTCGGCCGATCATGTATCAACCCCCATCGGCCACCCCGAACTTAGGGCGCGATGTTCCTTCTCCATCGGCTCTCCTCCAGGCGCCCCGGCCGACAGGACAAAAACGCAAAAAGCTGGCACATCGCCCTTCTCTCAAGAAGTGGAAAAACAACGCCGACGCCACGGTCATAGCGCCACTTAGTCCTCAAACAACATCGGCCCCCTCATCTCCTCGGGTATGTGCTAAATCTTGATATCATTATCTGTTTTCCTATCTTTTTCACCAATTTTATTTTCAGCTCGAGTCATCGGCCCCTGAACCTCAACCTTCTACTTGACATCCCCCCAAGCACTGAGCCGATGGTTTCTCCAGCCGCTCCAACCTTAGCACCCAGTCCCCAAGCCGTTGATGAGGCTGCTCCTACTACATCGCCTGACATCGACCGTTCTGAAGAACCCCCTACTCATCCACTTGAAGCCGATGCCACCCAAGCTGCCGATACCCTACCTCAGGTAATCTCTCTAACCATACTTCATTTTTAACTCTTCATTGATTCTTTTACCGATGTCAATTTGCAGTCCTTAGCCGATTTGTTCTCCTTTGACGTCGGCAAGTACTTAGAGGCAGAAGCAACAGCCACCAGTGCAGCAACCAAACCATCCTTCCTAGCCGATATGCGCGAGTACTTAACGAGTATCATCAGTCGGCTGGAAAATCCAATCGACGCACTAGTGGAAGATTGCGGGCCGATCCGGGCAAGACTTGCAGATATTGAACATCATTTGCCCGAAGAACTCATCGACGCACTGACTCCCGCGGTATATCTGGAATCTCACAGATTCAGACTCATCAAGCTCAAACAACGCATAGCCGATCGTGCCGACCAACAGAAGACAACCCAAGATATCCAAGTTGATCGGCTATCAGCCCAAACAGAGAAGAAAAAGCTTGATGACATGGCAGCCGCCCCTCAGGAGCTCCAATCCAAATTGGACCAAATGAAGAAAAAGGAGGCTGATTTGCTAGCAGAACTTGAAAAAGTTCGTAAGGATCTTGAAACAACGGAATCCCAGCTCATCGGCCTGCCACAAGCTATACAAGATCAAGAGGCTAAGGTTGCAGCAGCGGTGAGTCAAGTCATTCATCGGCGCAAAAATTTGAAGACCATCCCGGGCTCCGATGAAGACGACATTCATGTTATCAATGAGATTGACCAGATCCGCCTACGCGCGATCGAAACAATTCAGAATTTTTTGTAAACCCTTGATACTATTAATGTCGCCCCGGAACACGCCGATTAACTCTTGATGTAAGATAATCTGATCGGCTCTGTTGCCTGCTTCTTTCAATTATCCCTCAGTATTTTTGTTTGTTTAATCTAAAGGCGATATCAACTAATATCGGCTGCCTTTAGGTGATGCAACAACATCGACTTTCTAAACTGTTTTAGAAATCGGCTGCACTTAACCGATTTAAGAGTTGATCCAAACACTTGGATAATATCTCTTGAGGTACTTTCCGTTAAGTGCTTTAGCAAACTCTATTCCCTCAAGATCTTCTAGTATATAGGCATTACCAGGCACACAACGACTAATCCGATAGGGCCCTTCCCAATTAGGTGAACCACTTTCCAAACTTATTATCTCTGGACCCGATCGGCAAAATCAATTTCCACACAAGATCTCCCTCAGCAAACGATTTATTCACCACCTTTTTGTTATAATGCCTAGCTGCCTTAGCCTTGTTTTCCTTGATCCTCTCCAACGCCCTTAACCGATTCTGAGCCAAATCTTCAAGTTCATCTGTCATTAAGTTATAATAATCATCGGCCGTCAATTGATTTTGCAAAGAAATCCTCCTAGAGCCGATGTTAGTCTCCCAAGGCAAAACTGCTTCTTGTCCATATACCAGTTGGTAAGGGGGCACCCGGGCAGATCCATGACACGCCATCCGATATGCCCATAACGAATCGGCTAACGTAGTATGCCATCTTCGCGGCTGTTCATCAATCTTCCGCTTAATCAACTTGATTAAACTCTTATTAGAAGCTTCCGCCTGTCCATTAGCCTGAGCATAATAAGGCGATGAATTCAATAACTTGATTCCCATACTGGCAGCAAACTGTTGAAACTCATCGAACACGAAAATAGATCCCTGATCCGTAGTTATCGTCTGAGGAATTCCAAACCGATAAATTATGTGCTCCTTTACAAACTCGATCGCTTCTTTGGATGTAACTTTCTTCAGAGGAATCGCTTCTACCCACTTCGTAAAATAATCTGTTGCTGCCAATATGAACTTATGTCCCTTACTTGACGGAGGAAAACCTGGCCATCAATGTCAATTCCCCATCCCTGAACGGCCACGGTTTAATGATAGGATTTCATAGCCGATGCTGGTGCCCGCTGTATATTTCCAAACTTCTGGCAATCTTGACATCCTTTAAGTACCTGAAGCAATCTTCCCAGCCATTGTCGGCCAAAAGTATCCTACTCTTCTCAGCAACCACTTCATCTTATGAGCCGATTGATGAGTCCCACAAGCGCCTTCATGCACCTCGCACATAACCACTTTGGCTTCTTCCAAATTTAGGCACCTCAGCAGAACTCCCTCAAAAGTCCGATAATATAACTCTCCATCAAGCAACACATATTTAGTAGCTTTATACCGAAGTTCCTCGAAACCGATTGCGATGGATTTTGTAGATAACTAATTATTTCCTGTCTCCAATCGTCGGCTTTATCCTGAATATCATTATCGGCTATCTCAACCTCAACCTATCTATTCAGCCGATAACCAGAAGTAATCTGTGCAAGATCATTGGCTTCTAAATTTTGCTCCCTAGGAATATGATCTATTGATACCATCTTGAAATCCTTTAACAAATCTGTACACTCCTCATAATATGATCTCAAAACATCATCCCTGCACTCATATTCTCCAGACAACTGCTTGATCACCAACAAAGAATCACCAACAATCTCTATGATATCGGCTCTGATTTACTTTAAAAGTTGAAGTCTTTTTAATACCGCCTCGTACTCCGCTTGATTATTAGTCCGATAAGGTTTAATTGCAAAAGCAAACTCAAAACTTGCCCCCCGAGGCGATACAATGACCAAGCCGATACCAGATCCACGCTTGCATACTGATCCATCAAAAAACAAAGTCCATGGGATCGGCTCCACGTAATCTTCGTGAACCCCTCTGTGTTGCACAATGAAATCGGCCACCGCTTGTCCCTTGATCGCTTTAGCCGATTCATATCTCAAGTCAAACTCTGTCAAAGCGAAGACCCATTTACCAACTCGCCCTTTAAAAACTGGAGCCGACAGCATGTACTTCACCACATCGGCCTTGCAAACCACTGTACACTCAGCCGATAGGATATAATGCCTTAACTTAGTACATGAGAAATATAAACAAAGGCATAACTTTTCTACTGCAGGATATCTCGTTTCAGCATCCAAAAGCCTTCTGCTCAGATAGAACACGACTCGCTCCTTTCCTTCAAACTCTTGAATTAAAACAGACCCGATGGATTTCTCATCGGCTAATAAGTATAATTTGAACGGCACTCCTTTCGGCGGCGGAATCAGAATAGGTGGGGAACTCAAATAACTCTTAATTCCATCGAATGCTTCCTGCTAATCTGCCCCCCACATGAACTCTTGATCGGCTTTCAATTTCAACAATGGAGTAAAAGATTCAATTCTCCCTGACAAATTTGATATAAATCTCCATACAAAATTAATCTTGCCGATTAATGACTGTAACTCTGTCTTGTTGCTTGGTGGCTCTGTAGTCTTAATAGCTCTAATGCTCCTCTGAGTAACTTCAATTCCTCGCTCATGAACCATAAAACCCAAAAACTGCCTAGGCGATGCACCAAAAGCGCATTTATTGGAATTCATCCTTAGTCCGTATTTCTTGGCTCTTTCCAGCACTTTCCGTAAATCGGACTAATATGGCTTTATCCTCAATTTTAGACTTAACCACCACATCGTCGGTGTAAATTCCACTAGCAAGCCGATGAGATCATGAAATATATAATTCATCGCCCTCTGATAAGTCGCACCTGCACTTTTTAATCCAAACGTCATTACTACCCACTCATATACCCGGCCACGCCCACCACCCAAGCCGAATAGCTCCCAGGACATCGAAACGCAAGTCTTATGTATATCTTCTCTCAGCCATAAAAAACTCTGATTGTATCCTGCATTGCCATTCCATTGAAGCTAATAATCTTGTGGCCTGATGCTGCATCCACCAACAAATCTGCTATCGGCATTGGGTACTCATCCTTGGGGGTAGCTTTGTTCAAATCCCGGAAGTCGATGCATATCCTCAATTTCCCATTTTTCTTTTCTATGGGACGATATTGGAAACCCACTCAGCATATCGGCACGGCCTTATAAATTTGGCATCATATAACCTTGTAATCTTCACTTTGATCAGCTCATATAACTCTGCTTTGAACCTCCTCGGAGCCTGTTTAAATGGCTGATATCCTAGTTTAATAGATAGCCGATGTTCAACAATTGATCGGCTCAATCCTGGCATCTCATGATACTCCCAAGCAAAACAATCCCGATACTCCTTCAACAGTGTTATCAATTCTTCTCGAAGTTCAGGGCATAACTTTTTGCTTATGTACGTCGGCCTTGGCTTATCTCCTGGTCCTATGTCGATCTCCTCTAAGTCATCGGCTGACGTAAACCCTTGCCCCAGTTTTCCGTCGAAATCTTCAATGGAGCCCATCAGAGTAACAGTTCGGAGCCGACTTGCTGAATCGGCTGTATCCCTTGGCTGGTGACCTTAAGATAATCTCCTTCCCATGTTTTCCCAGACAAACAATCAACTCCATCGGCTTCCCAGACTGGCAAATCGGTCATTGCAATGTTGGTTGACCGATCTGCTAGGACTACCTCAACTTGATCCCCTTGCCACTGTATCAGACATTGGTGCATCGTCGAGGGCACGCAACAGTTCGCGTGAATCCAATCCCTGCCGAGGAGCAGACTATATGATCCTTTTCCATTGATAGATGAAAAATGTGGTAGGTACTGTCTTGTTTCCCACTGTTAACTCCACGTTCAACACGCCTTTCGCCTCTGATGAATTTCCACCGAAGTCTTTTAACACCATATTTGTCTTGATCAAGTCTTCGGCAGTTTTCCCCAATTTTCGAAATGTAGCATAGGGCATTAGATTAATAGCTGCTCCCCCAACAACTAGCATCTTTGTCATCGGCTTCCCATTCACATAGCCCTTGATATATAATGGCTTTAAGTGCCGATGCTCTGATTCCTCAGGTTTATCAAATATGGCCTTATCAGGTTGCAATGTTAGCTGAACGAAAACGTCCTCATTGTCGTCCTCGTCTGATGAGAGTGCTTTATATTCCCGAGGCAAAAAGAAAAACATATCTACTGGAGCCGATGGATCGACTTCATCGTCTTTTCTCTTCACACGCCATACTTGTTTAGTTCTCTTGTGACGATGATCGGCCTCGTCCTGATCTTGCCTCTGTTCTTCCTGTTGCTCTCGGTGTCATAGCCGTTGTGCCCTTTTCTTCTGATTCTTTCTAAATATCCCACTAGGACACCATTGAGGATTTTGGACTTGTTTTTCATGTACTTCCTCTTCATTTTCTTCAAAGAATTCTTCGTGAACCGGCCCTAATCGGCTATGTACCGATGCCCGTCTCCTAGGTGGCTGATCCTGTGAAAAACTTTCCTGCTGATCCTGTTGAAACCTCAGATTATCGCATTCAGGGCAATCTTTAATTGATGGCAATCTCATCCCTTGATCCCAGCAGAATCGGAAGAACGGACAATCCCAATGCGGATTATATCTTTCCCGGTCTGGCTCAATCCACTGTTCCTCGTACTTTGAATATTTCTCTATCATGCCTGATGAAGTAATCCTTGATTTATACCCTCGATGTTTTCCTTCATCAGCTTGAGTCCTTGACGATGATCCCACATAAACCATGTTTACGGGGAACGGGTGTCCATCGATTTTCATCGGCTTTTTGTCTTCGAATTTGATCCTTCCTTGTTCAACAGCCGATTGAATTTGTTGCCAAAAAACTTTGCACTCGTTGGTGTGATGCGATATAGTATTGTGCCACTTGCAATATCTTTTCTTCTTCAGTTCTTCGGCTGATGGAATGACGTGATTCGGCGGAAGTTGTATCTGCTTCTCTTGTAGTAGTAAGTCGAAGATTTTATCGGCTTTATTGACGTCAAAGTCGTACGCTCCACTTTGCCGATATCCTTAACCCACGGGCATGATACTGATTTTTTGTTCCTAGCCCACTCCGCCAATCCGACTTCAGCATCGGATCCCTCATCATCTGAGTCCGATGAATAAACCTATACCTGAGCAACCCTTCTCTGATATTTATCTTTTTTCGCCTCTTGAATCGCTTTCATGAGCCGATACCTTCTGTACCAGGTGCGCCAAGGGGACTTCGAACTCCTGTGATGAAAATCCTCTTTGATCGGCGCTAAGAGACCCTGGAAAGCCAATTGGCTAAATGTCCCATGCTCAGGTTCAGACTGTAACATCGGTTTCTAAACGTCCGAAATCTCTGAATATATTCGGCACTGTTTCATCTGTCGTTTGTTAACTGATGTTAGATCTGTCTAGTCTCAACTCATGAATTCCTGCAAAGAAATATTTGTGAACTATTTTCTAGATCGGCCCATCCCCCGAACTGAATTCGGTGGTAACAAGGAGAACTCATGGTAAAAGGTCAAATCCAGATAGCGACAAGGGAAAAAACCTAACTCTCAGAGCCTCCATCAGCCTATATGGCCTCTCTGCACTGTGCCCAGGAATCGGCTTAACTGGAGGCGGGTGTTCTACTGTAGATGTGTGTCTTGCCCTGAGAACTTGGAAAATCTGGAACCCTGTTCTCGTTGTGTGCATGGCACTCTGTCAAACCCACTCGGGATATGGATGTCGATACATAAATGTTTGCTCTTGGCTTGATCCCAAATTGTTCCCTCACTATTTCTGCAACCCTGGTGATAAACCTTCTTCCCTCAGGTTGTCCTGTTGATACTGTATGGTGGAGTTTGTTGCCGATTCTGTCTAGGATACTCTCTCTGGTAACTACCTGGATCGGCAATGCCACCTGGGAAATTCTGTTGATATCCCCATAACTAAGCAGATGATGGGTAATCCAGCAGGAATATCCCTGTTGCCCCCCAGCCTGTTCTGTTGTAAAACAGGTTTTCTGGTATGGTCTTGTTTTATCCCATAAGTAACCTGATTTGGCTCCGTCTTTGGCGGGGGGAGATGGCAGGACCTCGAGTAGGCTCTTTGAAGACATTGATCCATCCACTGTCTTCTTTATGAGGTTATGAAGCGTGTTCACCAGAATCCCGGATTTATTGATGAGCGCGTGATGTACCTGCTTCATTCACCATCTCCTGTAAGGGTTTTACTGGTGGAACTTTCAGGTGGCGTACGCTCGATTCTCCAAACCAGAATAGGTTTCAAAACTGTGATTTTTGAATCGCCCTAGTCTTGTCATGTTGAAGGATTCCAAGCAAAGGTTTCTGAAATTGGCCATAGTTTGCTCAACTTGCTGTTTTGTTCGTCTGGCTAAAATCTCCATGTTGACCGGAATTACGTTCCTTATCTTGATTTCTTTTCCAAGCCATGTTGAAATTCCGATCGAGACTTTGTGTTGAAACTCTCGTGTCCAACCGGGCGTGCCAAAAACGTGTTGACGCCGAAAATCGCGGGGCGCCCGACGACCTGGTTCGGCGCCTATAGAACGCGAAGGCCTGGGAGATTTGCTTCACTCTAGTGCAGGTCTAAATCTTGAGGTTCCGTAGGGGCATGCAGTCAATTGACCCTGCAATTGACAAGATAGAGATAAGAAAATAGTCCAGTGACCAATCGCTAGAAGCCCGATTTGGACTCTTCTCATTGGCGATAGCCGATATGCCTGTAGCACTTGTACACCGATTGAAACCGATGATGGCATAAATGATAATTGATAATTAATAAAGTAATGCAAACTAGCCCGCCCTGATAACTGCAAACCGATGATTGTAGAATAAGTAAGTAGAATGCATAAATGAATGGATCGGCTGATTGGGCAATAAGTAATTGTTAACACTATATTTCATTTAGCCATTGCCCGCGCTTCCTGTCACCCGTGCCGTGGGACCGTTGGGCCCGCCCCTCGCCCGGGTCCTCACCCAGTGCTCGTGCCCGGGGTACTTACCCGCGTGCCCAGTGCCCGGGGTCTTCCACGCCGGGGGTGTTCGTGCCGGGGTTGCAAAGTAAACTAATGGCCAGCCTTTAGCCTATCATTGATAATAATGCAGGCGAGACTAGCCGATAACAAATAAACAATATGATCTCCGCTGTAATAAAAATAACTTATCGGCTAAGCGCTTGCCGATAATAGAACAAAGTCGGCAGTTAGACATCCATTGGCTTATAAGAGTAAAGTTATTATCAACAATCTAGTAGATCGGCCCAACCGTTGCCAGCACAGATTGTTGATAAACAATACCTCGGATTATGCCCGGATAGATCTAATGCGATCGTTGGTGATGTAATAGATACACTTATCGGCTATACATCCCGATAAAAACACTTGCGCAGAAAATTATTCAACCTAGAGAAGATTATCAGCTAGCAGTTTAGTATTTATGGGCAGGTATAACGGGGCACCGTCGCCCACCGGCCCCCCCCCACCGCCGGGGCGGTGGGTCGGACCCAACCGATGCAGCACAAACTGATGATAAATCTGTTCCCATAAGCCCGATACGATCTACGCCACGCCGTGATGTGATATACCTAATTGATCCTATGAGATCAAACTAAAACTGATGCAGCCATAGTCAGAATAAATATAACGGTAGCCATCGCCACGACATAAAGCCGACGGAGAATATCGGACTTAACCGAGGAAGTTTAGCCGATGCGGCGGCCGGGGGGGACTCCCCTTGTACGAAGAGCTTACCCTCTGCCACAGAGAGCTCTGGACCTAACGATGCAGCCCAGCTCAAGAAGCAAAGAACCTGTCGAAGGGGTGCAAAATGCGCCGAAATTATGTTGATCTGATTGATGGTAGAATGATTTACAACCGGCACACCGGGATACGTATTTATACCCCGAGTTGATACGAGTCCTTACTGGACAGACATCGCACACGATTCCTATATGTAGAAAGGAAACACTAACAGGACCCGATTGGACACGAGATCAGGATTTCCTAAAATAAAAACTATATTGCCTAATAAAAGACACGGAAAATAACTGCCATACTGTGGTCTTCACGATCCTTCTTTAAACTCGGTCTTCTCTTCGGCCCACCCAACCTTCTCCGACCTGGTCATCTGTGATTTTCCTTTTAACCCCGAATCTCTGATAAGGTTCGCACCAAATTTTGGGCGGGGTTCAAACAGCGATCTAGGGTAAACCTCGAGGACATCCCATCTCATATATATACAATTAGCCTCATTGTTAGATCGGGTTTTGCTTAGATTACTGCCTGCCCATTTCAGTTCGCCGTCTTAGACTCAGTTTGCTAGAACCCCCAACTTCATGTGCTAAACATTCAAATCTGCAATTCAGATTGTGTTCGTCTCTGTTCTGCACCATTTCTCGATTGTTTGCAAGACAGCAAAACCTTCGTGGTGATGTCGACTACGTGTATGAGGTGGTGCGCCATAATGAACAAAACTGCGCCAGTATAGCTTTGGTGCGACCGGTGAACTGGTGACGATTTGCTGATCGGAAGCCTCAAAATGTGAACGTCTTCACGTTCACCAATCGAACCCTATCCGGAAGAATCGGGCACCCACTTGTATCAGCTTGTTCATGTAGTCATATTCCTTCAAGAGGCTGGAGCCTCTTCAAGATGTTCATGTGCCACCCGGAGATAGAGTTGGAGCTAGAATCCGGCCAGGCCTGGGGTGTCTGCATATCGAGTGGGCTAATAAAGTCTCACGGAATCCACTATGATATATTTCTGCAATTCCTTGTTACTTAACGATCTTTGATCTTCGCCAACAAAGACACAAATTGGATCTGCGAATTGGCCTTGAAGGCTGCTCACACAGAAGAGGAACATAAGCAAATTTGGACATCTATCGGCGGCAGAGTGCCAAGAACAGATATGCAAGCTTACTCGCGTACTTCGGTGTCAACCTTGGACTTCACCTTCTCTGAGTCTCTTTTTAGCTCCTTCTTCAGCTTTCCCAATCTCAATGGGCCAAAACTGATTATTCATGGTTTGTCCATTAGAGCTAAAGCAAACAAGGTTAAAAGATTAGAAGCACAGAGAGGATGATTGTGGCAACACAGGCAAAAGGAAACATACCTCTAATGATTTGCCTATTTTCTCCCAATTTCTCATCCCGGAGCTTGGTTCACCGAGTCCTTATACGCCAATCTTCCCTCTGCCCTTGCTAGACCTATCTAGCTCATACCGTACCTAGAGAGCTGGTTAGTTGAGGCGAGTTGGAGGAGCAAGTTGGGGAAAGAACCTAGCATCTCTCAGATTGGCTCAACAATTTGCTACACAAGTCAGAACGATTATCAGGCAAGACGAGTTAAGTACGATTGCAGAGAGGACTTTCAAGATCAGCTAAACAGCTTGAAGTTGTAAGACACAGCCAGTCGAATTGGCGGTACCCTGGAGGACGCTCCTTGAAGCTAAAAAATAACCTCCCCTCCCTTAGCTTCGACTCGCTCCCTCTGGGCAGCCTCCTCGTTCAGCTCGGAAGGTTTGTTTGTCTCCACCGACCGGACTGCAATAGAACACCAGGGAAGGGTCTTTGCAGAGGGGCTTCAATCCTAGGGCTCATTGTCTTCTGAAGGAGGATGATAACGGAGGAGAAGGGTTCTTGGTCTTGGATCAACCAGGTTCCGGCAGCCCAGGCCTCTTCGATGGCTCGGAATAGGACTTTCGACTGAGCCGTCTTATGGCGGTGGCCTGCGGCCGGGCCAGTTTCTGGCCAAGGTGGTCCTGACTAGGCGAAGATTTGTGGCCGCGCGTTTCGGGAATGGAGCATGTCTTTGACCTCAGAGTGGCCTGGGACTCACACGCCAGTCGGGTCATATGTGTCTCTGCTATGGCGCAGCCCTCAGTTGGGCAAAGACCGGCGATGCAAGATCCCCCCGGTGGGGCCAAGGCGGTTTTCAATCATTGTCCTCTCTACTTCTCTCTTCTCTCT